>CANTFK010000228.1:0-422924 GCA_947646735.1 Peronospora farinosa
GAGTCGCAGCCGCAGCCGCAGCAACGTCGTGCGTGCACCAAAGTAGAAGTTTGAGCCGTAGAAGTAGGAACGATGACTAAAAAGGTGGGAGCCCAAAAATTTGGCGCGGTGCAGCATGTAGACGATGTACGACAGCGACCTGCAGATACAGCAGACTCATCAACAACAACAGCAGCAGCACCGCTCCTTGGTCGTGGACAATCACCGTGCAGGACATGTTTCCAGGCATTAAATTGGGGCAACGAAGAGCTCAGCTTCAACGCCAGAAAAGTGTCAGGGGCGACCGAGAGAATGACGCGACGACTGGGACTAGCACTAGCTCAATGTTAGTGCAGCACGTTCACCGGTGGCGCGGACATCAGTAGAGATGGCAGTGATTCCGTCGAATACTTCGAGCCGACGTCCAACGCAAAACGTGGCTACAATTTGAGCTGAGTAGAACACCTCAATTAACTAAAAACACTAGAACGTGCTCAAGCGCTGTGTATCGACGTCTTTCACACCCACGGCCAGTTATATGACACGTCGACAGTTGGAATGCTTGGGGCTGCGGATACTACAGCTAGTAGGGGAGATAGTACTAGAGTGCTGAAGGAAGTGGAGTATCAGGGCAAAGTGGGCGAGTTGGTTTCAGCTGTGATAACCATGTGCAGCCATGACAAAGGGCGGTTAACGCGCTGGTGTTTGCACAATGTTTATGAAGAGGCCACATTTTTCCGGTTCTCGGATTATGGAAGTGTGGAACACGTAATGCGGCTTGTATGCCCAGTGCTTGAAATTGTGGACGTGCTGGCAATTCTTGAAGTGCTTGTACACTTTCTGCGGCGCTCCCTTTGTTTTCTCGTTAAGAACGTTGTGTTGGCAATGATTGAACGTCGTGAACTCGCCTTCTGTGCCACGGACCAAATACCGTTTATGTTGCAGTCTTTTGTGGACCGTTTCCACCGTATCCCCAAGAACGCCGATGATAAGGCTTGCAACGTGGCTCAGTTCTTCTGCAAGATGTACTATGCACACATTAAGAAGAAAGAGATCGCCAAGCTGGACTTGCTATTGGCGCTGCTTAAGGCAATTGCAGAAACTTCAAGGAAAAACCAAGATGCAGCTGCTGCTGGAGGTAGTGAAAACGGAACGGGTGCTAATGCGAATAGTAACGGTACCAGCGGGTCTCAAAAGTTCAAAGAGATGGCACTAGAGGTTACGAATTTAATCATACGCAATCCGCCACCCCGCGAGGTCTTGCCTCCAGAGCTAAAGCACTGGCGCGGTCTTTCAAAGCCTTGCAGGCACGCTCCTTTAATGGCCCTAGTGCTGATGGTAAGCAAGTTGGCAGAGGACTCTAGATAGAAGAAGATAGTGTATGATCCCATGAGGGTTAATCCCAGAATGAGATGTATAGAAGTGCAGTCGCGTTAATCTGCCTGTGACATGTAATGATGTAGATCGTGACATCACGAACGAAGGTAATGGATGATCTGGGGCCTTGGTGATAGGTATACTGTTGACTTGAAGTTTTAACTATCCCCGGCAAGTCAAGCAGGGCTTAGCTGATGACCTCATCTCGACTCATGACGTGCATTGATCTGTTGAAGTGGTCATGCTTGACACGGCCGAGTGGTTTGGTCAGAATGTCTGCGAGCATTTCTGATGTTGAGCAGTAGTGGACCGTGACACGCTTGGCTTGTACATTGTCGCGAGCAAAATGGAACCGGATGTTGATGTGCTTGCTGCGAGATGAGCTGACGCTGTTTTCCATGTTCATAATTGCAGCTTGATTGTCAACAATCAGCGAAAGCGGTTCGTGATATGTTGTGAGTTTAAGCTCCGATAGGAGATTTTTCACCCAGAGACATCCACTCATGTGATGAAGCGAAAAAGCAATATTTCGCAAAGTGTGGATCGCCCAATATTACATGTGGTCCACACCTTGTAGATCGACCGCGATCCGTCGAACGCGATCCGTCATCGCGATCCGTTATAGCGATCCGTCGACCGCGATTCGTCATCGCGATCCGTTATAGCGATCCGTCGACCGCGATCCGTCATCGCGATCCGACATATGTGGTCCACGCATTGAATTTTAATTTGTCCGAAAGGGCAACACGTGGCAGTGAATCCTAGTCTACAGATAGGCAGAATCGTAAGTTTTGGTATGTGATTGATTAACATTAAACAGAGTTCAATTTTTAATTCTAAGACACGCAAGCTTCTCTTCCGGGTGGGATAACTTTGGCCCCCCGACGACTCAAGAGCATCTGCTACGCCTCGACACAAGTAATATCCCTGGATTGTTTGTCCAGGGATTACAGAACTCTCAAAACAAACAACTCTACCTGCGATTGGACGCAGCATAACAAGAGAAGGGCAAGGTACAAGATCGCGAGACGGCTCCAGTGGTCAGAATATCAAGTTTATCATGTGGATCAAGTATATACATTTTTGGACAAGGTGATCTCAATAGAAATCAGGGTGACTCGGATAGAGCACCTACAAGAACCCCTCGACCGCGTGAAAAAATTCTGCATGGTCGACCCCCAACCTATCCCAAACACGGTAAAGTTCAGCATCGACTCAAGTCCACCGAGAAAAGTGCTACCCGCCCTCCCGACGGGTACACAAGGTGAGAAAGGAAAGCTGCAAGGAAACGGAGTACCCCCTCCGATAGTCGGTTGTTTGGGCACCAGTGGAGAGTTAGGACCGCATCAGCAATTTTGCGAATCCCACTCCACCACAATGATGCGCGTGCCCGGATCTTCTGGTGACTCGGGATTTCACCGTGAGTCCCTGAGAGAAGATGTAAAGGTCAAAATTGAACCTGGGATTGAAGTGTCAGCGGCAAAGGGATCACCACAGACGTGTGAAGAAGAAAAAAAAACCGGATCATCAGCGTTTTGGGAGGGCGCAGATGAAAAGAAAACCAAAGAGGAAGATCAAGAGATTGATCTGGAAGAATAACATCTACCCCCTCCCCAGGTCCTTTCGAGGACCCCTGCGGATCGCGTTGCAAAACGCGATCCGCTGGACAAATCGCCTTCGGTAAACACCGAGGAAACTTTATCCAAAACCACACCGAATTCGAAGAAGAAGAAGAATTCGAAGCCATCTCGAGTGAAGATGAAGGCGCCTGAGTCGGATCATGATGATGCCGACATGAAGCTGGCGCATGAGGAAGACAAGGCGAAAGGATGGCAACTGGATCAGATATAATGGTGTTTTTATTGGAAGGCGCTTAAAGATCTGTTGTCAAGCGATCCCGTTCTAAAGATGTTGAAGCCGAAGTTAATTGGATCACTGCGAGGACCAATCTCAGCTCCCATTCCGACACCGAAACAGTTGGAAGCGATCCGTCGGCTTATGGAGTTGCTCCAAAACGCTGGATTCACCGCTGGAGCTTTTGACGCGCAGGTGCTGTTGGAATGCGATCATAATCGGGTGATCCAAGCAGGGCGATCTCTTTTTTCGAAGCTAGTTCCTCTAACTGGAGAGCGCGATCCGGTGGATCAGACGATCCAGCCGATTGCAGATATACCAAAAGGATATCATACTGGATCTTCGCAGTATATGTCAGCGGAATCCGAAGGGGAGTCGGACGACTCAATTAATATGCAGCGAATGTCACTTGGACCGGCTGGTGCAGCGCATATTCGCGAGCGACTGGCACCGATTTGGGCCATTTCCCCTCGCGCTACGTGAGGATTACACTGTCGCGACGTCATACCTGCATGCAGCGCCACCACATCCCCGGACGTCTAGTCCAAAGCCAATGGAAATGATGCAATTGAGTCCTCTCGTGGTCGCGGCAAATCATTAGGCCCCAACATTCTCAAGCCTAACACGATAAAGTGTTTTCGCTGTGGTAAGACAGGCTATCGTGTGACTGTATGTCGAGCACCTGCGTCGGTGACTATGAACACAGCTGTCTCACGAGGAGACGCTGTGTCGTCGGTGGTCCCGCCAAAAAACGAGCGGTTCCAGTAGGCGTGGTGCGCCCTACTGGCAGAAATGGAGCCCCGAGTACTCAGGTGGCAGCTCAGGCTCCTAGCCCCAAAGTGATTCATACCCACTTCAATGCCACCACCATGCGCGATGATTCGAGACTAATTATTATCAGTCTCATCGTCGCTGGAGTGAAGCGACCACTTCGAGCGTTGTTGGATTCTGGCGCTTCCAACAACTTTTTTCTTGCATCCTGTTTGTCCCTTCTCCCGTCGACTGTCACGGTTCGAGAAGTTCCAGGTGACATCGTTGTCAAACTTGCCGATGGACAACCAAAACGTGTCCCGCGTAAAACAGTGGTTTTACCGTACACTTTCGACGGTTTCCAGAGCAACGACGAAGTTTTGGTGTACGAGATGAACTATGCATTTGATTGCATACTTGGGATACCGTGGATGTCACGGTATCAGCCGAAGATAGATTGGCTATCTAAACGACGAAGCGGTTATGATGTCAGTGAAGCGTTTACTCATTTTTTGGTCGCTTCATCCTATTGGCCTCACGTCAGGGTCGTGAAGGAACTCGCCACGACTAGTAGTCATAACAGAGAGAGCGATGGCCCTCTGTTCGCAATATGTTCCGTTACACTGACGGAGCCACACAACGAGGCGGTCGAACAGCGGTTCCCGCACACACAAACATCGGTCGAACAGGGGTTCCCCGATTCTCAGCGAGGCGGTCGATTAGGGGCTCTCGCATACAAGCACATCGGACGGGCAGAGGCTCCCGATAAATATCGAGGCGGTCGAGCAACTGGGAATACCACGCCCCTACTAAATGGTTAAGGCAAGCGAAAGCCTCTGGGAAGGTCAACAATGACCATGCAAATTTGTTGTTCGATACTGGTGCCGAGATATCCATTTTGGATATCTCCTTTGTTCGTAAGGTAGGCTGTCAAATTAATAAAGTGAACGACAAGGATGTATTGGTATTGGGGAATCCGTATATACCACGAGGAACGCACTCGCATCAAGTTCACTCGGAATGGGAACTTGGTGTACATCTTTAAGGTGTGGGTAGGCACTATGGTAGGCCAAGATGCAATTTTGGGGATGTACTTCATGGTCCCAGCCGGTATCCGGTTAGACTTGGCCGACGGAACTCTCTGTCTTCCCGATGAAGTTCGAGTACAATTGACCGGGCGAAGGACACTGTACAATACTCGAGTATCGGATGTGAAATTGGGTCGGTATGTACAGATATACGTTGGAGGATGTACGGAAGTGCCTCTCAAAAGGTCGACCTTAGAACAGTGGAAATTGTGGGTCACGAGAGGCGAACGATGGGTGACCACCTTGATCGAAGGGATAGGGCGTCGACAGATTTTAAAGATAACCAACGTCAGCCCTCACCCCTTAACATTGCACGAAGATACCAAGATAGGTATGTGGTTGACCGGGGATCAAGCTCCGAGAACGCCAGGGTTTGTCTCGGTGGGCTCTCGAAGATATTCGGAATGGCTAAATATGGCCTACGAATCTACCACTGACCAAGTCGACCATCACGTCGACCCAACAGAAGAGGAAGAGGGGCCACTAGTGGAGAGACCAGAGTATAGACTCCAGACTCCGTCACACATCTTACAGCGACAGCGGCCCCAGCCGCAATGACACCAACCGGTACCCGACAGAGAAGAACAAACCGAGCGAAGAGAAGGTAAATTGGCAGGAGAGGTCCGCTCAGGAGCGGAGTGTAGCTAAAGAAGACCTACATGCAGTGACCACTACCAATAAGAAGGAAGCCAAACCAGTAGACTTGTTACAGGCAGATGACCAGGTGTGTTCTTTCGATAGTGGGGAACTTTGGGCCGAGGACATAAGACAAGGATGGGCGGTCATACCGGGAGTTGTATTGGGCTACATTACACACATAGTTAACACAAATAAACAATTTCATATGTAGGCAGGTGCTGGGCCCGAATAGCGGGCTCAGCGTGGTAATTTATTATTGGTTTATCATTGGGGCCTAAAGTCCCCAATATGGACCAATGATAAATCAACCTGAAATTGTGTGGTTCCCGAAAGGCGGGACCACTGTCTTATTTATTACGACTAAAATCTTCGTAATTAGTACGAATTGAAACCAAAATAGAAACCAGAGTTACATTTACTTAATACCTAATACTTGGGCTTGAGTCTTCCTCAAGCGCGCGTTTAAGCTAGTGACGGTACGTTCTAGCCCCGTTACAGAAGTAGACCCCTCATCCAAAGGTATTGAGTTTGAAGATATACAGATTCCTGATCCAGATGAGAACACTCCTGAAGAGGTGGACTGGTTACAACAAATAATATGGAAGAAACGACATTTGCTGATGGGCAAAGGTAACGCCTTTCCCCCGGCCGCCCGAGGAACGATATGAGATATCGATGTGTGGAACGCAAGGCCGATCACGCAACGCGTACGGAAGGTAGCCCCTCAATTCAGAGAGAAGCTAGCCGACCTGATCAAGGGACTGTTATCAGCAAAGATCATTCAGCCGTCCACCTCGCCATGGGCCAGCCCAATTGTAATTATCGTGAAGAAGAATGGGGTCGATATTCGATTGTGTATCGACTATCGGTTGGTGAATGATCTCACTCAACTCATGGTCTACCCTATGCCATTAATTAATGAATTATTGGAGGACCTGGACGGAGCTTTGTGGTACTGTTCTCTTGACATGGCGAGTGGTTTCTGGGTCGTCAGTATGACCGAAAGGGCGAGATTAATCTCGGCGTTCGTCACGCCGTTGGGATTATTTAAATGGCTTCGGATGCCTTTTGGGCTTAAGAATGCGCCTCAGATATATCAAAGGTTGTTGGATAATGCGTTATATGGATTTTGACGGATTTCTTCAGGTACTGCCCCAGAGGAAACAGAGGATTTGTTTGCAACAGGGAAACCAGATGCAAAATCGGGCCCCTCGATATTGGGCCGACGATCATACATTGACGATATACTTGTTCCAGCCGTATCATGGGACTTATTACGCCAGAAAGTAAAGCGGCTGCTAGACGTGTGTGACTATTGGAATTTTTCGGCCAGTGCCGTCAAGAGGACGTGGGGGTGTCGGAAGGTCGAGTATCTTGGACATCGAGTTTCCAAGGAAGGGCTGGAGGCCCACCCAAAAGATCTTCAGTCTTTGGTTGACCTAAGTTCAGTCTCTGGATGACCTAAGTTCCGACGGTACCGACGCTTCTGAGACGGATCTGATCATCCGGCAGACATCTGGAAGTCGTGAAACATACATTAGCACCATGTCCATACGAAGTGCACTATACATAGCAGTAGAAGAGCATTTCGTAGCTCAGGAATTCAGGCAATCATAACAAATAAAATGAAAGGGTAGTTTCATGATAATTCCATAATGTAATCTCCCAAAAATATTATCGAGCGTTATACAGCTAATTATGGTGGCTGAGAACTGTTTAACGTTGCGTTCGCGGAATGCGTAAGTCTGAAACTCTACCGACAACGCTGAAGGCTATGCAGTCCTTTCTAGGAAGCCTAAATTACTACAGCAGATACATCAAAGATTATGCCGTATACGCGTCAATTCTTTATGAACTGAGAGAGGTGGATTTTCACGCTTGGAGGTGCAAATTGAAGGCTAACGATGAAGTGGCGGCCCAGGAAGACGACGAAGAAAAATGGTCGAAGGTACAAGTAGCGTTTGCCATGCTCAAGAACAAGATTGCTACGGCGCCCATCCTACGACATTTCGACCCGGCTTTAGAGGCAGTTATTATTGTCTACGCATGTGAATGGGCCATTTCGGCGTCGTTGGTGCAGAATTACGACGGCCTGTATATGCCAGTAATGTTTACAAGCCGAACCCTCAAGTCAAACGAGTTGAACTATAGCACAGTGGAAAAGGAAGTGCTGGCGTTGTTACGGATATTGGAAACTTGCTTCACGATGTTGGTCACCCGACCTCTCAAAGTTCTGACGAGGCATTCTACACTAGCCTGGCTAGTAAAGTCTTCGGGGTTGCAAGGTCGCTTAGGAAACTGGGCCGCTCTCTTGTCCCAGTGGACTTTGGAGATTGTAAAGTGGAAAAGGGGCGAAGACCAGGTGCACTTCACAATCTCCAAAGTCCACTGGGACAAGAGCGGGGACGTTAGCAGATAGTATAACGCCTCGAGAAAGTGTAGACTCAATTCTGTCTTCAATTGCTCCCAAGAAGCAATCCAGGCAAGTCGACCTACCAACACCCACAGTGGAACCGAAAGAAGAACTGTATGTGATGAATTTCGATGGGTAGGCCCGGGTGAAGCAAGGAGGAGGCGCCTGCAGCGCTATTGTGTGAAAAAAAATTCATGGACTATAGTCGAAGCTGCGTCGAGGTACCTCGACAAGTCTACAGTGAATGAGGCGGAATATGAGGGCATGTTACTGGATTTTGACCTGTTGGAGTCAATGGAGCGACGGCGGTTGATAATATGTGGAGACTCCAATCTGGTTGTAAGACAGATGAGTGGAGAGATTGAATGCAAGGCTTCAGGTTTATCCATATTACGGGCCAAGGCGTTGAGCAAGCTCCAGTCGTAGCCCAACCACGCAGTCCTACATGTGAAACGAGACTGGAATCAGAGCGCAGACCAGTTGGCCAGTGCGGCTTTACATCAGCAGAAAGGGGCCGAATCGATACCAAGAGGAGAGTGGTCAGGTCTAGAAACAATCAATCGGCTGCCGGAGGTGTTGGTCCCTAGAGACCGGGGTCAGTCGGTCAAGGTATCTGCGGTGACGAGATCACGGCTCCCCGTCAAAATATCGGGAGAGGTCATGCAAGAAGATGTGGTACAACAACTCCGGATGGATAGGATCCGAGATGCGCAAGAAGAGGAGAGCTGGGTACGCGAGTTGAAGGCATATTTGCAAGGAGACTGGAAAGACTTGTCGGTGGAAGCGGCCCGAACTTGCAGAAAAATGTCGGGAGACTACGAGATAAGTGAAGAAAGACTGCTGGTGTACTGCCCCGGTCAGAGGATCAAGGGAGACGACCGAGACATAAATGCCAGATTGGTGATACCCGAGAGTCTTCAGGCCGACGTCCTCCATCACTATCATACGAGTTTGGAAGGCGGCCATCAGGGGATCGGGCGTACCTATCATTGGATTCGACGATATTGTCATTGGAGGGGTCTATTCCGGAGCGTCCACAAATATGTGGGTCAGTGCATGGATTTTAATACTGGTAAAGGGAGGACCACTTTACAAGGGAAGTCTCCGGGAAATGTTGAAGCGACGTACCCTTTCCAAATTATCGCGTTGGATCACATACCATCTCTCCCAAGTCGTATAAAGAAAATACGGAACTTCGGAACTACTGATCTGGGTCGACCTGTTCACATGTTATGTGATGGCTATGGCTAGTGCGTCACGGACAGCCCAGACAGTAGCTGAGAGATATGAAGAATGTGTTTTCGCCGTTTCGGCGCCAGTGAGACGATCCGTCACGATCGGGAATCGGGGTTTATGTCGGACTTCGTACGAGCGTTCAGTCGCATGGTGGGTCAACGTCAGAGAGCGACCATGGACTGCCGAACTCAAGCAAACGGAACTGCGGAGAGAATGGCCCAGACTCTGAGAAGATTCATCAAGATGTACGTAGCCGACGTGGGACAGCGAGACTGGGATGAATACGCGGAACGATTAACGTTCGCGTTAAACACGGCTCAAGACAGAGTGCGGGAGGAAACACTATTTTATCTGGTCCATGGATGGGATGCTAGGATCACTCTTGAGACCATGTTACCGGTGGTAAACACTCGACATCGAGAATCAGGACCTTGGAGATGGAGATATCAGATTCAAAGTAACTAACAGCGAGCGAGAGACCAAGTCAACGAGAACCTATGAGCGGCTAGTCAGGCTCGGGTGCAAGCGCATAATGAAGGGATAGTAGGCCACGCAATTCAGCCAGGGTCCCGGGTATGGCTATACTTAGACCAAGTGAAAGAAGGGTATGCCAAGAAATTAGCCCACCTATGGCACGAACCGTTCCGAGTTCGGGAGTTGGTAGGAGATCATGCAGTACGTTTGGAATTTAGAGGCACATAATATAGACTATTCCCAATCGTGCATATCTACAAGCTCAAGCCCGGGCTTCACCCCAAAAGTTTGCATTCGGATGTGGATATGGAATCGGCCGGATCGCGTCAATCGCGATCCAATAAATACGACCTAGATGATTTGGGGCTGGAGGATCTAAGACGACCACAAGTGGCAAGTGCAGGTACTGTACCTAATGGTGAACTTGTCACGCAGCGAATTCGAATGTCTGCGATCGCAGATCTAAAAGAATTTACAGGACGGGACAAGGATGAAGATCGAGCGAGAAGTTGGGCTAACAAGGCCAAGTCGGCGTTCTTACGCGTCCAAGCCCCGGATAATGAAAAATGCCTAGTATTTGGTGATTTACTCACGGGGCCGGCACGAAATTGGTATAGCCAGTTAAGTCGATCCACTCGGAACTCTTGAAAGTCGTTGATGGAAACCTTCATGATCCAGTATTGTGGATATGGTATGTCGGTCGGGAGACAATACTATCATGCGAAGAAGCGATCCGATGAAACGCCATTGGAATATTTGTATCGACTATATGTGGCCGCGATCCGAGCAAAAATTCTCATTCGGGAGGGATCGCCCTCGATTCGCCGAGAGCATGTGGAACATTTCATTGGTACACTGGATGATCGCGATCTGGCTAAGCAGTTGACGTTGTTACGCCTTGGAGACGCCGATGATATGGAAGAAACTCTGCGAACATATCAACGCATGGAGGGAAGACAGTATCCGAGTGCAATGGGGTCGAGCAAATTTCATCAGCGATCTGCGTCGGCATCCACTCCGGCACCCTCGAAACCAACTCGTGCTGTGAGAGCGATTCGTCTGGAAGGCAGTAGCAGTGAGTCAGACTCGGAAAGTAGTGGATCAGACGCCGAAACAGATCGACGCAACTATGTGTGGCCACAGTACCAGATCGCGTGAAGAAATATAGTGATCAACGCGCGGGATCGGACCATTTGGATCAAGATCGCGGTCCAGATCGCGTGGTGAATCAGAAAGCTTGTACCCATTGTGGGTCGAAGAAACACGATGATCGTGGATGCTGGAAGAGACTAACGTGTCATAGTGTGGTCGTAAGGGACATCCTTCGGACAAGTGTTTTTACACCTGTGCTGCCTGCGGAGATATCCATGAGCATGGAAAATGTCGAATGGAAGAATTCTACAACATGATACGCAAGTGGTATGTCCCAACCAAGCATGCTGGAATGCTTCCGTCGAAGGCTGAAGAAATGTTAAACTAGGACGCTCGCCAGGTTGGAATCTGGTATGAGCCGAGCGTTCTAGGCTTTGCATTTATGCATTTGTGGAAAGAAGATCGATATATCAGGGCGTTAACACTCATATCGACCCGACTAATACATGTGAAGATTCAAAATTTCTGCGTTCGATATCAAGCGTCGTAAGAGTTGATGAATATGCCCGATCGCCTGCGAAAATGAAGCTCGACTTAGCACCAGGTGAATCAAGAGGGTATTGGAAATATCATACCCCAGGAAAATGGTTCAAGCAAGCCAAGGCGACGGGCAAGATCAACAATGAAAAGGCGATTATGTTGTTTGATTCTGGAGCCGAAGTCTCACGTCGACACCACCTTTGCTCGTAAGGTGGGATGTGTCATTGACGAGAGTCAGAGGCAAGAATGTGTTGGGATAGGTGAGAACACTTACATGACGGACGGTCGTACAAGAATCAAGATCACGCTGAATGGATCGCTAGTCTATTATTTTGATGCTTGGGTAGGAGATCAAGTAGGTCAAGACGCGATCCTAGGAATGGATTTTATGGTCCCAGCTGGAATACGCCTGGAATTAGCAGATGGAACACTTTGTTTGCCTGATGAGGCCAGGATACTTCTGAATGGACGAAGACCCCCTTACCGGGCGACCATACAAGAGATCACAATTCCAGATCAATATGTGGTGATTCCCGTGGGCAAATCGACCGAAGTGAAGATCGGAGTTAGTCCTCCTAAAGCCAAGATCTGGGTGAGGCGCGATCCGAAGTGGGTACCTACAGTAACTACGGGACCAGGTCAGATCAAGTATCTACAGCTGACTAATATCGGCGATCAAGAAGTGACTTTAAGTCATGGATCGCCATTAGGTTGGTGGATGGTTGCTGATATGATACCTCGGTCCCCAGGATATGTCTCGGTGGAATCGCGTCGGTATAACGAATGGCAGACATTAGCGTTTGAAGCGACAACGGATCGAGAAGAAGAACCACCGGAAGAATATAACGGACCGCTAATGGATCATCCTTCGTATCCTATACCAAAGAAGATCTTAACACACTCAAAAGAGAAATCAGAAGAAAGGACTACGGAAACGGTGAAACTCACGACACGATCCAATGATGAATGCGATGCGATAAGAGAAATCGGGGAAAACAATGTAGAAGATCTGGTGATCGAAGGTGAAAGTGATCAGGTAGCGCAACCTCCATGGGTAATCAATGCGATCAGAGGGATGTCAAATGTCGATCACGCGCAAGGGCCGTGGGGTGAAGATAATTACACTTACAATAACTATACACAGAAATGTATGGAGCGCGATCCGACAATTAATGACCGCGATCTGGCTGATCTGGCAATCAATGACCTTGATCTGGGCGATCTGGATCGCGATGACCCCGATCCGACAATTAAGGACTGCGATCTGGCCGATCCGGTAGTTAATGACCGCGATCTGGCTGATCCAGATCGCGATGACCGCGATCTGATCGATCCGGTAGTTGAGGACCGCGATTTGGCCTATCTGGATCGCAGTCTGCGAGAACAGGAGCAAGCTAGTGATACCACTACTATCAATGACGAATGTATTCTAGCCGGAGGAAGTGTAAAGATGAAGCCTGAAGACTCGATGTATTATCACGAGAGTGGTGAGCTGTATGCTGAAGATGTGGATCAACATATGGCTGTCTTGCCTGAGATTGTGTCATCCACCGAATAAGTCACGATTGATGATATCCAAGTGGGCGATCCGGGAGTTCCTCTAACCAAGGACCAAGAAGGTCTACGGCAATTGATTTGGGCGAACCGACACTTAATCATCGGCAAAGGAAACGCGCTTCCTCCTGCAGCTTGAGGAGCAGTATGTGATATCGATGTTGGTGGAGCACACCCTATCGCACAACGAGTACGACCGGTCGCTCCCAAATTTCGCGAGAAGTTAGCTGACTTAATCAAAGGATTACTATCCGCCAGGATTATCCAGCCGTCGACATCACCATGGGCTTCACCAATTGTGGTAATTATAAAAAAGAATGGTATCGACATCCGGTTATGTATTGACTATCGGCGGGTGAATCAACTCACGAGATTGATGGTGTATTCTATGCCTCTGATTAGCGAAGTGTTGCAAGATATGGATAAAGCTATGTGGTATTGTTCGTTGGATATGGCCAGTGGATTATGGGTCGTGGAAATGACCGAGCGAGCAAGGATGATTTCTGCTTTTATCACGCCGTCAGGCCTGTTCGAGTGGTTACGAATGCTGTTTGGGCTAAAAAACGCTCCGCAGATTTACCAACGTCTAATTGATAATGCACTGTATGGATACCTCAAGATCGGTACGGATCCGAATGCAATTGCCACAGGATCACTCGACTCCACTGATACGGTAACGGGATCGCCAAAGCTGGTTGATGTATTTACTGAAGGCGGACCGGATACTAGCCAGAAGCCATCTGTGCTCGGCCGAAGGTCATATATTGATGACATATTGATTCCAGCAACATCGTGGACCTCCTTATATGATAAGGTAAAGCGATTGCTAGAAGTATGCAATGAATGGAATTTGTCGATCAGTCTTGCTAAAGGTTTTTGGGGACGACGTAAGGTACATTACCTGGGTCATCAAGTATCACTTGCAGGAATAGAAGCTCATCCAAAGGATTTGGGATCGCTGGTGAACATTCCGTTCCCAAAAACGTTGCGATCGATGCAATCGTTTCTGAGAAGCTTGAGTTACTATAGTCGATTTGTCGAAGACTTTGCGATTTATGCGTCAGTGCTATATGAATTACGGGAAACAGATTTCCACGAAATCCGCTGTTCTGACAAGATGAATGCATTGGATTCGAATATCGCCACCAGGAATGATTCGGATCAAAATTCCGACATTGGGGACGATCCAGATCCAGAAGGACGGACTCGATGGAAAAAAGAGGATGATCGCATTTACCATGTTGAAAGCCAAGATCGCTAATACCCCTCTCCTCAAACATTTTGCTCCAGATCGGCCTCCGGTAATTGTAGTATATGCGAGTAAATGGGCAGTTTCAGCAGCTTTGTTGCAAGAGTATGATGGCACATACTGGCCAGTTACTTTACAAGCCGAACGCTGAAGTCGAATGAGATTAGTTACGGAATGGTCGAGAAGGAGATACTAGCTTTACTTCGGATTTTGGATATATGCTATTGCATGCTAGTCTCGCGAGAGATTAAAGTTCTTACGCGTTTCTCGACGATGGCCTGGTTGGTGCAATCCTCCGGTCTCAATGGCAGGCTAGGTAAGTGGGCCGCATTATTATCGACTTGGACGTTGGAGATCAAGAAATGTGAAAAGGGCGAAGATGAAATACTTTGTTCCCTGGCTGCAAGTGTGACTCCTTGTGAAGAAGTCGATGAAGTGTTGATTGCGATCGCTCCCCGGAAAACAGCCAAGGCAAACTCTAAGTATGCCATCGCCTACGGTGGAAGAAGATGAAAGTCTCTGGGTCGTCAGTTTCGATGGATCGGCACGAACCAAGCGAAAGGGTGGATCATACAGTGCGATAATATGGAAACTTCCTGAGTGGACTATTGAGGCTGCTGCATCGGAATATGCAACGGACTTAACAGTAAACGAAGACGAATATGGGGGTTTACTATTAGGCTTTAATCTGTTGGAGAATCAGACTAGGGGACGAGTTATCATTTGTGGCGACTCCAACCTAGTGATTCGACAGATGCGGGGTGAAATCGATTGCAAGGCTCCTGGACTGCAGTTGTTGCGACAGAGGGCAATGGAGAAGCTTCGATCATGGACGATCCATGAGTTCTTACATATGAAGCGCGACTGGAACCAAAGTGCAGATCGACTGGCGAGTACTGCTTTGTAGAAGGAACAAGGTGCGGTCATCACTTCGGAAGGAGATCGCCAAGATCTCATTACCTTTAATAGACTGGATGAGTTGTTCAATTCGAAACAGACCGAATCGGTGGTGGTTAAAGTTGCTGCGATTACCAGATCAACCCGGAGAAGAC
Organism: Peronospora farinosa; assembly: GCA_947646735.1. NCBI lineage: Eukaryota > Oomycota > Peronosporomycetes > Peronosporales > Peronosporaceae > Peronospora > Peronospora farinosa. The sequence continues at coordinate 15,298 of CANTFK010000228.1, forward strand.
GTCAACCACCCGAGATTTTGCAAGAAGAATTTTTGCAACAAATGCGAAGCGATCGAATACGACAAGCTCAAGATGAGGAATGTTGGATCGCTAACCTAAATATTTTTCTTATTGGTGATATTAAGAATCTCAGTATGGAAGAAGCGAAGTTATGCGCCAAGATCACAAGTAATTATGTAGTGGAAGAAAGTGATCATCTATTTTTCTGCCCGAGAGCTGTGAGAAATTCGGAAGATCGTGATGGAATTGCTCGTTTGGTGGTGCCAGAAACTCTTCAGCAAGATTTTCTGCATCACTACCATGCCAGTTTGGAAGGAGGGCACCAGGGAATCGGTAGGACGTATCAACGGATCAGATCTTGTTTTCATTGGAGAGGTTTGTATCGCAGTGTACAGCGATACGTGAGCGAATGCACTGACTGCGAGACTGGAAAAGGACGTCCTGTTATTAATGGAGAGTCTCCGGGAATTTTACAAGCTACTTGTCCGTTTCAGATTGTTGCCATGGATCGTATTCCATCGCTGCCTAGATCTTTTAAAGGCAACACTGAATTATTGGTCTGCGTCGATCTATTTTCGGGCTATGTGGTTGCCAAGGCGAGCAAATCTAGAACAGCTCAGACGATCGCCGAGAATGAAGAGGAGTGTGTCTTTCGACGATTCGGTGCGAGTGAAGCGATACGGCACGATCGAGAACCTGGATTAATGTCAGATTTTTTCCGTGCGTTCAATCGACTTATTGGGCGGAAGCAAAGGGCAACGATGGCATATCGCCCTCAAGCATATGGGACTGCGGAACGTATGGTGCAAACTCGTGCATTAAAGATGTATGTCTCTGACGTAAATCAACAAGACTGGGATGAGTATGCCGAACGCCTAACTTTCGCGATAAATACCGCCCAAGATCGGGTGCGCGGCGAAACGCCATTTTTCTTGATTCATGGTTGGGACTTGAGATCTACGTTGGAAGCTACTTTATTATTAGGGAGTACTAGGCGTCGGGATCGCGATCCACGTAGGTGGCGATATCATGTGCAACGGCATTATCAGCGGGTGAGAGAAGCAGTAAATGAGAGACTCAGGACTGCGATCCAAACCCGTGCTGATCGCCACAATGAAGATCTTAAGCCTCACGAAATTGAGCCAGGGGCGCAAGTCTGGTTATATTTGGATCGTGTGAAAGAAGGGTACGCTCGAAAGCTAGCACATATGTGGCATGGACTTTTTCGAGTAAAGAAATGTGTGGAGATCACGCTGTCCGACTGGAGATTGTTGGTACACCATATCGATTATTTCCCGTCGTACATATATCCAAGTTGAAGAGAGTAAAGACGTTCCCCGATCGTCCAAAAAATTTTGCTGACGATCGAAGAAGAATATCGATTCGATTTTGATGAAGCACTTTTGCCGGAAGATTGTTTTGAAGGTAATCTGGAAGACGATGAATTCGAAGTGGAAAATATTGTGGATGTACGGTCTGATAGAAAGACACGTTTTGGACGAGTACATAGACAGTTTAAAGTCTACTGGAAAGGTCATGCTAAACCATCCTGGGTGGATGAAGCCGACTTAAATTGTGGTGCTTTATTGCTAAATTTTGAACGTGGCAAGATTAGCCGGATCGTTTTGAAGTGATGCAATCACATGAAGAGGGATCTGGTGGCTAACGAAGATCGAGTGTTGGGGATGGTATAATATGCAAGAAGGTTGCATAGGATGGTGGAAAGGAAATTTGTGTGTAATGATTATGGCGATCGAAGGTCTGGAAGACGAGATCGCGGCTAAAGAAGCCCAACAAAAGAAGACAATTGTAACGAAAAGGAGGAACAAAATGGAATTGTATTGAACGATCAAGAAGTGTTATCAGATCCCGACTGCTGTTTGGGAAAGAATTTACTGGATAAACGGGCGAGGGATGAACCGGGGTGATCCGCGATTGAGGACCGATATTGGTTCCGCCAAGGCTCCGCAGAATCCAATAACGACAGTGCAGTAATTAGGTTGGGAATGTTTTTCTGCTTGCAATACAAACCAGGATACCATTGTCGCACTTCTGCGTACACTGGAAAGTGAAGGAAGTATGGATCCAACAAAATGTCCAGATCGCAGTGTCCTTCGACCATCCCTTGGAGAATAACGCGAAGAATAGTCTTCCAGCGGGGTCCAGATCTCGACCGATGCTGTTTGCGTTGCTGACAAAATTGCGCCAGCTCTGGATACTCCTTCCGATGTTCGCGGGAGATATACAGGAAGTGGGTTGCCTCCCACAAGGCTTGCCTATGGCGATCTTCATATTCCAGGTAAATGTCAGCCAGATCTTTGAACCAACCAGTGAGAGGGAAGGAGATGGGAGCAATCGGCCGACGAGTGAAGTTTCACGTTTTCTGATCGTAAAGCGCAGTAACTTGTGCCGGGGTGATCAGTCGGGGAATCCACTCAGAATCAAGAAGAGGTTTGGGATTGGCTTGAGGGGTGAAGATATACCCTCTCGTTCGGGACAAGTGTCGAAGAAGAACTCTTCTCCCAATTTGGCAACACTGGTCAGACTGACCCGTCGGGCGGACCATGGAGCGACCTGAGTTGACGATCGGGGCTTTCGCTCACGATATCCTGGGATCCACGCATCACGTGATTTTTGGAGATCAGGCAGGTCGGCGTATTGAGCGGGAGTGAACAACTGGTTTATATCTTCACGAATGTCACTGGAAACGCTAATCTTCCCGTCCGAGTTGCTGAAAGATTCGCCAAAAAGCTTGACCTTGAAAATCTTGGTCGTAAGGCTAGGGGGCGTATCAGGACTCGAGACTGGTGATTTTCTGGAGGGTGGGCTACCATTGTGAATTATGATAGGGGACTGAGACGATCCGGTGTTGCCAGAGAGTTTCGTCACGGTGGTGTGACGCCTCGCGGTTGAACGCGATCCGGATAAAGCAGCAAGTGTAGCGTCTTCGGGATCGGAAGACCATTCGTCATACTCAGAGTCAGGCGAAGGCGAGGGACACGTTTTGCGTTTCCTTTTAGCTTTCGACGAAACATTGCGTCGCGTTGTAATAACGGATCGCACCGACTTGGCAGATCGCGCCCGAGTACCAGATCGCGTCGAATTACCAGATCGCGTCGAATTACCAGATCGCGTTAAATACCAGATCGCGGCGGAGTACCAGATCGCGGCGGAGTACCAGATTGCGCTGAAGTCCCAGATCGCGCCAAAGCATTAGACTGTGCCGAAATACCGGATTGCGCCGATATTTCAGATCGCGCTGAAGTACCAGATCGCGCCGGAGTGCCAGATCGCGTTAAATTACCAGATCGCGGTGGAGTACCAGATCGCGCCGAAGTCCCAGATCGCGCCGGGGTGCCAGATCGCGTCAGAGTACCAGATCGCGCTGGAATGCCAGATTCCTCCGAGGTCGCAGATTGAGCAGAAGTACCGGAACCGCTGCGTGGACGTTTACAGGGGACGTCCAGAGTCGGTGAAGATGACGCACGTTTGCGATTGGGTGACGAGGAATTGGATAGCGCGAGAAGGCTAGTCGGAGCAGGAAGTAAGCCCGTAGCCAATTCTACCAGATGCGAACGAAGTAAATCTCGATCCTGGATGGCCAGATCGCGCTCCGCCTCTCGATCTGCAACTTCGGTACGAAGTCGACCCAAAGCTGAGTCGTTCCGAATACTCGCACTCAGGAGGCGATCATGATCAAGCTCGAGCGCGCTCAGCGTCTCTTGCAGTTGTTTCACGGCTTGCTGGGCCTGAGAGCGAGCTTTCTTGTACTTGGACGCCTTGCTTTTCATGTGCAGCGGCCAAAGCACTGTCTGCCGTTTTACGCTGTGCGAGGATGGAGTCCAGTTGCTGTTGGAGGGACGCGATCTGCTGCCGGAATTTTCCTTCCAGAGTTCGCTGAAGATTGGCCGCCTCACGGCGGAATTTATCCTGCAGGCGATGTTTCTCTGCATTGGCTCGAAACAAGTCATTTTTCAGATCTGCGATCTCCTGAGACTGATCCGTTGCCTGGTTCAGTTCTTCGTCGAGACCTTCGGCCATGTGGAGAGCGGTATCAAGTTGTTGACGCAACTCTTCATCTCGACGCAAGACGAATGTGCACAGTCGAGGCACCAACTCGTGATACGAATTGAGTTCCGTCTCCAGCTGATTTCCACGAAATTCCTGCTCCTGCAAGGCATTTTCCATGGAGTGATAGCTTTCCGCGATGGTATCTTGGGCTTCCAGGCGATCATACAATGAAGAAACCAACGAGATCGCGTTTTGACGATCCGTAACGGGAGAAAGGATTATCCGGGTAGACGGGAGCAAGATACGCGATCCGGTAGAAGAAATCATCGTTGGATCGCGCGTTACGAGCACACCAGTTTGGGGGTGGCGATCGTTTTCGGGTGTTGATCTGGCCATAGGGAACGAAGTGAAGAGAAGGGTGAAACGAGACAGTGCACAGCTAGGCCAACACTGTATGTGGGCTAACGATGCAGGGGAAGATTGTGGCGAAGTGAAGGAGTGAATTTCGCAAAGTGTGATCACATATTTTCGGTTACGTCCGAAATGGCCAATATTGATGAGTCGCGATCTCGCAGAAAGATTTCGAGATGACGTCAAATGGGATGGAAAACAGTGAATGGTGTAGTTTGTAGTTCTATGTGGGGTCAAATATGGCCTAGAATCTTCGCTATTGCGACCTCCAGTATTTCCGATGGCGATCCGCGTGAACGCGATCGCTAGTAAGGAGGATGGGTACATCCAAGTATGTGGAAGACGGTCTGGTGTGGATCACGTCGCTATGGAGGACTGGAATGAGGTGGACATGACATGTCACATAGATGAACTATCTCACATGACCTGAGAAACGGTGAAGAGGATAAGTTGTGATCCGGCGTATCGCGAACCGATATTAATTATTAGTACCGCGATCCGATACTAATTATTTAGTACCGCGATCCGATATTAATTATTTAGTACCGCGATCCGATACTAAAATGGTATTAGATCCGAGCGAGGTAGCGATCCAGATCGCGGCGATATTGGAGTGGACCACATTACAAGATCTGATTTCTCCGAAAGGGCGATACGTGGCAATAGATCCTGAGCTACAGATAGTCAAGATCATAGGTTTTGGTATTTGATTGGTTAACATTAACAGAGTTCAACGTGCTTCTAAATACACGTGTCGACTTCTCTTCCGGGCTGGATTCTTTGGCCTCCCGACGTCTCAAGGAAGTCTACATACTACGCAAGTCATATCCCTGGATTGTTTGGCCAGGGATTGCAAGAATTCTCAACAAAACAACTCAAGCTGCGATTGGACGCAAAGGACCAAGAAGTCCAGATACAAGATCGCGAGACGGCTCAAGTGGTCAGAAGGCAAGCGGATCAAGTATCTACATTTTTGGACAAGGCGATCTCAAGGGAGATCAGGGCGACTCAAATCGAGCACCCCAAGAACAACTGCGATCGTGTGAGGAATTCCACTCGATCGCCCCCCACCTATCCCTAACACAATCAAGTTCAACATCGACTCAAGTCTACCGAGAAGAGAGCAACCCGCCCTACCGACGGGTATACAAGGTGAGGAAGGCTATACACACGGAATCGGGAAACCCCCTCCGTTAGTCGGTCGTCCGGGCGCCAGTGGAGAGTTGGGATCGCATCAGCAATTTTGCGAATCCCACTCCACCACAATATGCAGACTTTGCTATTGGACTACATATCGTATAAACATCATTGTATGATGTACTTAGTACAGCGTTATTGATCATCGAATCCTAAGCGATAAGATACGGTATTACCGAATACCGTATCTTAACGCTCATACTTAATACCTTTTTAAAGAGAAGTAACAAGAATACATAATATGCAATATAGAAACTTCAACAGTAAATTTTCGAAATGATGTTCCAACCGTCGTGTAACCCCGTTACAAGCGGCGTCACGCGAAAAGACTGACCTAAAATAATCTTTCCTTGTCCCATCAACAACGCTTCCATCTTGAACCTTGGAATCTCGCACACTAATCACTGTGCATTTACGGTTTCTAAGGGTAACGTAACCGATTTTATCGTGGCGAGCTAGCAGGAGTGTGTTTAAGCTCTCAATTGTTTTTGCCGCATCCTTCTCGATTAACAGCAGTCCAGTACGTGTCCTGACATGTTGTGAAATATGGAAACGAGTGCGAATCAAAAGTAACAAAGTTTTAGCGAGACTGTTGACAAGAAAAACCGAGTGACTTTTTATGCTACTAGCCAAAGCTTCTGCCGCCCCACCTCGTAAAGAGTACCGAAGAAATGAAGGTTTCCGCCACAACTGCCACAACTGCCACAACTGCCACAACTGCCACAACATTGAAGTCATCAAAGTCAACGAAGTGCGAAGAAGAGTGATCCTGCATCGACGAGCGGTATCGGCAGCCTGGATAAGGATGAGTCGTCTAATCCGATTCTACTAGCTCATTATCGTGAATGACGCAAAGACTCTTAACAGTCTAAAAGTCGTGACTCCTCCAAAGACGACGAAGGAAAGACCGGAGTTCAAACGCAAATAACGTTCGTAGCGAGTGTTCATATACACATACGCTGTCATTGTATCGCTGAAGTCATGGTGTCATAAGGCCTCTCCGTAGCCAAAGTAAAGTCGCCAAGACAAGCGAAGTGATGAGATACAAATCTAATCGACATGACTATATCGCAGATGATCGAGTTTACGTTTATACGCTAGCATAGAGTCAAACACAATAGAGCCTACAACAAACTCACGATGTCTGATTTTACTTTACACATACAGTATTTCACTTCATCTATCCGTGCTGCACATCGCTGCGGCGGCTGCATTTACTTACGATGCTAACCAGACCCTTTAGGAAACGTTCTAATTCTTCATGTCGACCTACTGTAAAGCGCTTTACTCTTCCGTGTGTAATTATTTACACGGACCCCTTCTGGGCGCGTTCTGGTCGCATTAGAAAATCTCAGGATAAACCGACTTTTTTGCGCAGATCATTTACGAGCAGTTAAAGTCGCACGGCTCCGATTAGGCGATTTGCTTTAATTGGGGGCTGGTATAGGAATCGGCAACTGCAGAATATCATGCATCGAAGTCATAGTATGTTACGGGTATAAAACGGGTTATGGCGAAATCGTAGATTGTTATTTTCTTGTTAATTCAGCACAAATGACAGAATTTTATTATTAATGAATGTAATTACGGTAGCTAAAAGCATTTAAAATTTGAATGGTCAGCTGATTGTCGCACAGCATATGGCTTGCTGCTAGCAGACGCCATTTTAATAGATGGGGAGCATCAGGATCGTGCATCAATGAAAATAATATGTAGTAGACTATGGTGACAAATGATCTTCAGATGGGGTCTGCTCCCGATATAATTATACGAAGATGCAATCTCGGAAGGTGCTCGGGAGTCTAGCAACCTTTCTCTCTGCTGTTCATTATTCAATTTGCTCAGTTTAGCAGAACACAGTCGCCTTAAGAACAAAAAAAGAAGATGAAGGTATTCACAGGACTTCTCGTTGTAGCTCTCGCAGTTACATCCTCATACGCGGACAACTCAAGTAATCTGCGTTCTACAAGATATGATGACGAAGTCAATGAAGTCAAAGCTGCGGACTCGCACGATTCTAAAACAACTAATGACAAATTGATTGTTGACTCGGCCGACTATGTCAACTCCGAGGGAAAAATTAATATCATGGATATAATCGGCGAGGAGAAGGGCAAGATTCCGTTAGTGGACATCCTTGATGCCTATGTTGATAGCTCGGAAAAAGACGTAGATAATTTCATAACTCAACTGACCCATAAAGAGTTTTCAACGCAGGCCACTGACTTTAATGATAATAACTCGTTGCCTAGCAAAACGGATGGCAAACCCAATTACGTTAATGTCAAGGACGACGACGACAGTGATATCCAGGACAATGAGGACTCCGACTCTGATAACAATGTTATTTTGGGAAAGTCTGGTAAATCAACGAAATCGAATGAATCCTTAAAAAACGACAATCTGGACGACTTATATAGCGACACGAACGTTAAGGATGACAAGCACCAAACTCGAGTTGAAGGCACTGGTATGTTCTCGCAAGGTTCTGGCAAACCGAAGCGCGACACGCACGCTAAGGAATCCTTCCCTGACGATGATCTGGACGACTCTTATATTAAAACGAACGTCAAGGACGACAAGTACGAAACTCAAGCTAAAGACACTGCTGATGATGCCCAAAACGATGACGAGGACCCAAGTACCCTGAAGACCCCTAACAGTAAGGACAAAAAATCAATGAGTGACGAAGAGGATGTGAACCAGAACATGCTGCAGTCAGAAATTTTGGAGGACGATGAGGCAACCAAGCTTTCCAAGAATAAGGCCTCATAAGGTAAAGGATTCATTTAAGGTACATTGGGTCTTGACAAAATGTACTTTGGCTCTCAGTTACATGATCGAGTGATTGCAGCTCTCAGAACAGAGGTTTGCGAGCCTTTAAATGAAGAAACCATTTAATTTTTTTTTGTTAGATTGAGGCGTTAAAATTGATTTACAGACTAATCTTTGTATTCCTCGTATACTTATCGATCGAACGACTTCCATAGCCACGCAATTGCCTATCCCAGCATGTCCACCTCATTTAAAAAACAGCAAAGGATTATTGTCTCTCGATGACATAGAGCATTCAGAATGCAGCCAGGCATAGCACCAACGTAGGTTTGCGATGTTTTAGCCTCATCGTAAATTCCACCAAGCACTACCCGCTCAAACTTACGGTAAGTGTCTTAGCTCTTTCTTAATAGCTTCTAGTTGTTGCCGCAGTAAGAATTAATTGCGGGTCACCTCTAACTTATTCTGCACCTCACTTTGAATCTTGCGTTGCAGCCGCGCCATCTCCGTCCACAATTCCAGTAAAATCGCTGCCGTTCGCAGCTATGAGCAATCGACAGAGCTTCTAGCACTTGTTGTTTCTCGTTGACCCCCACATTCAGATACGACACGACCACATCCGCCAGCTCTCCCGCCGACAATTTGCCGTTGCATCACCGAGTCCATTGCTGCAGTACAACAATATCTTGAGTGTTTTCCTGTTAGCTGCTTCAGCTTCATTTTAAAACAGACCCTGCAGTTGCACTCGATGCAACTCTTGCAAAAGCACTAAAAGCCCCTCGCCATCGTCCTCCGTGCGTGTAAGCTACACAACACGAGCTACTGTCCCGACGCTGTATATGACGAGCTCCGCCTCTTTTGTCGTAGCTAGCATCTGCTTAGCAACGACGTCGCCCTCTGTGCCGTTGCAACGAGCGGAAATAACTAGCGAAAGCGACGTAGTGTCGTCTCAATGTGTCGTGACGTCTTGAGGGCACAAACTTCCTATACAAGCCTAATAAAACAGGTGCAGCGCTAACGTTGAGGTGATGGAAATGCGCAGGAAAGGTCCGCGTCTAGAGGCCGCAACCCTTTAATGGCCCAAAAAAAGTTTAATGCAGCCTTTAAATTCTACATTTATGCATCCACCAGTCACCATTAAAAACTCATTACAAAGGTGTACCATATAAACTAATGAAACGTTAAACAACTTAAATTGCATCTAATAACGTTATCAACGAAGTGAAATTAAGGAAGAGGATGTGAATTTAGGAAATTTGCGGAAAGTGTGCTTTTTGAGAAAAATGGGTGTGAATGTAGCAATTTCATATGCACTTCACCTCATTCGCACATTCTTTCAAGCAACAGCCAATAGTTTGGACATTTCCGAAGGCCTTTGCTTAATTAATGAAGATGATTGAGCTAAGTGGATATAGCATTGAGTAATTAGTCGAGATCGCTCAGCGCTACCTTCTTCCGCAGCAAGTCTTTACATTCTGAATGACGATTTAATTTTTGAATGACGATTTCCATTTCTTGATCATGCGATTACCCGTAAGGCAGGTGCGTGACCTGGACCGGCAGGTCGGTGCACTTTGTCGCCAAGTAGCTATCAATGTTGTCCATTAGCTGAATGGGACTGAGGTGCAAAAGACTAGACGCCAGTACTCGACTTTGTCTTTTGACCCTATTTTGATTGATTGCTCCATTCTTGGTCACGAGCTCGTCCATATTGAAGTTTCATTGCGCTCTGGTTTACGGAGTGGCGACTTGGATATTTCATGGAATCATACGAGTGGATGTATTCTTATCGTTAAAGCTTCGTTTACGCCCTCTCTGGGAGGGGAATGGCGACGTCAACTTCACTTTTTTCCCTCCATCTCACTGGTAAGCTTGGCAATGCTATGAAGGAATCAGCGCAATTTTGCTCCCGTGGCTGCTCGTGAAAGCATATCTAATATGACAGGGAAAATCACCTTGCGGGGCATTATTTTGCCCGTTGGTGGTATCTGAGATGGTGCTGGCAGCTATTCGCGCTGCCTCGAGAAAAAAACGAGACTGAAGAGCTGTGTAAAGAGCAGGCATGTGTTTACTTAGGAATACACGAGAACGAGACAGCGGCAAAGACCGCGTTCAGCTATTGTTTGTAAGACCTGCGCAAACTGATTTAGCTCGTGTTTTAAATAAAGGTTGCAAAGACACAGGTGTATGACGCCTTAAAAGAATAGGTCGAGCGGAGGCGTCGACTACACGGCTGACCCTGTGCTACTCATTGTCCTGAACGCAAAAGAAACGACCAATACTAACTTGTCACGTTGTTCGAGCTTAAGCAAGTGTAAAAACATACAAAAGGGGATGTGAATTACATTACTAGAGCTCGGACTCCTCCTTTTAGTACTGGAATCTTTGCCTGAAACTGAAAACTACATCGCTTGTCTTCTTGGCACGTCACATTTAAGTGTTGCTAAGTGGATGGAAGGAATTCGTCACGTACGGAAAGTACTCAACCTGTGATGAGCTTGAAGCGCCTTCTTCAAGACCAGAAAACTGCGCCGGCTGTAAATGCGCGTACCTCTTTGAGAGCACTGAACGCAGCTTTTTGTCCTTACCTACGTGAGGCTATAACATCAGCGATGTTTGAGTCAGCGCATGCTCGCTACCACAAAAAAACATAACGGAGCAACGTACCTTGAACATGACAACGACAAAATTCACGGGAAGGCCGTAGCGAAGTACGGATTCTACGAAGACGCGAATGATCTAACGGAAAAAGCAATCCAAACAAAAAATCAATCTTCGGTGTCATGTCAGCTGGCAGCTCCGAATCGTACCTTAATATGCATCCACGCAATAAACGTTTCTCCAAAGTGCGCCTTGCACCAACGGATGAGCGCAGACCATAGCCGATCCACCTCCACTTCCAACTCCGCCATAGCTTCTTCGTTTGACGCATGGCTTGTAGGGTCAAAATTGAACTCCCGAACAACAAAGCGCTTCTCCTTCGCGCGCGTTTTAAAGTCCTCAATGTAATCCACAATGGTTCCAGGCTCGAAGTTACCTTCCCTGTCCAGAAACCCCGATTGATATTGGCCCTTCAGCAATGTCACTGTGTATAATGCAGAGTCGCCTTCTTCCATCAGTTTGCGCGAAGAGCCAGGCACTACTGGAGGCCCACGCACATTTCCACGAGAGCCCTTGGGGCCATACTCTGCAATCTGGTCACCAATCTGCGCATATTCCAGTAGCCACTGCTCCTCCAAAACCTTGGGCACGACCACCACCAACGTCTGCAGATACTCGGTGTTGACAAAGTCCGATTTGGATACGACGTCAGGCGTCAGCACGTCGCTCAGGTTTGCCACCATCAAGTTGCCTCTATTACCACACGCAGCAGAAAAATCATTTTTTTCTAAAAACTCATTAGCCGCCAAATAAAACAAGAAACAATTACCCTACCCTTTCTTGCGCTGCAGACCAATAAGTTGTTGTTTTTTCTCGGCATAAAGCGTACCTAATTGCTTTAGTTCGTCTTCAATCTTGCCCACCGACTATTTTGTAAGAACGATCATGAAATCAGTTCATCGCAACACATCATTTATTCTCATAATTTTCTCCTCTTCCCTACCGATTGAACAATGTTCACAATTTCAGGCAGTGGTCGACGGTGGGGGTGCTTGGCTTCGTCCCATGAGAAGAAGCTCAAATAGCGCTCCACCGGCACTGTATTAATCCACAAATTTTCACCAATTAGCAGTCCAATTGTCTCCCTCTCTTTAGTACAGCCTAACTCACCTCCATCTACTGTAAGAACCTGATCTCCCTTGTTTAGATCATGGAATTGGCGCTCGATCTTGCGTACGACACTCTCAATGACCAAATCAACGCGATTTAAGTCGTCGCTTAGTGCCTGTTGGTCACAGAATAAAATAATATAAGCGGATGGAAACATTTAATTTTTTTGATCAAGTGATATACCATAAGAGAGTCTAACGTCCCAACAAGAAGATCTGACGGCAGCTCGACCCGGATGCAGTCTGCTTTGAATAAAAAGAAAGCGTTAGAGAAGAGAAGAAAAATAAGAGGTCTGTTGATGAATTCACCAGCATAGTCATGACGAGAAGAAGCCGTTTCTGCTTTGAGTGAAAGAAATGTTGTCTCGGACGAATTGGTGCCCTCGTTAGGAACGGACACGAGCCACACACTCATTTTGTCGCTTTTGAACACGACGAACTTTCAAAATCCTTCAAGCCTCGTAACTAACCGCGTTTTAACGACATTAGATCTCCCTCTGGTAAGTTATGGGTATGGTGGACAACAATTTAGAAAGGATCGTTAGGTATCCCACACTTTAGCCCATATTCCCAAATTTGTCCTAATCTGATTGGTCAGTTTGCCAAATGGGAACATTTCATTTTGAGGTTACAAAAAAGATCTTTAAACGTCACAGTTTATATCGTCGCTCTGAGCCTGTACGTCCAGCTCCATATTCCAGCCTACGCCATCAGCGTCCTGTTCGTCCCGTCCATACCTCAGAAGCGACGAGCCCAAGTAGGTCCAGTCCATACTTGTCTCCGTTTGCTTCCATCAGGGCTCGTCTCTGCCTCAGACGCCATCCACTGAAGACGGACGTTTTTAACAACATCAGTCAAGTCGCCAAGCCGCAACTAATACCTTAAACAATGCCGTTGCCGCCATTGGCACAGTTCCAGCGCTGATCTGAGATGATGTGGTGAAGCACTTGTCGATTTAATTGCTGGAGACGCCGGTGAACGTCATGAGAACGCTCGACCAGCTCACGGACAGCGTGGCAGACTTTTGACAGGATCAGCTGGGCTTCTTTAGTGACAACGTTACGCGTTATGTGGAGCTGCTTCAGCAATTGACAAGAAAGCGGCTAAGTATCACGTGCTGCTGCAAGTCTGCAGTATATGTAATTGGAAGCATTTTGGCTTTAAGCTATTAGCTCATTCGGCGTCTTGACATGTTTTTTTGTGTTGTCATGTGTAGGATTATGGATGCTTAAGAAAATTCGAGCCCGGTCTTATACATTAACACGCAGCTTGTATAGTGTCATGAGGAGAGCCCATAATCGACGTGGCATTACATACACTGGAGATGCTGAGAGGAGCTTTACAGACTGAACTAGAGCAGCTCAAGTGACGAGATGGTTACAAGAGAGATGAAAGCGATACAACTGAGACTTCAAGAGAACTTCCATGTGACAATGTATGCCTAATGATCCTGGCACCTGCGGCTCACTCATGTTTACCAACTGTGTATAGGCGCAGTCGTCAATTGGGCTATTTTAATCATGACAATGAAGCTTAAGCAGCGAAGGTGATTTATAGAGAAAGACGATGTTGAAGAAAAGTAGCTTTATAAAACTTAAAAGTAATAACGCTTCTGTCATCATGTTTGCAGTTTTCTAAAAATTGGCTATACATTTTTCATCGGACATTCAATCTAATGCTTCTACATCTACTGCAGCTGCTTCTGATGCTCTTGCTTGTTTTAAGGATGAGTATGCAAGCTGTGGAGGCGGTGCAAGGCTGTTCATTGTGGTTTTGAGGGGTAAAGTAATAATTACTATCGACAACCTCTTCCTATTTTTAGAAATGATTTTTTCAGACCGATTAAGATTGGACAAATTCTAAAATGGGGCCCAAATTGGGTGACATATAACGCTTTTCTGTAGTATGATAACTTTTAAGTTATATTTAAAAAAAAAATTATATCGACCCACCCCATTCGACCCACCCAATTTGTAAATCGACCCAATTTGTTTTTTCGACCCACCCCATTATCTCTTAAACGACCCACACCATTATCTTTAAAACGACCCACACCATTATCTTATAAACGACCCACACCATTTTTAAATCAACCCCATTTATAAGTTATTATTGCTTACCTCAACGATGTATTTGCGATACTGAATCTTCGGGTATCGACCAGTCGGTCAGTATTTATTCAAAATGATTAACCGACACACATCAAGTAAGATTTTTTTTAATACGATAATCGTCAGCAAAGAAGTTGGCACTCTTTTTATTTAACAGCTGAGCAATTCCAGCATGAACTTCCTTTATTTCCGTCTTGTCGCATCCTTTTATAGTTAATGCTCATAACGCGCACACCGGTGTCATCCTTCATTAGCTACCTATCGCAACGTTCGGGTGCGCAACCTGCACGGCAGTCAGTCGAGCTGCTAGGTCACCTTTAGTTTACCAGTGCTTTAACCTATACAGCAACAGACTGAGTGAGCAAGATTTCGGTACAATGATAACAGCAGCCCTGTTACACTTAAACACTTACGATTGCACAAAAGATATGAACTTCAAAGAAGTGCTGTTCATTCGACGTCAGCATCGAGCGAACCATAAAAGAAGTTTTAGGTAGAATGAATAGTATTTCACAACGGCAAATCGGCGTCCAAAACTCTCTTGCAGCCAGCAAGCTGTAAAGCCATTTTGCCTTCGATCCTCCGACACTTCTTAAGCGTGATCCGCCATAGCAGCCTTAATTTCTGTTAGTGTCGTATCATAAAACTCAAGACTTGGGATTTATCAAATTGACCCACCCCACAAGAATTGGGAGGGGATCGATTGAATAATGGGGTGGGTCAAATCAGCTTTTTCTTATAATTAAAACAAATAATTTTAAATAAATAGTCATTGGCTAATTAGATACAAATTAATTTTAATTAAATACAAATCTATATAATTAAATACAAATCAATTTTTATTAATTAATTTTAATTATTACTCTAACTCACATAAAAATTGAAAACAGTCTCCTTGAGTGTAGGTTCTTTAATTTGTTGTGTGCGGACGCTTTGTAAGAATGAAGTGAAGTAGTGGTGCACTTGTGCACGTAGAGGTAGAAGTAAAAGCGATATATATTACGCATTAACTTTCCTCGTTCGTTAATACCTCTACACATGCATGCAAAACCGACTGCAACTATACCATCTATAGTTCACGTCTATCCCGCTCCGTCCCATCTGTTACGACATCGACAAGACGATGTGGTAATCTCGTCGCCTCGTCCCATATGTCACAACATCCTGATGGTCCGACGTGGCGATATCGTCGCCTCGTCCCATCTGTCAGCACGTCAAGTCTGTTTAGTCAATTAGATACGGTTGTTACTTACCTCGTGACAGGGTATTGCGTTTGACCTTCACGACCTGTCAACAACAATAGCTTCTAACACTCCTCCTCAACCGTATCCTGAGGGTTCTTCAACTTGAACATCGCACGTAGGTCCTTCATCCTTGGTGCTGCCAGCGCTTTAGTTAGGAGATCAGCAATCATCTCTTCTGACTTGATGAAGCGTGGCTCAACCTCGTTTGCTTGTGCGTAGTGGCAGATGAACTTGAATCGGACGTCCACATGCTTTGCACTTGATGAACTTTTCTCGGTCTTCAACAAGTTGATTGCGGCTTGATTATCCATCCACATCGGCATCGGCTTGACGATCTTCATGTTCAATTCACCAAACAGTTCCTTCAAACCCAACAGCTCGCGACCAGCGTGGGATGCCGCGATGAACTCAGCTTTCATGGTGCTCAGCGACACACCTGTCTGCTTCTTGCACGCCCATGACACGACAGCACCATCCATCGTGAGAACGTATCCCGTGACTGACTTGCGGTCCGACTTGTCCGCGGCAAAGTCTGCATCATTCCAGCTTTCAATCTTAATTGGGTCGTCCATACCGCGTGAGCTGTTGATGCACAACTTTAAACTCTTGGTTTCCTTCAGGTATCTTGCGACTCGTTTCGCCGTTCTCCAATCCTTGGTTGTCGGCTTGTGAGTCTGTCGAGTCGCTCGGTGTACTGCGAAACAAATGTCTGGTCGAGTGCAACGCGCGATCCAGAGTAAACTTCCGATGAGTGATTGGAAGGCCTTGACACTTGCATCTCCAGCTTTGGCGATCGACTTCAGGGACTCCGATTTCGTCTCATCGACGTCATTGCATTCGTCTCCTATTGGATCGAACCCCGTTAGCTGTAGCTAGTCCATGTTCCATTAGCAGTGAGTCGATGGTTACTTCTTGATCTAACACGTAGCCTTCGTTTTCGTCCAGCTTGACCCTAAGTCCGAGAAACTTGTTCACCATCCCGAGGTCCTTGATCTCGAGAGACGTCATGTCCTTGAAAAATTGTCCGACGAGATCATTCGATGTTCCAGTCACCAGCAAATCGTCGACGTAAACTCCGACGACCGTTACATCTATGCCGGTTCGTTTGACGTATAGACACATGTCCGTCGTGCATTGTCTGAAATTCAACTCAGTTAATTTGGAGTGCAGTAGCTTGCTCCATAATCTTCCAGCTTATTTTAATCCGTACAAGGATTTCTTAAGCAACAGCGCGAGTTGCTTTGTCCCGTCCACTCCATGATGGGCCAAGGTGTCATCATCGACTTGCATACCGCTTGGTATTTTCATGTAGATGTCGAGGTCCTTTTCTTGATCGGCCTTGACGTATGCGTTTGGCACATCGCCGTGCCGAGCCAGTACGTTCCATCTGCGTGAGAGGACCAGAATCACCTTGACTGTTCCAAGTTCCATAACCGCCGCAAAAGTCAAGGTGTAGTCGACTCCAAACAACTGCTCGTTTCCGCATGCAACAAGTCTGGCCTTGTAGCGTTCGACTTTCCCATCGGCGTCGGTCTTTGTCTTGAAGACCCATTTGTTGTGCAGTATGTGGGCGTTGTCAGGTGGAACAACAACCGCCCACACACCGTTTTCCTCCAATGCATGCAGCTCTTCCTTGATGGCTACAGCCCATTTATCCTTGCTGTCGCTCCGTACGGCCTCGCCATAGTTTCTTGGGTCTCGAACAACGTTGACCATGCCGACATTCTTGTGTATGTCTATGACATCACTTGATGTGTCTCCGTCAGCTCGACGTGACCGTGTCATGTGTGGATAACGTTTCCATTCCGATGATTTTGCCCTTGATTTGCTCGTGCCACCTTGGTCACCGAGCTCCTCCTGACCTTCGGTACCATGTAACGTTTTGGTCACGTTTTTCTCTTGTATGTTATCCAACATCTCAACATTTTTCACATGTTGACTCACCACCACGATACGTTCCATCGGTATGAAAACCCGATATCCTTTCATTTCATCACTCTTGCCGATGATGATACCTTGTTTTCCCCGAGGACCCAACGACTTGTTTAAAGTCGTTCGGTGCACGGTGCATGGAGATCCGAGAACCACAATGTCACTTAAGACGGGTGTTTTCTTGGTTAACATCTCAATAGGTGAGATGCCACCTACGTTTGCCTGGGTAGGGCTTCGATTTAGGATGTATGCTGCATATTCTGCAGCGTCACCCCAAAACATCAAGGGTAATCCACTTGCAAACACCATGCTTCGCACCAGGTTCATGATGGTGCGATGCATGCGTTCAGCTTTGCCATTGCTGGCCTGATTGTCACGTTCGCTCACCTGACGAGTGACACCGACTTCCTTGCAAAAAACATCCAGAGGCTTGTACTCACCTCCACCGTCTTTACGTAAAACGTGTATACGGCAATTAGAAAGACGCTCAAAAGCCACCAAGAAATTCTTGAAATGCATCGCAGCGGCATCTTTGGTCTTCGCTAAGAACACCGGGCAGTAGTTCGACCTGTGGTCAATAAAATTGACCAGGTATCGATTTCCGAGCCGATCACGGGGGGTCATAGGACCTTTTAGGTCTGAACATACTACGCCTCCGATCACGTCAATGGGCGAATTCAGCCCACTGTCCTTCCGCGATTGTCGGTGTTTTGTCTGCTTGCCTTGCGCACAGGCTAAGCACTTGACACGCGTGGTATCAGTCAATTGGATACCAGAGGCGGGATCCCGAGCCATCTTGATGATGGTGTCATAGGACAGGTGACCTAGACACCGATGAAAATAGGACAGGGATCCGTGTTGCGTGTCGTTCTTTGCATGGTTTTTAATGTCTTCAACAACCGTCATGATCGCTTCTCTTGGTGACCCAAATCCACGAAAATCATCGGTCGTAATTCCATTGAAAACTTCAACGACCAGTACATTGTTGATGCGATCAACATCCATTATAGGTATCCCACCAGAATGTGATACCATGACACGCCCCCCTTCTCGGTATTCAAGAACGCATCCCTTCAACTCGAGTTTCCCAAACGAGATGATGTTGCACTCCAAATTGGAGGCGTATTGAACATCGAGAAGACGAATGGTCTTAGTCAATCCAAGTGCTTTGACCCGGATCACGACGCTTCCTTGTTTGGTGATCCGAAGTGGTTCACTATCCGATGCTGCAGTAAAACATTCGGTTTTACAATCCACCGCATTTTCCAGCAAGTTTAAATCGTTAATCAGATGACGACCTGAGCCGCTGTCCAGCACCCAGTGATTTGATGAGATCGTCCGATGTCCTGGAATTGCCAATACAAAATCCGCATCTTGTTTCTTTTTGGTACCTTTTGGGCAGGTCATCTTGAGGTGCCCGGTGCTCCCACACAGGTAACACTGCTTGGGTCGTTGCGGACCATGTTGTTTCTTGTTCCGGTCGTTTCGCTTAGGTTGGTTGTTCGGTTCGACGATGTTAACGACATCTCGACCGAAATGCTTCACGCGAACTTCCAGTTCCGTTGACTGAGCAAATTGGGAGAGCTCTTCAGCTTGGCGAAGGTAATCGACCCTGCTTAAATTCAGGCGAGACAACATGGTCGGCCGCATAGACGGGTCGGCATAGTGCACGATGTTGTCTAGCACGAGGTTGTCCGCACCTCCGCACGCATCGCTTACAGCTGTCAGGTACAGAAAATGCTCCGTCCAGCTACGCTGAGATGACTTGGCTGCAGTAAACAGCTTCATGCTTTGGGCAGGTGTTATCTTGGTGTTGAAGGTCTGGAGTAACCTTTGCATTACATGCTCCAAGGTCGGACTTTCAGACCACCAAGTTTCCACCTGCCGCCGATAGTACTTCTGCGCCGTACCAGCCAGGTGTTGGCCGAGGATATCAACCTTAATGTCCTCAGGCCATGCAAAGCCACAGGCGCGTTCCGAAAAGGCAACCTGCCGAACAAATTCTTTCCCCCATTCAATGAAGCCACTACCAAGTCCGAGGTAGAGCTCCTTTCCGTCGAAAGGCTGCAAATCCAGCTTCCTTTGACGGCCATCCGGTACACCCTGGTGTACTTGCCCAGGTTGGTGTAACACAGGACCTGGCATCTGCATTCCCGGGTATGCTCCCGCGGGCATGGCATGCCCATAAATTCCAGGCTCAAGTCCTTGAGCCATTCCGTGGTTGACATTGGCCTGGGCCGGCGCGTCGACCATGTGATCCCCGGCCAAAGAAGGTCGTCGGGCACCAAAATAAGTGGCCGGCGAGACGTTCGGTGATCGCTTAGGTGGCGGGGTACGCTTCAAAGCCTGGAGTGTTATACCGGCCCCTGAACCGAGAACCGAACCAAAGACGCTCGATTCCGCAGGTTCCTTGCGTTGGCCACCGACTTGTCCGTGTTGGGAGGATTCCATCCTACCCATCCGCTCCGACAAATCGCCAAGCATGGCGAGCATCTTGTCCAGTGCCGCCGCGGGCACTGCCGACTTTTCTTCCAGTTGGTGGTCCTCGGTCGATCCTTGACCATTGACCACCACAGCGGGTGTGGCTCCTTGAGCTGCGCCGCCGTCACGATTTTTTGGGCTCATAACCTGTAAGAATGAAGTGAAGTAGTGGTGCACTTGTGCACGTAGAGGTAGAAGTAAAAGCGATATATATTACGCATTAACTTTCCTCGTTCGTTAATACCTCTACACATGCATGCGAAACCGACTGCAACTATACCATCTATAGTTCACGTCTATCCCGCTCCGTCCCATCTGTTACGACATCGACAAGACGATGTGGTAATCTCGTCGCCTCGTCCCATATGTCACAACATCCTGATGGTCCGACGTGGCGATATCGTCGCCTCGTCCCATCTGTCAGCACGTCAAGTCTGTTTAGTCAATTAGATACGGTTGTTACTTACCTCGTGACAGGGTATTGCGTTTGACCTTCACGACCTGTCAACAACAATAGCTTCTAACACGCTTAAGCGCCTGCCAGCCACTACCTTTGCACGCGAGAATTTTTTTTAACCGCTTCCTCGCTTGTACAAGAATATGCATTGCAACGGGGCACACGACAGTTGTAATATCATACCGAAAGTACATCACGGTTGAAATTTCTATATTGCATTTTATGCATTCTTGATAACGGTCCTTTAATAAAAAGGAATAGTATAGATGAGTGATATTTTAAAGTATTAGTTATACCTTATACTATCGGTATCAGTTTCATAATCGATACAGTAGTACTAAGTACAACATACACTAATAATTGGATATCCATATCCGGATACAAGCAATGGCATATTGTAACTATCATAATTGTAATCAATTTAGTGTAGGGTACTTAGAGTAGGATTATTCACAAATCTTAATGCATATAGAAAATCTGTATTAATTTTGAATCAAAGATCGCAAATCTCTCTAAGATTTGTTCTCTTGTGCACTTCGTGCGTTGGTTCCTTGAATCGTAAGCATAGCTTAAGCTCTTAAATTTTATGCGTTAGTTCATCTGGACCTTAAGATATAAGTTGTAGACTATAAGTTCTTTCTCACCCTTTGGAATGGGTAGAATTCGTAGTCGTTTAATTAGTTCCTTTGAACTAAGTGGCTCGCCATAAATCTTATTTAGTTCTTTACAACTAAGAGGCCTTCATCCTCTAAAGTCTTCTTCATGACTAAAGAGCTGTGTAGCTCCGCTACACTTGGTAGCACTTGTAGTCAATCGAAGACTGGCCCTCTGTGAGGATGGAGAGTTAAAATCGCCTCTCTGAGGCGCAACGACTCGCAATAGATAATTTATCTGCGTTTTTTGGACCCGATCAAATCGAGGTTTTTTTGGTCCAGGGACCGAAGTCCTCAATGCTAGCCTTGTGGCCTTCATGCGTTATGAGGCAACGCTACTCGGACAGGTACACTACCAGGCATCGTCAGCTTCGCTTACGCAGTACTTGTTGCCTGTGCCCGATTCAGAGCCAAAGGCTCGTCCACTTGTTACCGTTAAAACCTTTGAGGGAAAGGAGGTAGAAAATCTTCTCCTCTGGATCCGAGAATTTAAAATGGCAATGGATGCCGCCGTGCTCGTGTCAGATAAGCAACGAATTGGCTTGGCCATGCCTAAGCTTGGTGTAAGAGCTATGGAATGGGTTTAATGTGCGATGCGTCTGTAAACGCCGCATTTCCCACGTGTGATATTCTTAAAAAAACAATAAGCTTGCGTGTTTGCCCCTCCTAACCAGGTTTATTGTGTGTGCTCATGATTCTTATCTACCCAACAGGGTAAGAAAGGTTGTCGGACTATTTCATAGAGCTGAGAACTCTTATTGCTGCAATGCAGAAGTCCGAGTAACCATTGTTATGAAAGGACTTCGTACTGGGGTCGTCAGGACAGAAGTTTTCCGTGTCCAGCCTTCGACTTTCGAAAAGGCAGTGAGCATAGCGTTTAACGCTAAGTTTAATTTCAAATCTGCTCGCTAGGGTATGCCATGGTATAATTCAAATGCCTCTAACAGGGCGGAACCCATGGACCTCAGCCATGCTGAAGAAGCTGAGCTTCAAGCTGCTGAGCATCAAGGTAACATCCGTAGATGTTACATGTAGGCACCTTCGCACTAGCTGTCCGTTGTGAAAGCAACGTTCAAATCGGCAGAGCCGTAACCCTGCTCCTAGCCAATAGGCGAGCACGGCAGGGGAAAACGTCAGCTTCCAGTAGGCGGGGGGGGGGTGCCTACTGGGAAAGAACTAAGTTCTGTTGAACCTCTAGGAGGTAGAGGTAAACAGGGCTTAGCGCCATGTGGCTTCGTGGAAGTTTACATGGAGCATGAATACAAGCCAGGCTTGATGGTTGTACCGGCAACGGTAAGAGGCTTTGAGAAGCCATCATCCATTATTTAATCAGGATTCAATCGAATAACTACTCAATTTTATTCTAAACAAGGTACTAAAAAAATTATTTGTACATATAACAAAAAACGATTTTCTATTAATTTAAAACAAGACCTCTCACCCCCTATATTAAATAAATCAAAAAGTAAACGCGCTACATTACCTAATTTACTTCATTCAATAGATGCTAATATTTTATACCTGTTGTCGATGAATTACAAAAACTTAAAATCCCTGTTTATACAATTCATGATTGTTTTGTTATTTCTAAATTGACTTAGGGGCGTCGGGTAACAACTTTAAGTTTAAGTTCTATTATCTTTTATATATTGTGTCCGACTTTGTTCCCTTGAAGGGGATAATAAGTATGCTGAGGCGCTAGAAGCGCAAGAGAGGGTGACAGTATATAAGTTTGTCTCTCTACAGGTGTACGTGTCACCGTTCATAAAGTTTCGTTGAACTTAGGTGTGAAGTTTTTAAACTTCAATAGTGTTAACGTTGCCTTGTCCTAGATTTGGACTCGAGATATAATTACATTCTCGGTATGGTCTGGCTGGAACTTCATGAGCCATGAATCAATTGGAGATCTAAAACTTTAGTCGCAAAGCGCGATGTTCCTAACGAAGCTTTACAAAGTCATGAACCCACCTTCGCTAGGAAATAGAAGCGCTATTGGCGCGAACCATTAACTGAGTCAGCTAGTGTGCTAGACATTGGAGGGCCTGAGTTGATAAAGTCCAAAGTCAACAACAAAAGTTTCAAGCATAGCTCAGTGACACCTAGTGGCATGAAACGTACTCCTTCAAGTGAAGATCATTATGAAATTGAGTCACCGTATGTCTGTTGTAACACCGGCTCTTGTAAGGAGCACGTTGAGGTCGATACCTGTAAGTGAAATTGGCTATAATAGCGATTCACTGGATGCCGATAATGACATTGGCTCTCTTATAAAGCAAGTTAGGGCCGAAGACCTTGTTAGTGATGTCACCTGCGATAGTGGCTCACTGGATGTCGGTAATGACATCGGCTCTCGTACAGGGCAGATCAGGTCGAGGAAAACAACGACCTTAGGAATAATGATATTGTGGTGGAGCGGGGCTCACAGAATTTCTGATGTGATCCCAACTCTCCACTGGCGCCAAGACAACCGATTATCGGAGGGGGTACTTCGTTCCGTATATAGCAATTCCTTCCTCACCTTGTGTACCGTCGGTAGGGCGGGTAGCACTCTTCTCGGTGGACTTGAGTTGATGCTGAGCTTGACTATGGTTGGGATTGGTTAGGAGTTTGATCGCGCGGAAATCTTCACGCGATCGAGGGTTACTTGGGGGGCTCTATATGAGTCGCTCTGATCTCGCCTGAGATCGCCTTGTCCAAAAATGTAGATGCTTGATCCACTTGACCTTCTGACCACTTGAGCCGTCTCACGATCTTGTGCCTTATCCTTTACGTGTTACTACGTCCAATCGCAGGCAAAGTTTGTTTGTGAGAGGTCCTGTAAATCCTGTCCAAACAATATAGGGACACTACTTGTAGGTAGGGTGGCAGAAGATCTTGAGGGGGGGGGGCAAAAAATATCCCATTCGGAAGAGACGTCTGCATGCGTAGTTAAAATTAAAAGAAACTCTGTTTAAAGCTAATCAATCAAATACTAAAACCTACGATACTTCCTATCTGTATACCGGGGTCTTCTGTCACGTGTCGTTCTTTCCAAAAAGTTAGATCTCGATGTGTGGCCCGCTTCAATATAGCTGCGATCTCACGCTTGGTTACGATGTCATTTATAATTGCATTTTTCAATCGTGATCGCATTTGTCGACAGCGATCGCATTTGTCGATCGTGATCGCATTTGTCAATCGTGATCGCAATTGCCGATTTGATCACAATTGTGTCCATGTTGATCTGACCGTAATTATATCCATGTCGATTGGTTCAATCGCGATCCCGATCTCGGGTACAATCGATTGTAACCGATTACGATGTGATTACGATTGCAGTTGCGATTGATCGGAAATCGTCACAATTGCAAAGTAAGATCGATCGTAGTCCATTATTATTGTATATACGATCATGATCAAGCAAAAAGGGCGACATGTAGTCGTAATATCCACTTGGCCTGTAACAATTCTAGACGATCGATCCCATAGTAGAACCAAGTAAGTCTGACGATCATTTGATCGATTCAATAGAACCTATAGTATAATCACATATAATCCCATAATATCGATCCATTCCATGTATATGGTCCACACTCCAATCATTTTCCCCACCGTTGATCAAAAATTCTTCGATCGACTACACCACAATATTCTATCGATCGGGGGCAGTTGTACTACGGTAGGGATGCGACGTATCCACCGCGCATTGTAGTTCTTCACGATGAGGACCTGAAGGTATCGAATCTTCTCAGAGGTACATGACACCGCCATAGGTGGTCACTTGGATCGCTAAAAGACCTATGGCTTGGTTTGCCAAGATTACTGGTGGCTAAAACTTTATAAATGAGTGAGCACGTATGTGCGTACGTGTGAAACGTGTCAACGGGTGAAACCCTCGCCCCATTCGACAACTCCTCTGGCTAGCTTTCTTGTTCCCACTAATGTGTTGGGTGTCCATTAGTGTAATAGGCCAAATTGCATACAACGCGAACAGAAATAAACAACTACATATGTAGGCAGGTGCTGTGCCGTAGCGGGCACAGCGTGGCAATCCATTATTGGTTTATTATTGGGACCTAGAGACTTAATATTTACCAATGATAAATCAACTTGAAAATGTGAGGTTCATGAAAGGCGGGAACACGGTCGTATTTATTACGACTAAAATCTTCGTAATTAGTACGAATTATAACAATATAAAAATCAGAGCTAGAATTACTTAATACCTAATACTTGGGCTTGAGTCTTCCCCAAGCGCACGTGTAAGCTAGTGACGGCACGTTCTAGCCCCGTTATACTTGGTAGCACTTCGTAGTCCTTCCTATGTTCGAGTTTGGGATGAGTGAGTTGTCGTACTTTGACTCTCCAGATATTTTTCTAGAGTACGCGACCTTACCCATCTCACTGGTGTTAAATGAGATGCCTTTAATCGCCTCGCGGCGATAGCGGGAGAGGCATTCGTCGCGTCGCTGATGAGATCAGCGACCCCTAATGAGCAACGTCTTGCCATACACCAAATTATGGCACGCAAGCTCAGCGAATCTAATTGGCGAGTTTTAACTCCCTCGTGACCTGCGCGGGATGATGCCGTGAAGATGATACTCAGGAGAAGGTAAAGATCGATTGCCGCAGATACGATGGTTTCGAAAGCGCCTCGAGAAGTCTTGAGGCGCCCTAGGCGAAGGTCAACTTCCTTCTTTCCCGCCTCACCGGGAGGCCAAGGAGTGATCCTTTGATAAGCTAGTTGTGGACTAGCACGCGTTTCCCATCCTGGATACCATCCAGTACGATCTTCGTCTTGCCTTCGATCCACCGCAAGAGGAGAAGCTGGTGCGATCAAGGTTTCTGTCTATGCGACAGGGTAAAATGGCAATGCGCGACTACGTGCAGATGGCTAGGCATCTGGCGTCGTGTATTATCACGCATCCTATGGGCATGTACACGCAGGCGAATGTCTTTGTGGATGGTGTGCGTGAGGGGTAGACTAGCTTATCGCTCGAGCGCGCGGAGCCTACCACATTAGAGCAGGCATTTGCTATTGCCCTCAGTGAGGACTTTAGGGTCACTAAAGCCTATGCCAAACCCTCGGTTGTCACCGTTTTCCGGCCTCCTGGTCCGGAATCTATGGAGATTGACGTGATTGAGTCATTGGGTGGCCGACGACGTGTCACTCCCCATAAGGTTGACGCTCGCACCGGGCATCAAATGGTTTGCTTTCGTTGTCGCAAGCCAGTGCATCGCGCAGCTGAGTGCCGCGCACCAGCGCCGATATCGATGCATGTAGTGGACGCCCATCATGGGGGTGCTGTACCGTCCGTACGTCCAAAAAACGGTCGGGACCAGTAGGTGCAGGTCGCCCTAATGGTTGGAACGGAGGTCCGGGTCCCCCGGTGGCAGACCAACCTTCGAGTCCTCCTGCGCTGCGCGCACGGTTAAATGCCACCACTACGAGTGGTGGTTCACGTCTGATTAATGTCAATTTACATGTAACCGGTGTCCGGCGACTTCTACGAGCACTCCTGGACTCAGGAGCGACGAACAATTCCTTTTGTGACACATTTTTATCGATGCTGCCTCCCAGCATTCAGGTCCGTGAGGGACCTGGCCAAGTCGTCGTCATGTTGTATGACGGGAAACCACACCGCGTATCGCGGCGCGAAGTGTCATTGCCGTACACGTTTGACGTATTCGCAGTAGTGATTATTTCGTGGGGATCGCGATGAATTTTTATGCATTCGATTGCATCCTGGGCCTTCTACGGTTGGCACGTTATAAGCCCCATATCGACTAATTAGCTAGATCATTGAGACGTCGACGCAAGTTTGACGTCACTGAAGTCTTTACTCATCTCTTGGTGTCTCCAAGTGACTGGCCCAACGTCACAGTCGTGGATCGTGCCTTCACGATGCAGGTGGCGCACAGAGCGATCGATGTCCCTCTCTGTACCGCTTGTGCTATTCTTAAAGAGTGACATCTCGCTTCACATCGTGGAAAGCAACAAGGACGACGCGCTCGAACCGGGGTTCCCAGACGTCAGTAATGCGGTCGAATAGGGGTTCCCGCACGTGAATGCAGTGGTTAACCCGGGGTTCCCATCTGCACCCATTGTGGTTAGGCACACGACTTCTACAAAGGCAATGTGACGACGAGCAAGAGCTCGCCGATGAGTATGACGTGGATGGACAGGAGTCCACGCGTGTAAGCATGATGGTCAAACCGAGGCTCCCATCATCACTCACTGTGGTTGAGCAGGGGATCTTACAAGGGCAAATTGTGGTTGAGCAGGGGATCCCACACGAGTACAACGTGGACGGACAGGATTCTCCACACGATAACATGATGATCGAACCGGGTTTACCATCATCCCACTGCGGTCGAACCGAGGTTTCCACATGGGCAAATTGCGGTGGATCAGGGTCTTCCATACGGGTTTACGGCGGCCAAGCAGGAGCTCCTGCATCAAGTGCTGACGGTCGAGTATGGGATAACCCCGCGAAGTGTTTCCGGCATTATCGATGAGGACATCCAGTTCCTAGAGGGGGTGATGATTTATTACTCTGACTGCGTTTCGCCGGCTTCGAGTAGTGGCTCGAAGTACGATGGAGACACAAGCATCGAGAATTCAGCGTTGGAATGTGTCCAAGATATCGTGTACGTGGAAAGGAGTCTACAAAGACGCCAATACATTAAAATCGCGAGTCCACCTCGTGACGCGTCTTTGATTACAAGCCTTAAGAGCTCTCCTGGAATCATTTCCTACGTGACCTTAAGGGAGGCACTTTGTAACAAGTGTGTCTGATCACCAACGAGGTGGTTACCGTGACACACGAGGAGCATTGGACGTGTCCTCGTAGCGCTGAGCCAAAGTCAGCACGTGAGGAAAGATTTGCGTGACAATCGTGGGAGGCTCGGCGAGAGTCTGGTAACCCCGTCTACGACATTGCTCGCGAGTATGCAGACGTGTTCCCGGAAAAGATCCCGGCTGAACTTCCTGCGGACCGTGGTGTTCGGCACGAGATTGATCTCGTGACAGGGTCGAAGTATTGTTTGACACCTCAGTGGCCGTTGCCTCGAGATCAAGTCGAAGCTATTGACTCATTCTTCGAAGGCCGCCGCAAGGCGGCTCATGTGCGTGAGAGTATCTCACTACATTCGAGTTCAAACTTCTGCGTGAAGAAGACTACGGGAGGCTTGCGGATAGTGCATGCGTTTGATAAGTTATATGATGCCACTATTCCTGCGCAAACGCCTAATCCCAGGAAGGACATGGTGCTAAATTCCATGTCAGGAAGCGTCATCTTCAGTGCCATCGATCTAACCGATAAATTTTAACAGATTCTAATGCGAACTAGCAATAACCCACTCACAGCGATGAGCACCCAGGGTGGTATATTATGGGAGTGGCTGAAGATACCACAAGGGTTAAAGAACTCTCCGGCCACTTTCAATCGCATGGTGTATCAAGTGTTGAGACCACTTAGGAACTTTGCTCCGAGTTACCTTGACATCTTTGTCCACAGTCGCGCTGAGGGAAACCTCATTGATGTCCAAGTTCACCTTTAGCACTTGAAACAGGTGTTTCAAGTTATGCGGGACAACAAGTTATATGGGAATCTTAAGAAGTGTGTCTTTTGTGCAACAAAGATTCCGGTTTTAGGTTGCTATGTGAGTTATTTGGGAGTTCGAGCTAATCCAGAGAAGGTGTCGTCAATCTGTTCTTGGCCCACATTTAAGAGCCCTACGGATTCGCTCCAGTGGCTCGGTTTGACTAATTACTTGAACAAGTATACAAAGAACGATGCTGATTCTATACAACCTTTGTCGTCACTCTTGAAGAGAGACGCCACGTGGTCATGACGTCCCGATCATCAAGCAGATTTCAATGCAGGAAGAATGTCTTGGCGTCAGCGCTATGCTGGTCCTACCAGACGACTCTATGCCGTTCCACGTGGTATGCGATGCCAGTGACTTTGCAATCGGTTGTGCCCTCATGCATTTAGATGATGAGGAACGTGAACGAGGCGTGGGCTATCAGTCGCGACCGATGAAGCCAGCTGAGAAGAACTATTCATTTCACGACAATGAGTTGTTAGCGATGCGCTACGCACTCATCAAGTTTCGCGTGCGTCGGCTTGGTGAACGTCCATTTGCTTTGTATACCGACCATGCATCTCTGCGCACAGCGATGAAGAGCCCATACTTGTCTCAACGGATGGCACGGTGGCTTTCCTTCTTCTCTGAGTACAACTTCGTCGTGCATTACAAGCCAGACAAGACTAATATTCTCGATGACGCCTTGTCACGACATCCCGACTACGATCCTCGGACTGCGCTGAGTCATCAGGCGACTGATGACGAGGATGATGATGATCGATATGCGATGTGTATATCGCTGACACTAAGTCGGGTCACACCCGAGCTGTTCACGAGATCGCCGCGGCGTAAAAGAACGGTTCAGATTATGCGAACATTATCGATTATCTGCGTGCTCACAGCGAAGTTTCGCTGGGAGATTTATCACGAACCAAGCGTGATCCGCATCCATCGATATAGTTTAAACGGAAATTTGCTTCTGTACAGCATCGATTAATTCGATGCTCCTCCCACGGTGATCGCCAACGACATGGATTTGAGTGCAACAATCATGCACGGGTATCGGGATGCCCCTGCTGGCGGTGATTTAGGCCGCAAAAAGACTTTCGCGGCTGTGTCTCGGGACTTCTTCTGGCCCCATATGTATTAGTGGGTACGCAACTGGATTCGAACATGAAAAATCTACCAGCGTGTGAAGCCATGTCCATCATCGCAGGCTCCACTGCGACCGTTGTCGATTGCAGCCGAGGCCGGCAATCAGTTTCGATGAACTTCATTTTCGGTCTTTCGCCCGATAGTCAAGGTCGTACGGGTATTCTGCTTTTTGTTGACAGATTCAGCAAGATGGCGCATCTAGTGCCAATTCACGCTACTATCACCGCGGCAGAGACCGCGGTGCACTTCATTGACGCGGTGTTTCGTAATCATGGTCTGCCAAAAAACATTGTTTTGGACCGTGTCCGCAATTCACATCCGCAGTTTGGGGTCACTGTTCAATCTTCTCGGGACAAATCTGCAGATATCGACAGCGGGCCATCCGGAAACGAATAAACAAACCGAGCGCGTCAACAGAGTTCTCGAAGATGTTCCTCGCAATTATGCTACGTCATTCACGAGTTGGAATGCATTTTTACCACTTGCTGAGTTCGCACTCAATAATGCTGTACACGCGTCAACAGGTTTGACGCCATTTTTTGTGAATTTGGCTTATCACCCTCAAATTCCTACTCTTCTTGCCGTGGGTCTCCCCACGGCACCTCGTGTGGCTCCACTCTGGAGGGGAATGACGGTGATAAACAAGGATCAAGTGCAGCTCACGGTTTTTTGAGCGCGAATATAGTATCCCGATCCAAGGCGAAGTCTGCTAATTTGACGCCACGTGACTCTGTTACTAACCTAGGCGCGAGAAAACTCGCGCCACGCTTCATCAGTCCATTCAAGGCTCTGCAAGCAATTAGCGATGCTTATTTACTAAAATTTACTCGTCGTTGCGACTTCATCCGACGCTCAACGTCGGGTGGCTAAATGAATATCGTCCGGCTATGCTTCACGGGTTGGTCCCGATGCCGAATTCAGGGTTCCGTAGGTCGAACAGTTTTTTCGTTGTGCTCGACGCGCCGATGACATCGGGCGCGGTTGCGTTGCCGTATGTGCATGACCAAGATTCATGCGCTGGTGTTAGTATTTTTCGAAAAAATAACGTCAGCGATCGATAGAGAATAATCAAGCAGTTGTCTTCGCAAATTAACATGTGCTGCTTTGTTTATGTTTATCGATTTCGAAAGTAGAATAATAATTTGATTCTGTGCTGCTGGGAACATTCTTATACTCTACTGTAGTGGCCTGTCAAACCAAGGCATCACGCTACACAATAGCAATCATACGCTTAAGTATCATACTGCTTAAGCCTTCCGCTTTGATCAGCTTAAACTGTCTCTGTTCTTCTTAAAATCATTCCTTCTAGTACAATACATTGTCACCTCAGTCAATCCGCGCGGGCTGAAGTCAATGACACAGCTTAGAAGTCGATGAGCTTGAATTCTTCCCGAAAATAGCTAATGTCTCTCGTATCCGCCAGCTTCACCAAATCAAATCGCTCCATGCATGTGAAGCAAATTCTTAGATAGCTCCAAATGTGGTCTGCACGATTGTTCAAGCTCAGTGCCTGCAAATAGCACTTTGTCGCCTCCTCATAGTTTCCCAAATTGGCGTGGCTGATTCCCAGGTTCAGCCACCCGCGGGCGTAGCGAGGCTTTAGCTCCAATGCACTGAACGTCACATACGCGGACACGTTAGCGGTCTCCTAGAGGTATTAAAGCTTCCTCTATGACCATACAGCATTTAACGTACCGATGATACGCAGGGATAGCCTCCGACGAGCGAGCTGAGTTTGCTAGCGTCGCTCCGATCTTGTTCCACAGCCCATACTCATCCGGCCGCGAGTCCGTAGCTGCCTTAAAACTCTCGACTGCTGCATCGTAGTCCTTTGATACATTGTAAAGGACGCCTAATACGACCTGCACGTCCGAATCACTGGGGTCGTGCGCCCGTGCCTGCAGCATTAGCTGCATTACTTCGTCCATCAAAGATCCATCACTGTACTCATCCACTTGAATCTCCAGTCCGTGAAACTTTGAATTGTGGTGCACCCACGCCTTCAGCGTTTTCAGTGCACCTTGCGAATTTAGCTCGTTTACGTTGCTGACACCAAGTGCCAACAATGCACTGAGGTTATACGGATCCTCCTCCACAGCACGCTCCAGACAAGCAATAGCGCTCTTATCCTCGTCATTTTCTGCATGGCACTCACCCAACATTCGCCATGCCTCACTATTATCCGAGTGTTGCTGCACCTCGGCCTCGAAAGCAAGGATTGCGTCATCCAGGTGTCCTGACTTAAAAAAGTCAATGCCTTTTTGAAAGTTCTCCGACGAGTTCAAAAACGGATTATTGGCCTTGTAGGTGTAGCATTGGCTAGTCGCATAATCCCACACGTCTTCGAACGGGTCTGTCGTACGAGCCTCCGTGATAGCCTTTTCCCAGATTGCTTCCTGCAATAAAATCAAGCAAATTGCATCAGATTTTATACAACGTAAGTCTGTAAATGTGGTGCATCACGTACTAGGTTCTCGCCATCTGCCCACGCACTGTCCAAAGCCTTTTCCTCTGCAGTCTTTGATTCATCCCATGCAGTATTCAGCCGCATAGCGTTAGCTGTGCCCGCCTCCTTCCACGCTCCTTCCATTTTCGGCGCATGCGAGCGAGCAGTAGCTGCCTCTGCAACCCCATTCTCCATGACGGCGGCCGACACATTTCCACTCTGCTGCCAGCTCGCATTAAAAACTTCGCGGTTCGAACGCACGTCCAATGTGTCTTCTTCCCACGCTCCTTCCAGCCCGCCTTCTATCTTAAGCTCTGCGCCTGCAACCTCATTCTTCTCCTCATCGATTTGCACCTCACCCGATCCAACTTGGTTCATAAACTTGAGAAACTGGCTGTTCTGCCACTTGGCATCCGGGTTCTGACGTATGGTACGCGCCATCTCGCTGCAGACCTGTTGTGTCTTCAAATTGTTTGCAAACGATTGTGTCGCTTGTTCCAGTGGTGCGTTCACCTGCTGCATAATCGACGGTGCAGGATGCATCATATTTTTATACATCATGGGCGCTGGTGCCTTAATTTTATCCCATACCATCTCCTGGCCGGCGGTCTGCCAGGCGTCATCCAAAGGCCTGGAGTAGAACTCGTCGACCCACGTACAATGCTGCATGGCAAGCGGGTCCACTATTTGCGTGCCCGTCAATGATGGATCCTGTCTGTGCTGAAATTGTGCGTGCTGAGCCTCTTCAAAGGCCACATTCATGGAAATCTGGTGTGCATGCATCATCTGCTGTTGGGTCGCGCCTGATTGAAAAGCTGCTTCCATACGTGAGAGGCTGACGGCCTCCTTCTCAAAGGACGTCAAGAACTGTGGGCTCTCATTCTGTGCCATGTTGGGACGCTGCATCTGCACCTCGAGGCCGCTGCGAGCACGATACGGCGGCATGGGCCCACGTGCCGAACGACCACGCATCTGCGTTTGCACTACACTGTCCAGCGCACGCGACAGCGGGTTCTGCATTGCTACGGTGCCGTCCACGGAGCATCCTGTGCCCTGTACGATCTTGCCTAGCACGTCCATCTTTTGTGCTCGAGTTCTTGCAAAATAACTATTATGGGAAGGTTTTGGCTTGAGAGTTAAGAGCAAATTTCATATATGATTCGGTAAAATGTAAGGGAAATTTCATCTTTAAAAAATAGTAGCCAAATACAAAAATCTCGGTCAAGCATACGAGAAAGCCGATTACAAGCGCCGTGAATTGGATGCCAATTGTCTACCATCAAGAATCGCACACCTATGGACGCTTCTTCAAGACCTTTTAGCTTTTGACAATCGTGCATGCTCAAGAAGCAAAAGTCTTCGAGATTGGGCAGGAGGCTAAGTCTGCATGCAAACTACTCCAACGGCAGGCAATTTGCGCATATATGCACTAGCGTCTCTCTGCACCATGCCGCACGTTAGGATCCGTTGGTAACAGAAAAAAATATCATTGAGTTGGCGCTGCGTTGAATCGACTATTCACACCTGACGCATTGCGACAGCGAGGAACAAAAGTCACCGTTTTCCACGTACATGAGAAAATTACCGTCGTAAATCGCTAGTAAAGAATTTAACGTTTCCTCGCGGCAGTTTCCGCCATGAATGTTTTTGAGAAATTTGACGACTGTAGATCGTAATGTCTCATAAGAACCCCTTCATGCCAAAATTGTCTACTTACCCACAACAAGCTCAAGCTCTACTGACACCTTTTTCTGGAATTTCACTGCTCGATTGTGCAGCTTCCGCTTTGTCTCACCTGAGGAATATGTGAGCTGCAGGATTTCATAACTCAAGTCACCATCTCTTTTTCTCGGGCTACAAATATTCGGAGCCCCAATGGGTGTCGACATGCTCCTAATGCGCGACGTGGAGGAAACTTTTCCGAATAAACATCAGTCCGTGGACTTGGATATACGTACTATCTATAAGCAGCAACCGCAGGACGAGGACAACTGCATTAACTTCGTGACACGAGCACCGCCGTCTTTCAACAAGTGGCTTGCTGAAACTCTCGTAAAGGAGGACGCTGCCTGCAAGATTCAGTTTTTCCTGCGATATCGCCTTAATCTACAACAATCTAGCAACGATTCAATTGCGTGCACAGCGTCTACAGCGTCATCTATGGGCATGCTACCGGTACCGGAGGAGTTGGACGAAGATCATTGGCAGTATGAAGTTTTGCTTTGGTACGGCTCTTCTCTTGGCTCGGTGAGTTTTGCATCGTGTATAAATACGGGCTACCCTTGTGTGGAAGTAGCCGAGTGCAACGTCTCGCTGCCTGGGATATGGAACCTCCGTAGAGGTGATTATATCATATCTATAAACGAACGCAGCACCAAATGCAGTGTTGTACCATTCGATGCAGTCATACAGATCTTAGATAGCGGCGTGAGGCCGGCCGTGCTTCGGTTTCGACGACCGGCGTCACATGAGCTGCAGAGTCTCACGGCGAAACCGCGACGGTTGTCTACGTCGACGCGTATAGAAATGGAGGAGGCTCGACAGCGACTGGAGCGATCTCTGACCTACGTAATATGGCGAGAAGAAGACGGCCCGCTTGGGATCAGCTTGAAGCCTGAAAATGGAAAGTCTTATCCTGTGGTAACGGCCATGAACAAGTCCGGCGTGGTGGGTCGCGGTAGAAAGTATAGCAGAGTGAGCGTGGGAGATCAATTGCTGACAATCAACCATTTTGACGTATTCCGCTTGGGCTTTACAAAGATGTGTCAGGTCATGCAATTTGCTCCCAAACCTCTCGTGCTCACGTTTCGTCGCACATGACCGGACCTGATTGAACATCGCAGTTTGGACTTGTGAGACTGCTCTTCTCCGACACTCGGCCAAATTTTCGCTCTTGAACGCTTGACTTCGTGTCATAAGCACAGCAGGTTCCCCGGATATGTCCGTCGCCGTCCTAGTTTCTACCGGCAAATAATTGACGGTCAAGTATCTATGATACTAGCTCTACCGTTTGCAGGGGCCGCCTACAGTCTACTCCCCGAAACAGAAAATCACGGCTGGATCTTAGCGCTTTCGCCTCGTCTAAAACCTTTTACCGATCGTGATGGATTTGCCACCCTCCGCGAGGTCAATTGGCAACGAACGCAGTCAGCTTCTTGTCGTCGAAGACGTCGGTGAACCGTCGCTTACTAGTACGAGAAAAGCATCGCTGACGCGAGTTTCACAGACTCGATGTGCGCACTGGCAATAAACTTCTATTCGTCCGCCTGGCCGAGCGCCCCATCAGCGCGCGAATTCGCGTCATCTCGTCCTCATTCGTGGCCTTTGCGTCCACTGACAACCGCGACGTCTGATCATCGTAGCAGTCAATTGCACGGGAGTTGCTAACATTGGCGATGTGGGGGGTCGTACAGCCGTTGTATTTGCGGATAAGGCAGGTGACAGCGGTAGGGAAGCCGCTCTTGGACGATTCTTCAACACCTCTAGTTTCTTGTCACGATATGAAAAGGCCTCAGCGTAGCAGCTTTCGATATCGGCGTTGATCAATACGTCGACTTCCACCGTGCAGCAGTTAACGACATCGCTGCTTCGTCGTGCCAACCATACACGTTTGTATACATCGTTGTCCATGACATAATTGCCGGTCAGTTCGTGGCCGGTATGCGCCGCAGTATGCAGCTTTAAGGTATTACACATCTGCCTCGCACTGTCGATTCGTGCAAGATTGGACCACGCCGTCACGAAATTATATACATTTAATATATTTTTACAGGTGAATGCTTTTAAACAATTGCTTCGTCTTTTCTTCAAACCTCATACTGTACTGTACGCACTGGTGATGAAAAACTCGTCCAATACGTCATGCGTCGTTGCCAAAAGCGATCATAGGTTACATGTGAGCATCGCCAGTTGCCTTCAGAACCTTGAATGGATCGATGAAGCGTGGCGCGTTGACTTGCGCCTAGGTTAGTAACCGCTGAATCCCTTAGACCCTCTGTAGACAATAATACACGATCGCCTTTCTCAAACTTGCTTATGTTCTTTCTGCCATGTTTGTCAGCGATCTCTTTCTGCTGGTCGACTGCAGACTGTAGTGCATCGCGTATAAACGGGTGATGGCTTAATGTTGGACTATAAACTCTGACATAGCCATGTCATCAATTATTCGCGCCGACTCAAGCCGCCGCGTAGTTGGCAGTAGGTGAACGCTTACCCAAAGACGGGTCAACAAGTGTCTGCTCAGTCCATCGAGCTAATGGGGACGCCACATCACGTGGCGCCAAATCAGCAGACTTCGCCTTGGATCGGGATACTATATTCGCGCTCAAAAAACCGTGAGCTGCACTTGATCCTTGTTTATCACCGTCATTCCCCTCCAGAGTGGAGCCACACGAGGTGCCGTGGGGAGACCCACGGCAAGAAGAGTAGGAATTTGAGGGTGATAAGCCAAATTCACAAAAAATGGCGTCAAACCTGTTGACGCGTGTACAGCATTATTGAGTGCGAACTCAGCAAGTGGTAAAAATGCATTCCAACTCGTGAATGACGTAGCATAATTGCGAGGAACATCTTCGAGAACTCTGTTGACGCGCTCGGTTTGTTTATTCGTTTCCGGATGGCCCGCTGTCGATATCTGCAGATTTGTCCCGAGAAGATTGAACAGTGACCCCAAACTGCGGATGTGAATTGCGGACACGGTCCAAAACAATGTTTTTTGGCAGACCATGATTACGAAACACCGCGTCAATGAAGTGCACCGCGGTCTCTGCCGCGGTGATAGTAGCGTGAATTGGCACTAGATGCGCCATCTTGCTGAATCTGTCAACAAAAAGCAGAATACCCGTACGACCTTGACTATCGGGCGAAAGACCGAAAATGAAGTTCATCGAAACTGATTGCCGGCCTCGGCTGCAATCGACAACGGTCGCAGTGGAGCCTGCGATGATGGACATGGCTTCACACGCTGGTAGATTTTGCATGTTCGAATCCAGTTGCGTACCCACTAATACATATGGGGCGAGAAGAAGTCCCGAGACACAGCCGCGAAAGTCTTTTTGCGGCCTAAATCACCGCCAGCAGGGGCATCGTGATACCCGTGCATGATTGTTGCACTCAAATCCATGTCGTTGGCGATCACCGTGGGAGGAGCATCGAATTAATCGATGCTGTACAGTAGCAAATTTCCGTTTAAACTATATCGATGGATGCGGATCACGCTTGGTTCGTGATAAATCTCCCAGCGAAACTTCGCTGTGAGCACGCAGATAATCGATAATGTTCGCATAATCTGAACCGTTCTTTTACGCTACAGCGATCTCGTGAAAAGCTCGGGTGTGACCCGACTTAGTGTCAGCGATATACACATCGCATATCGATCATCATCATCCTCGTCATCAGTCGCCTGATGACTCAGCGCAGTCCGAGTATCGTAGTCGGGATGTCGTGACAAGGCGTCAGCGAGAATATTAGTCTTGTCTGGCTTGTAATGCACGACGAAGTTGTACTCAGAGAAGAAGGAAAGCCACCGTGCCATCCGTTGAGACAAGTATGGGCTCTTCATCGCTGTGCGCAAAGATGCATGGTCGGTATACAAAGCAAATGGAAGTTCACCAAGCCGATGCACGCGAGACTTGATGAGTGCGTAGCGCATCGCTAACAACTCATTGTCGTGAAATGAATAGTTCTTCTCAGCTGGCTTCATCGGTCGCGACTGATAGCCCACGCCTCGTTCACGTTCCTCATCATCTAAATGCATGAGGGCACAACCGATTGCAAAGTCACTGGCATCGCATACCACGTGGAACGGCATAGAGTCGTCTGGTAGGACCAGCATAGCGCTGACGCCAAGATATTCTTCCTGCATTGAAATCTGCTTGATAATCGGGACGTCACGACCACGTGGCGTCTCTCTTCAAGAGTGACGAAAAAGGTTGTATAGAATCAGCATCGTTCTTTGTATACTTGTTCAAGTAATTAGTCAAACCGAGCCACTGGAGCGAATCCGTAGGGCTCTTAAATGTGGGCCAAGAACAGATTGACGACACCTTCTCTGGATTAGCTCGAACTCCCAAATAACTCACATAGCAACCTAAAACCGGAATCTTTGTTGCACAAAAGACACACTTCTTAAGATTCCCATATAACTTGTTGTCCCGTGTGACTTGAAACACCTGTTTCAAGTGCTAAAGGTGAACTTGGACATCAATGAGGTTTCCCTCAGCGCGACTGTGGACAAAGATGTCAAGGTAACTCGGAGCAAAGTTCCTAAGTGGTCTCAACACTTGATACACCATGCGATTGAAAGTGGCCGGAGAGTTCTTTAACCCTTGTGGTATCTTCAGCCACTCCCATAATATACCACCCTGGTTGCTCATCGCTGTAAGTGGGATATCGCTCGGTCGCATCAAAACCTGTTAAAAATTTATCGGTTAGATCGATGGCACTGAAGATGACGCTTCCTGACATGGAATTTAGCACCATGTCCTTCCTGGGATTAGGCGTTTGCGCAGGAATAGTGGCATCATATAACTTATCAAACGCATGCACTATCCGCAAGCCTCCCGTAGTCTTCTTCACGCAGAAGTTTGAACTCGAATGTAGTGAGATACTCTCACGCACATGACCCGCCTTGCGGCGGCCTTCGAAGAATGAGTCAATAGCTTCGACTTGATCTCGAGGCAACGGCCACTGAGGTGTCAAACAATACTTCGACCCTGGCACGAGATCAATCTCGTGCCGAACACCACGGTCCGCAGGAAGTTCAGCCGGGATCTTTTCCGGGAACACGTCTGCATACTCGCGAGCAATGTCGTAGACAGGGTTACCAGACTCTCGCCGAGCCTCCCACGATTGTCACGAAAATCTTTCCTCACGTGCTGACTTTGGCTTAGCGCTACGAGGACACGTCCAATGCTCCTCGTGTGTCACGGTAACCACCTCGTTGGTGATCAGACACACTTGTTACAAAGTGCCTCCCTTAAGGTCACGTAGGAAATGATTCCAGGGGAGCTCTTAAGGCTTGTAATCAAAGACGCGTCACGAGGTGGACTCGCGATTTTAATGTATTGGTGTCTTTGTAGACTCCTTTCCGCGTACACGATATCTTGGACACATTCCAACGCTGAATTCTCGATGATTGTGTCTCCATCGTACTTCGAGCCACTACTCGAAGCCGACGAAACGCAGTCAGAGAATAAATCATCACCCCCTCTAGGAACTGGATGTCCTCATCGATAATGCCGGAAACACTTCGCGGGGTTATCCCATACTCGACCGTCAGCACTTGATGCGGGAGCTCCTGCTTGGCCGCCGTAAACCCGTATGGAAGACCCTGCTCAACCGCAATTTGCCCATGTGGAAAACTCAGCTCTACCTCAATGGGTGATTAGGTAAACCCGACTCAACCATCATGTTATCGTGTGGAGAATCCTGTCCGTCCACGTTGTACTCGTGTGGGATCCCCTGCTCAACCACAGTGAGTGATGATGGGAACCCCGGTTTGACCATCATGCTCACAAGCGCGGACTCCTGTCCATCCACGTCACACTCATCGGCGAGCTCTTGCTCGTCGTCACATTGCCTTTGTAGAAGTCGTGTGCTTAACCACAATGGGTGCAGATGGGAACCCCGGGTTAACCACTGCATTCACGTGCGGGAACCCCTATTCGACCGCATTACTGACGTCCGGGAACCCCGGTTCGAGCGCGTCGTCCTTGTTGTTCTTCACGATGTGAAGCGAGATGTCACTCTTGAAGAATAGCACAAGCGGTACAGAGAGGGACATCGATCGCTCTGTGCGCCACCTGCATCGTGAAGGCACGATCCACGACTGTGACGTTGGGCCAGTCACTTGGAGACACCAAGAGATGAGTAAAGACTTCAGTGACGTCAAACTTGCGTCAACGTCTCACTGATCTAGCTAATTAGTCGATATGGGGCTTATAACGTGCCAACCGTAGAAGGCCCAGGATGCAATCGAATGCATTAAAATACATCGCGATCACCAAAAATCATCATTACTGCGAATACGTCAAACGTGTACGGCAATGACACTTCGCGCCGCGATACGCGGTGTGGTTTCCCGTCACAAAACATGACGACGACTTGGCCAGGTCCCTCACGGACCTGAATGCTGGGAGGCAGCATCGATAAAAATGTGTCACAAAAGGAATTGTTCGTCGCTCCTGAGTCCAGGAGTGCTCGTAGAAGTCGCCGGACACCGGTTACATGTAAATTGACATTAATCAGACGTGAATCACCACTCGTAGTGGTGGCATTTAACCGTGCGCGCAGCGCAGGAGGACTCGAAGGTTGGTCTGCCACCGGGGGACCCGGACCTCCGTTCCAACCATTAGGGCGCCCTGCACCTACTGATCCCGACCGTTTTTTGGACGTACGGACGGTACAGCACCCTCATGATGGGCGTCCACTACATGCATCGATATCGGCGCTGGTGCGCGGCACTCAGCTGCGCGATGCACTGGCTTGCGTCAACGAAAGCAAACCATTTGATGCCCGTTGCGAGCGTCAACCTTATGGGGAGTGACACGTCGTCGGTCACCCAATGACTCAATCACGTCAATCTCCATAGATTCCGGACCAGAAGGCCAGAAAACGGTGACGACCGAGGGTTTGGCATAGGCTTTAGTGACCCTAAAGTCCTCACTGAGGGCAATAGCAAATGCCTGCTCTAATGTGGTAGGCTCCGCGCGCTCGAGCGATAAGCTAGTCTACCCCTCACGCACACCATCCACAAAGACATTCGCCTGCGTGTACATGCCCATAGGATGCGTGATAATACACGACGCCAGATGCCTAGCCATCTGCACGTAGTCGCGCATCGCCATTTTACCCTGTCGCATAGACAGAAACCTTGATCGCACCAGCTTCTCCTCTTGCGGTGGATCGAAGGCAAGACGAAGATCGTCCTGGATGGTATACAGGGTGGGGAGCGCGTGCTCGTCCACAACTAGCTTATCAAGGGATCACTCCTTGGCCTCCCGGTGAGGCGGGAAATAAGGAAGTTGACCTTCGCCTAGGGCGCCTCGAGACTTCTCGAGGCACTTTCGGAACCATCGAATCTGCGGCAATTGATCATTACCTTCTCCTGAGTAGAAGGAGGTTATCATCTTCACGGCATCATCCCGTGCAGGTCACGAGGGAATTAAAACTCGCCAATTAGATTCGCTGAGCTTGCGTGCCATAATTTGGTGTATGGCAAGACGTTGCTCATTAGGGGTCGCTGATCTCATCAGCGACGCGACGAATGCCTCTCTTGCTATCGCCGCGAGGCGATTAAAGGCATCTCATTTAGCACCAGTGAGATGGGTAAGGTCGCGTACTCTAGAAAAAAATCTGGAGAGTCAAAGTACGACAACTCGCTCATCCCATACGCGGGTATAGGAAGTTCCATCAAGTACTATCAGGTGTAATGGAGCTAGAACGTATTGTCGCTAGCTCACACATGCGATTAAGGAAGACTTGAGCCCAAGTAATAGGAAATTTAGTAAATCTAGCTCTGATTTTTATATTGTTATAATTCGTACTAATTACGAAGATCTCTAAGTCGTGATAGATACGACCGTGTTCCCGCCTTTCATGAGATTCTCATTTTTTCAAAGTTGATCTATTATTGGTGCATATTGGGTATTTAGGCACCAATAATAAACCAATAAATGCCGCGCTGTGCTCTCTATTCGGGCACAGCACCTGCCTATAAATGTAATTGTTCACTTCTGATGTGTTATATGCAATGCGACCCATTACACACTACCCCTCACCACCATGGATCCAACTGACCTTTAAAGTCCTCACATTTCGAAACGCGCTTCAACACAAATATTTTAGATTGCAAACTAAGGCTACAGTATTTCGAAGTACTGTTTGACATCCTTAGGGCACGTCATGACTTTAGCATTTAATCATAAAAAATTTCAGCTGCATCCTGTGGGTCCAATAGCTGACTTAACCGAAACAGGACAGCTAGGTGAATTAACATTTGCCAACCCGTACAAAAGATTGTAACGATTGCCGTTCATCTCGCATTTTATATGGTGAGCTTTCTCGTGAACTAAGAAATGCGGAAGTTTTAATAATGGATCACAATAGTATCGTTTATCGCTCCTGACATGTCGAATATAATCATGTCAAAACCACATATCGTAAGAAATTGTCGTTTGAAGAGCGATTGGGGTTTCCTTCACCCCTTGTGAGAGCCTTGCCATGATTTCGGGCATTTTTAAGATCCAGTCATAATCGTCAATAAATCCTTTCATTTTAGGGAAACCTCGCTTTGCTCTTTTCTGCATAATTCGTTCAAGATCTTCTGCAGTTGGTGGACAAAAGTACTTTCCCCCGAATATATCAGTCACTTCACTGCAGAAGTGATCCAAGCAGTCGCTAGCAGTAGATTCCTTTAACCCAACATACTCATTCACAGCATCATAAGTACAATTCCATACGCTAACATGCTAATTGCAGCAGCAGCTTTTTGTCAAGTTGAAGATCCTGCCTTATGAGCGCGTTGAACTATTGTTCGAAGTACGAGCCCTGCTCTTTAATTCCTACGACAGCACGTAGTAATAATGCTCGCCGAATTTTAATCTAGGTGGAATATGTAGACGGACACTTTAAAGAAGCTGCCACATGCTACTAGCACACACCCTCAAGCAGCCTGAAGAAGCAGTTAAACCGTTTTTCCTCCGCGTGCGGTGGTGGTAGTGTTGGTCAGCGCCGAAGCGCTGTACCAAACGTTGCCGGTCGCCTTTAAAGAACTTCTACAACAAGTGCTTCACTTACGAAACGCAGGAGCTTATTTCACTTTTCTTGGCAGTGAGTTATGTTAAGCAAATTCAAGACATGACTTATATTTAATAGAAATTAACTATGATTGATCTAACTGCTAATTTGTCAGATGTAAAGATCGGTTACGCGTCTTTAGAAGCGTATCCTTACGTGCAAGCAAGAACTGTATTTAAGCTCGCTGACGACGTCCTTCGTCAGCGAACTTAAATACAGTCGCCATGACGCCCAGTCCCAAATGGGCGTAATCATGTTAAATGTGAATCTATCCATGGATATCACATCCACGATGGTGGGTCACATTGATGTGCCGCGCTTAAGTGCGAGTCCAAGGTACCACGTACCCTTTTAGACTTATCACATACTTATAGGACTCGTGTAACTATTAACCCGTTACATCATCCCCCTCTATTCAGCGATTTTAACATTTCAAGAAAACATCGAAAGCAAGAAGATGCCACCGAAACGTGGTAAGGCTGATGGGTCGCCTGCAAAGGCGCCCATGCAGACCAGCACAAAGCGTACGCGCCGCGATAACTTTCGTCCGTCGCTAAGTGTCTCTGTGACAACGCCGACATCTAATGTCAGCTTGTGAGAAGAGAACACTGGTTCATCCTGACTATGCTGCGGATGAAGACTTGTCTCTCATTGTTGACTACAATGCGAGTACACCATTGCCATTACCCTTCAGATGTAATATGCACAATGCTCTGATGGGACATTTGTCCACATCATTTGAGACACCCAACCTTCAGGGAGATTCCATTCTTCTTAAAAGCGAGGTTCATGCCTCGTCGTCTGCGCCAACGAGCGCAGCGACCATAACAGAGCGTGATGCTTCGAAAGAAACAGCCGCGGCTCAACAGCAGGTCGAAGATTCGAAATCGTCCGCCTTTCGCCTGCAGTCTTGGCAATCCATTAAGGAGAGTCAGACATAGGCGAGGGTGAGCTGAAAGCCTCTTCGACTTCACAGTCGGGCTCACTAGCACGCCGTCGAGAGGGCGGCTACGTGAGTGGTGTCTTGACACCAATGCCGACGCCATCCGAGTGACCACGCTCGATTGATAATAGTGCGACGCTGTTAGAGCGTGCCACTATTGACGCTAATTAACTTTTTAGCGTCTTTTTATTATGGAAAAGACAGGGCAAAGCACGAGGTCGTGCTTTCCCTATCCCCGTCGTGTTTGCGTTCGAATGTTATAAGCGACAAATACGAGGCAGAGTTCCTGCGCCGTGCTAAACCGCATGCAGATGCAGTGAAACAGCGGTCGCAGCGAATCAGCTTTGCTATGAAGCGTGCGAGGAAAATATTGGGTGACAAAATACCCCCAACCCTTCTCGCCACGCCACCCTTGCAAGTATAGTAGATCGAGTGCA
This sequence comes from Peronospora farinosa, assembly GCA_947646735.1. Lineage (NCBI taxonomy): Eukaryota > Oomycota > Peronosporomycetes > Peronosporales > Peronosporaceae > Peronospora > Peronospora farinosa. The sequence continues at coordinate 59,690 of CANTFK010000228.1, forward strand.
GCTGGTGCTTCTGCTCGAAGAAGTCACCAGCCCAGGCACGTCGACGCGCAACGAGTCAAGGGGTGTTTCAGAGTCGAAACTCTTCGGGTATTCTTTTCATTAGACATGATTCTAAAGATTTTGCAATACATGGCGGTGGGCCAACAACCTTCCAACAAGGAAGCGTGTGTTCCTTCCCGCATCCACGAACACAGAAGGCGCCAGATAGGAGTGGCAATTACGCCCAACTACTCGCGGCTGCCTATCCTGCTGTCGTTCAGTAGAAGGCGGAGAACGCTTCGCTAAGAGAGAGGTGGCTGATCTCTCGAATCAAGTCTCGCAACTGAATTCGTATTTACGAGATCTGAGGTCGAAGGATATGACCACCTGAAACTTCGTTTGGATTTTTTGGAGATACTAGTGATGAGACACCCGCGTCAAGCGCGTAGTCCTCCTCGATCACCAAGTCCTCTATCGCCTTACTCGTATACGGGAAGTCGTTCACCTTCTCCGTCACCTGATCGGCAACGACGCTCGACTCACAGTCGACGTCACCATTGGTATCGTTAGAACGATGTGGATATGTGATCTCTTCTGGATCAACATATTGTTTCAGACGACCCACGTAAAATACGGGGTGCGTCTTCATATACGGTGGGAGAGTGAGCCTATAGTTCAAGTATTCAACCTCTTCAACCACTGTAAAGGGCCCAATGAATCGGGGCAATAGCTTAGTAGTACCACCAGGTACTCCAAAATTGCATTTGTAGGTAGGGTAGCAGTACTTGATAGCAATTTGTCCCCCACACTGAAGTGTTCATTGTTTTTGCGACCATGTTGGTCCGCATATTGTTTTTGCTTTTCCTGTGCGCTTGCCACTGCGTCACGGACTTTACGTGTGATGGCTAATCGCTCATTCACGAAGCGCTGAGCTTCGCTCACGCTTTTAGCATCCAGCTCGCCGATGACACCTCCAAGAGGTCGTTCATGAGTCGACGCTGTTGATAACACTATAGTGTCATCATTAAGGAGCACTGTCATTTCTTGCCGTGCCTCCTCATTGACACCTATAGGTACCGTGACCACTGCTAAACTAGCAGTGTCACTAGGGAAACCTTGGCCCTCTTTGGAATTCGCACCGAGCGAAGTGAGAGGCCCCCCCCCACTAAGACTCGGGCTGTGCACAAACGAGACTGGCGTCTGAGGACGATGGCGCATCCCTCAATTTAAAACGGTGTTTCACCCGTACTGGCGTGAACACTGTTATTAATAGCGAGCTCCACAAAGCAAAAGTGCTTGCTCCATTACTGAGGAGTCGCTATTGTGCGCAATACATCCGCCACGACTCGATTGGCTCGTTCTGTTTAGCCATCGATCTGGGGATGATCGGCAGTTGACATGTGGAGCTTGCTACCCAGCAGCTCAAACACATGACGCCAAAAACCTGACGTAAAACGCGGATCCCGGTCCGATACTATGGACTCGGGCATCCCGTGTAGTCGATACACGTGATCCAGAAACAAGAGGGCAGCCTATTTTCATGAGATCTTGGTGCTACATGTTGCCAAATGCACCATCTTGCTCAGTCTGTATACAAAAACAACGAGCCCCGTCCTGCCTTTATGGTCAGGCGGTAAGCCAAACATGAAGTCTAAACTGACCGACTCCAACATTCAGTTGGAATCGGCAGTGGCTTCAGTGGCGCACCGTTCGAAAATGCAGGCTTTATGCGCTGACACTCTTCGCAAGACCGAATATAGTTGGCCACCCACCGATAGGTGGGGCCACCAAAATTCCTCTGACACTCGTAATAATGTCTTTTCACGGCCCAGATGCTCACTAGATGGCGCATCATGGCACTCGTGAAGTATCATCAGCTTGAGATCTGTGTCATGAGGGACATAGATTCTCAAGGGATCATAGGGTGACAGTTGATGCCATAACAGACCATCACTGTAACTAAAGCGATTTAGCTTCGCTTTGAGGTGCGACGGAAGGGTAACCTTACATCCACCAAAATGATCCAACAGCAGGCGAAAATGTTCGTCCTGACTGTAGCACTCCTTTAAATAGGAGCCCATTGAGCTCGTCACATGGTAGGCTTTCATGGCTGCCAATGTTGACGACTCAACTTGTGCTTTCGCACGAGACACACTGTCCTGGTGTCTTGTATCGAAGTCTGGTCTGCGCAACAACAACGCGTCAGCCAAGACATTCGACTTACCCGGCTTGTATTCAACTTCAAAATTAAATTTAGAGAAGAATGTTAACCATCTCGCCATTCTCGGCGAGAGGTGCGGTGAATTTATAGCGGTCCGCAGTGATGCGTGATCCTTATAAACCACAAAAGGCTCGGTTCCCAAGAGGTGCACCCGAAACTTTCCAAGGGAATACTTAATTGAAAGTAGCTCCTTGTCATGCACAGGGTAATTCAGCTCTGCCGCTTTCAAAAGCCAAAACTGATACGAAATGACACGTCTAACGCCGCTGCCATCCTTCTGCATGAGCGCGCTGCCGATTGCAAAAATTCTTGCATCGCAGACGACGCTAAAGGGCTTATCCGCGTCTGGCAATGCGAAGACCGGTGCCTCTACAAGAGATTGCTTCACTGATGTGAACGCATCTTCTTGTTCCTTTGACCAATTCCATTCTGTATTTTTTTTCAAAAGGCCAGACAACGGCTTAGTCTGATCGCATAATTCTTGCTGTACTTATGCAAGTAGTTAGCGAGCCCAAGAAATTGGCGCAGATTCTTCACGTGTCGTGGGACTGGCCATTCCTTTACAGCCTTTACCTTTTCGGGGTCTGTTCGTACACCATGTTTACACACTATGCAGCCCAGCACACATTGGCTCGCTTGTCGAAGAACTCATCGATGTAATCTACTTGTTCCTTCGGCAACGGCCATTGCCTTTTCACGCAATACGTGATGCCAGGCTCCAGATCAATCTCGGTCCTGATGCCCCTATCGGCCGGTTGGCGGCTCGGCACTTTTGCTGGAAACACATCACGGTGTTTCCACAGAACATATAGAACGGGATGCTTTCGAGGCATCCCAGCTTTAAGCAGCAAATCGTTTTATTGTTGTCGGTCTCCAAGACGCTCTCATCCATTGTGGATAAAGAGCAACAGTCCACCACGTTCTCTTCTGGAACTGGTGCGACTATCTCGTGGATCTTTTCTTCCTTTAATTCGGACAGGAACAGATCCCACGTCAGAGTTACTATCTCCTCGGCAGATGCCAAGACAAGTTGGAGCACCTCAATTAAGAATGCCTCCGGCATCTTGTCTTCGACGACCTCAAACAACTCGCTCGTATGTCCGTCCTCTTGGACCGAGACTGATCCAAGGGTCACTCGTTTCGACGTGCCCTTGATCGTCTTAATACGTCTGGTGCTCGTTCTTCGAGTCACCACGACCTTTGAACTGGAAGAAGGTGTCGTTTCTGTAAAACCCAACACACTCCTTCAGACGCACCGGACTCATTGCTCTGTGCCGGTTGTTGTGGCGCTTGACTTCCTGTCAGACCACCATCAACTGCCACAGGCTCTTGGCTCTGTGCAGGACTATTGGACGCATGACTACCCCATTCACTACACCAGTCTTTTCGACCTGGGTAGGAATATGTGTCACCTGGCTTTCCGCTAGTGCAATTCCAACTACACCAATCTTTTCGAGCTGGGTAGCTCCTGGTGTCGATTGACATACCGTCATCGCACCCTCGACTGTGTTGGACACAGCATCAGCCACACAAGCATCTCGCAAGAGCACATCCTTTCCGGTGTCTTGCGTAGAGCTAGCGACTCTGCGTGTACGCCAGTCTATCCATGGTTAGTGTTTAGCCAACCAAGTCATGCCTAGGATGAGTTCATACGGACTCTCCATACGTAGCACTGTGACTTCTCTTTACAAGAGAAGTCGCTGAAACTGAAGGCGAGTTCAACTTGAACTCCCTCCGATTTAACGAGCGCGCCGTTCGCTAAACGAACGATCGCCTCTTCTCGCTTGCCATCCTGGCAAAGCGACTCATAACTCGCCGGTCTCCTTTTCATAGCCGCGAGTTTCACAAAGTTTTGTGATGCACCCGAATCCACGAGAAGGGTCATCACTTGGTCATAGCCTCGTACTCGAGCGCTATAGACCAAAAGGGTTGAGGTCCGACCTTTCGGAACCTCAGGGACTATGCTACTCAATTGTTCGATAACCCGGAACATAGGGGTAGCTTCAGCGTCCGCGACAGTAGGGCATCCCGCCCCTACTGCGCTCTCACAATTCCCGACCCATCTTTGGCAGGTTCTGAACCCGTGCGTCGTGCAAGCTGGTTTTTAGCACCTCCCTTCGGGTTGGGAGACCTTTTGCTGGCTGCCTTAGCACCAGCAGCAAGCTTGGCATAGCATAGAGCCATCATATGGCCGCGTTTCCCGCACTTGTAGCAGACCACGTCTGCATTTTCTAACTCCATTGGAGTGGCATCCGACCTCTCGGCCGACGGCTTATAATAGGCTGTCGCCGAAGCGCTGTTTTAGAATTGCTCTTCATCTAAGGCAATGTCAATTGCCTCTTCCATCGTCGCTGTCACCTTTCTGAAAAAAGGCCTGACGCAATGGGCCGTGCCTAAGTCCATTCATGAACTTGGCCACCTTGATACGTTCTGGTATCGGTTCCCCATTGATGGACGCCGACAGCGAACGCATCTCCTGCACAAATTCTTGCAGAGAGCGTTTCGCCTGTCGTGTTCCAAAGAAGTGCGCCATAAGCAACACTTCGTTGTTAGGCGGATGAGACATGGCGCTAATCTTTGTTTTAAAGATCGTCCATTATGGAAATGCATCAGCATTTGCCATCAGCGCAGAGTAAGCCCACTGTGACGCTTTTCCACGCAAATTGCACATGGCATACGACACCATCCTGGTGTCGTCTTCGATGAGCTGCGCCATACGCTAAAAGTCAGTGGACAATCGTATTTGCGGCAGTCCCATCAAACTTCGGAGGGTCCATCCTAATGGGTCTTGGCTGATTAGACCGGGCAGAGAGCGTCTCAATAGTTCTGTTGAGCGCCTCATTCCGAGCTTGCTCACGCAAAAGCTTATCCTGAGTCTTACTAATGGACTCAGTCGCTGCTTGGCTGTTTGCCTCGGATGCATTTCTACGCTGTCCGAGCACAAACACCTCGAATTGCTCCAACTGAGCCAACTCCCTATGGTGTTGAGAGAGGTGCGGAAAGTCGCCCTAATCCATATTGTACATCCGTTTCCACACGCACGCTCACAGAGACGGGTCGTGGAAAGGACTACTAGTGCTACCAAGTGTAGACGGGCACTTCGAAAGAAGCTTCCACGTGCTATGAGCACACACCTTCGAGCAGCGTGAGGAAGCGGATACATCGTCTTACCTCCGCGTGCGGTGGTCGTGTTGGTCGTGTCGGTCGGCGCCGAAGCGTTGTATCAAGCGTTGTGGTTGCCTAAACGAACCGTGCAACGAACTTCTAAAACAAGTGCTTCACTTACGACACGCAGAAGCTTATTCAGATTCTCTTGCGCTGTGAGTGTGATGTAGTAAACTCAAGACTGACCTATGTTTAATAGAAACAATTAAATATAACTCTTACTACTGCCTGGTTAATATGTAATGATCGGAAGTATCCCTACGATATTCAAGCTTGCTGATGACGTCCGTCTGTGACTCTATCATTACGCCCAGTCCCAACTAGCGCCATCCCTTCCCATGTGAATTCATCAATGGATATCACATTCACAAGGGTGGGTCACATTGATGTGCCTTACTCAAGTGAGACGTCTAAGGTACCATGTACTCTATTCGACTTCCCTATTGAGTATCACATACGAACAGATTCGTGTAACTATTGGCCCGTTATTGAAATATGCAGGATTGTATACAGAGTTCTTGGCGAAGTTGTAACAGGGCATCTAGTTACACGTAAACATTAAGTAATATACTTAATGTTTGGTCTAAAAGTATCCATGATTACTTTTGACCTGTCATATCCGCCCTCGTGAATGTGATATCCATTTATGGATTCACATGAGAAGGGATGACGCTAGTTGAAGCTAGGCATCGCGACGTCTCAGAAAGACGTCAGTTGCGATCTTAAATCTAGATTTAAGTTCATGCGACAGGATACGCTTCTAAAGAGTCGCGTATCCGATCTATATACATATATAGCCAATCAGTAATTAAGTATATATTTAGTTATAATTGATTAAATATAGCTCGGTCTTGAAGTTGCTACATCAAAAGCACCACACACGAGAAGCTCTAAAAAGCTTCTACGTGACTTCGGTCTCTTGTCTTAGAAGTTCGTTGCACTCTCGCTTAAGCGAGAGGCAACTGGTGGTACGACTGCTTAAGCAGTCGACCAACCTCCTAACCACCCTCGCACGCGAAGGTAAGACGGTATAACCGCTTCCTCGCTTGTGCATAAGGTGTGTGCTAGTAGTACGAGGCAACTTCGTAGAAGTGCCCGTCTACAGAAGTAGTCTTTGAAATCCGCTCTGCCCCCGACTCATGATCGCGTTTAAGGTTGGCAGCAAGGCCAGGAAGCGATCACATATGCTTAAGGCACTCTTCACTCTCACTAGAGGCGTTTATACCCATATACGCCACTTCAACTTCATCATCAGAAGCGTTCTGCTGACTTACTTTATCAAATCATCGGCGAAATCCTTTCATTACACAATAGCTGCACGATATCACTGCCGTTGCGGTGAGGTAAATTTTAAAGTTCATCCTACTTTAGTCCGTGGCGCAGGAATATAGGATAATCTAACTCCGCGCGTTGGAGATGCTCTAAGTATGTCATAATTAACAATTACGCGTAACATAAGGGCATAATTAGCCTGTTACACTAGGAAAAAATGCTAGGGTTGAGTGACCTGTCACTATCCAGAGATCAACTATGGTATTACCGTGAAAGCCACTTGTTATTTTGTCCTTTTCTGTCCCCATCCAAGATATTGGGGGAGAAGTCAAGGCAATAATACAATTAAAAGACTCAAGACATTATGTTCCAGACCAAGTACGTTGCTGATGTAGCTATATTTCATGCCGCTTACTACCTATTTACTCTCTCTATGATCATCTCCTCCATAAAGTACCGAGTATGATCGCGGTGTGAACACGTTCTCGCCTGAGGGGCGTCTTTTTCAAGTGGAGTACGCTATTGAAGCCATTAAGGTCTGTCTAAGAACTCTATTAATTTAGTATTCATGATTTTCTGATGACTGTGCTTCTTACTTATGGTCAATATGTAGATGGGTACTACAGCTATCGGCATTCGTACTAAGGAAGGCGTCGTGCTCGCCGTGGAGAAACGATTGACGTCACCATTACTGGAGCCTGGCAGGTTAGTGACTTGGTATGGCTTGATATGGGTACATTAAAAACAAAGTAGCCTAACGGTAGCTTGTTGTTATTCTTTATGGACAGCATTGAAAAGATTATGGAAGTTGACCGTCACGTCGGTGCCGCCATGAGTGGCATCACTGCCGATGCACAGACGTTGATTGACCACGCAAGAGTTGAGGCCACTAATCACTGGTTCTCATACAATGAGCCTGTACGTGTGCAGGCTTTAACGCAGTCTATCTGTGACTTGGCATTGAGCTTTGGTGAGGGCTCGGACGAAAACAACCATAAGCAGAAGATGAGTCGTCCATTCGGCGTGGCATTGCTGCTTGCTGGTGTGGATGAGACTGGCCCGCAGCTCTTTTTCTCAGAGCCATCAGGCACGTACTGGCCCGTGAAGGCTCATGCTATCGGTTCTGGATCGGAAGGTGCTCTTAACAACCTGAAGGATGGCTACACGGACGAGCTAACGTTGCAAGAGGCCGAGAACCTCGCTATTGGTGCTCTCAAGCAGCACATGGAAGAGAAACTAACAAGCATTAACGTCGAACTAGCCATTGTTACGCGCGAAAAGGGCTTCCACGTCTGCACTACTGAAGAACTAGAGGTCGTGATCGGTCGCCTGTAGACGAGCGTATGCGAAGAGAGGCTGTGGAAGTTGGGTAATACTTGAAGCGCATCGCGTATTCAACGCTATATCAGTATCTAATTCCGGAATGAACGCCGACAGCGGACCTCGTTTGCATCCTTTGATGGTGTTTCTGTCTGCTTCCGGTGGTGCTACCACGTATTGTGTTACTTGTATGTGGAATATGCCACCCTCCACCGCTTTATAAAATCTTGCGCTGCTGATACTGCGAGCATGACAATTAATAAGAAGTTACAAGCATGCTCCTACTCTTGATAAGAATGCTCATTGTCAATGCGAAAGCACCTTTGATTTGCGCTCCGGTATTCGGTTGCGAATTCTGCTGACGATGTTTGCGTTTCTGTCCGTTTACATTCAAAGTTGTCGATCTCATTTAGCGCGCTAAACCTGCCTATTATCTTTACTCAAGCACGAACCAATTCCTTTTCATCATCAATGGAGTCGGAGTGCTCGCTGACGGACCTGCTGCTGCCTATTGCGCTGTGGCCTGCACTGAAGCTGTGGAGTTTCGAAATGATCATGTCGAGAGCCACCGAGTTGACACCGTGCGGAATAATAATGTCCGCCACGCGCTTCGATTGCTCCACAAACATCATATGCATGGGGCGCACCGTCTTCATGTACTGATCCATAACCGACTCGGCCGTGCGACCGCGTTCCTCCATGTCGCGGTGCATACGTCGCACAAGACGAATGTCCGCGGCTGTCTCGACAAAAATCTTAATGTCCATGAGGTCGGCAAGCGCCTGGTCGGCAAAGATTAGAATGCCTTCTACGAGGATAACACTATTGGGTTTCATGGAAGTTGTACATTTGCAGCGTGAATGCGTACTAAAGTCATAGATGGGCACATCCACGGTCATGCCGGCGCGCAGCTGTCTCAAATGTTTGACCATAAGATCCGTCTCGAGGGCGTCAGGGTGGTCAAAATTGTGTTTAGCCCGTTGTTCCATTGTGAGGTGAGCTAAGTCCTTGTAATAGTAGTCGTGTGAGAGATATGACACACGATCGACACCAAACTCAGTCATGATGGCGCGTGAGAGCGTGGTTTTGCCCGATCCAGAGCCGCCGCACACGCCGACAACAAGGATCTGATTACCCTCTTCATTCAGCAACTGGTTGGAACCTCCGTGACGGAATTTGGTGCCGGGCTCAGTCGACTTGTTGATGTACACAATGTCCTTGACCAGCTCCAATTCGCTCTTAGTGGTCACGAGCGGCTGCTGCAGCGTAAACTTCTGACGCTTGCGGCGCTCTGAGCGCATATGTGTGGCCAGGATGGCCGTCACTAGTCCCACGCTTAGCACCGTCACTTCAAAGGTGTTTGTCTTCATGATTATGCGTGGAATAGTCGAAAAGGGAGAAGAGCCGCAGTAGGTGGAGCCGTTGTCTATAGAGATGTCGAAAAACTAAACATTCAGCTGAGCCCATGCGTTTTCACCAATCAAGCGACAGAAATACGACTGGACGATCACCATTACTAGGGCAGAACGTGTAAAAAGTATCAAGAGTAGAAAGTGATGGCAAGTCAAAGATGATTAGCTCCTTTAAGTGACACAAGCAATGGATGAATAAAGCATTTGCCTTACATTTCGCTGATAGCGTCCTTGCTGTTAAATCGCCTATCCATCTGTGCGCACTCATTGGCTACCTGCGACGGAGTCAATAAGAATCGGGTAGCCCGAGTCTAACGAGATGTTCGGGTCACGTACGGCTTGGCAGATGGACGGGATATCCGTCTGTAGATCAAGGAACTCTGCCAAAAAGACGAGCAGTTGGAAGTCGCTGATGCGTTTGGCATACGGCTCGTTGCGGTACTTCTGCAACTGAGACTTGAGTACCGCACGGGTACGGTACGAGCCTTCTCTGTTGAGCTTGGGAAACTCGCAACGCAGCGAAGATTTGTGCGGTACCACGGGCACCACGCACAGAAAAAAGTTATTGTCTACCTCAGTCGCCGGCTTGGCTTCCACAAGAGCTGTAAAGGTGTCACTGACTGTACATGCCTTCGAGTTTTGTTCGCTCTCCAGCAGTGCACCAGCTGCGAACATTTCGACGCACTGGTCGCTGACCTGGAAAGCCTCAAACGACGCCTGACCTTCTTTATCCAACGTTACCTTTAGTGTGAGAAAGAGCGAGCTTTTGCTGCCTGCATCAGCCTGAAGCTGTGCTGCCAGTAAAATCTCGCGCGCAGAGAAGTGGAAGTCGTTGTCTTCACGTGGAGGATGCGAGAAGACCCAGCCGACTTTTTCACAGCCGAGCGCTTCTGCTACAGCGTCCACTTTGTCTACATTCGTGTCATCTAGCACTTCAAAGCCATATGGATTACCTTCTTGTGGTGGTTCATAGATAAAATCCACCGTCACTTCCTTAGTCTCGACATCCACTGAGCCGTAAAGCCAGCCACAGCGTGACTGCTGGAAAGCAAATTGACGCAGGTAAGCTTGGAAATCATTGCAGCTTGCACCGTCCAGATGTACTTTAGCTACGTGTGGTTCTTTCTGTGCACTGATCTTGAATTCGAACTGGGCGTCCATGCGCATGAACTCGCCTAATGTCCAGTGCATCTTCATGTCACGCAGTGACTTCATTCCCGGACGAAACGACTGCTTGTCAGCGCGATCATTGTACGCCACGTGCGTGAGTGTACCATCTGATTTGATCTTGGTTCCTATGACGCCTCCAGTGCTCACTGAATCACCATCGTAATCTAGGAATAACATATCACCGTGGCCTACGCGAAGTTCACGTAGAGTCTGTGTATCTGTGGTCTTCTGCATGCTCTGTAGATCCAATGTCAAGTGCTGCTGCTGTGGAGAAATAGAGTGTTGCTCAAAAATCCATCGCTTAATATCTGCGATGGTAGAAGAAGGGGTCAGGTCTTCCACGCGCCATGTGCCATTTTTGGAGCGCACGCGGACGAGCATTTTGACTTTGTCTTACGAGTTGTATCGAAAAAGATAAGAAATATATCTCGAGCAAAAAATCGTACATAGTCGAACATTGGTGTGATTGAAGTCGTGTTTCAAATACAGAGGCCCTGCTGTTGCCCGAAGGTGGTCGCACAGGGGCAAAGCCCAGCGGAGCAGTCTTGGCGAATGAAACTGAGTAGCGCCCACGAATTAGGAACTAATCTAACAGTCTAGTCTATCAAGTCGATGTACATCGACAAAGGTGGTTCATCGCCGATCATGGACCAAAAAGTCTTCAAAGCCGACTCCGATCTGCAATATCCATCCACCTTTAGTCAACGTCTAGTCCGCTAAGATCGTCTTGATGTTGTCGCGTTTCTCGCTGGGGGTACTGTATTGCTTCCACGCCTCCTTCTGCGAGTGCGCCGTAATATGATGCTCCAGAACCTGCATCATCATCTCCTTATCAAACACTGACGTTGACGAGCCGTATGCCGAGGCCTGGAAAGCAATCACGAGCTTCGACAGCTCACGACCAGAGAAACCCTCGATGCGGGCGGCCAAGTCCTCGAAATCCGACTCCTCGATGTCCTCCACGTAAATCTTCTTGGCACGCGAGTTCTTGGGAGCCCGGATGTAGTCATCAAAGTACTGCTTCAGCATGCGTACGCGCTCGTCATAGCCAGGCAAGCGGAATTCCACCATCTCATCGATACGATCATTAATGGCCCAGTCAAACTGTTCTGGCTGGTTGCTGGCGAACACAATCATGAACTTGTCGCTGGCCTCACCTGTGCGGTACAGAAAGGCATTTAATGCGTTGCGCATATCCTCACTCATGACAGTGTTGCTACGCTTCTGCAGGAATGCATCAGCTTCATCAACAAACAACAGCAGACCGCGACGGCTGTGCGAAGCCCAGTCGAACAACTTGTGGATCTCTGTCACACCCTCGCGACCAAGTGGGGCAACATCACCACCCGTAAGGATGGCATACTCTAAGCCGGAGTGACGTGCCAGAGCCTTGGCGAACAGCGTCTTACCCGTACCGGGTGGGCCGTGTAGCAGCAAGTGGCGAAACGGCGCGCGATTTTTTTTCGTGTTAAACGTCGACACAGCGACACTACGCAGACGCTCGTCCAGCTTAGGCTCAAGCACGACACCCTCCAGCGCATCTGTCGCCTTCTGCAGACGCAGCACACGCTTAATGGATGGAATGGGATTGGCGATTACCTGAGCAGCCGAGCGACGCGAAGTCTCTCGAACCAGCGACGGCTTGCCCATTCGAGCTTCAATGTACTTACCTGCAACGCTAGTAGAAACCTTGGCGGTATAAATACCAACAGCCAGAGCCGTCAAAGAGACCACAGTGGCCGTGAGTTTTTCCTTATCGTCCACAAAAGCCATGACACCGGAACCAATAGTGTTACCCGCCAGCTTGATACCTTCCATGACCGTCTCGCGATATTCCTTGGCACGCACACGGGCTTCTTCTAAATGCAGATCGTGATTGAGACGTTCCTGTTTAATGCGCCCTTCAGTCTCAGCTGCCACTCGTGCAAGCTCTGTTTTCTGACGCAGCTCGGCCTCATAGTCGAGCGTTTTGCGACGCGAAGCTTCTTGACGGGCGAGGATCTCCTCCTGTTTTTTTAACTCCTGTTCCTTCATGTACTTCTGAGCAGCCAACTGATCTGCATACTGTTTACGCTTAAGCTGATCTTGGTATTGCGCACGCTGTTGGTGCTGGCGCGTCTCCTCCTCGAGCGTCTTACGGCGCTCCTCGCCCTCCTTTTGCACGCGCACGATCTCGTACTGCTTATAGAGAGCCTCGTTTTCCTTAATTTTAGACTGGTTTTCAAACTGTTTGGTGCGTTCAGCCTCCTTGGCCAGATTAAACGCTTCTTTCGCGTGACGCGAGTTCTCCAGCTCGCGAGCGGCTTTAGCGGCACGCTCCAAACCCGATGGGTCGAACGAGTAGCCATTGCCGGCACCACTGTCATTGCTTTTAGGCTGTGGAAGCGTATTCTGCGCTGGTTCTGCTGTCCCATGCGTGGACGCACTGCTGCGGTTGGAGCCTCCACCAAATCCACTAAACATCGTGGAAGGTCTTGAGAGATCGAGCTTGATAAATGGACGTGATGGAGCGGGGCTGTTACTCGTACTTAAAAGAAGACAACTATCACTCCTGTACTGTTTTCAGGTGCACCACATAAACGCAATCATGGACAAGTTGCGTCGACTCTATGATAGCGCGGCCGATGTCGCGCAGCTCAAGCTTAAGGTACGTGCAATTTACTTTACCTTTCGGATCGCAGATTGATTATTTAAATGTGGTCTACTTTAGACCGGTGAGAATGAGTTTCATCGTGCTGCGAACGACGTCAGTGTGCGAGCACAACAGGTGGCAGCTGAGGCGGCGGATGCAGCGAAGCGTCGCCTGCAGCTGAAGGCGGAGGAAGCCAAAGAGGCCACTAAAAAAAAGACGGAAGATGTACAGAAGGCAGCCATGCGCAAGGCAGAGGAAACACGCGCTGCAGCTGCTACCAAGGCCCGTGGTATCGGTAACAAGATGCTGCACAGCTTGCGCAACAATCAGGAATACGCCACGCGCCAGTTGAATGAGAACGCCAAGATACTGCAGCGCTCGACCAGTGATACTGTCGACGATTTGAAAAAACGCGCGTGGAAGAGTGTAGTCGAGGTCACTGGCGCTGCTCAGGAGCGTGTTTCGTTCTCTGTGTCCAAGAGCGCCGAAAGGCTGAAACACACGTCGTCTTCGGCGGTGGAGGCAATTGATCTACGTGGGAACGCCCGTAGAGTGCGTAATAAACTACTGACGCTGGGTTTTGTCGGCATATTTCTCTATGGTTTTGGGTCGGCCATGCCTTTTGCCATGGCAAAGTACGCAGTGGAGAGAGGTAAGCTCGAGGAAGCAGTAGCACAGACAGACGCTACCGCTACATCAGCTGAGAAGAAGTGAAGAAGAATGCCAAAAGTGGAATGAAGCAAATAAGCTAAGATAAGTAAGTATGAACCCAAATCAAGCAAAGTGATCAGCTTTTCGACGCTAGACTTATATAGCAGCAAGTAACGCGGCTTCTTGTTGGGGTCCAACATCATCATCCGCAATTTAATCGCTTCATGGCTTCTACCATAGCTTTCAGCCATCATCTTCGTTCTGTGATGTCCTTCGTCGAAGAGGCTAATCTCGTTCTCCATATTAAAGTTCAGATGATAGTCGCAGCGCATGTGACATCCAGGAAATCGGTGAAGAATCCCATTGGCCTCAGCTTCTCCGAAGAACTACAGGCACGTTGCGCAATGTTGAAAAGAAGTATCACTCTTTTTTCCGTTTGGGATCATGCGGTTGCAACAATCGATGGCTCTGATGCACGGTACAATACCATTGTGCAAGACTTCGTGTTGGTCGACGAGGATTGCGTCATATCAACGAATACTTCGGACAATTTTTTAATTACCTGCAGAAGAGAAAGGGCGGTAACATATGTAAGACTGCTGCACCCGAAACAATACGTGCAGAATCTTGGTCATTGTTGCGATATTGTCAATAAAAGTATATATTTCAGAAATCTAAATAATGACATATATTTTCACATGATACTTACTCGTACCGGTTTCATCGACTTTCTTTATTCTTAGGGCTAGGGTCAATCACTATATAACTAGAAAATTATAATTCCATTTTCGCCACGAGCAAACTGAATTATGAAACCTGCTGTGGGTCTTGTGCTCACAGCAATTGTCCTCAACTGTGTCGGTGCTACCACTTTTTTCGCGGATTTCAATTCTGGAGAATCAGAGGATGGCTCAGCCTGGGAAACTGGCTCAGCTGGCGTTACGCCGACTGTAGACTCTAAGGAATTATTGTGGGACTTTAGCTGGGAGGTGTTGGGCTCAAGTGAGACTTCTAGCAGCGATGACTGCTGCAACGAGATTTGTACGACGGACTACGAACCCGTCTGTGCTTCGGACGGTGTCACGTACGCGAATTATTGTGCATTTAGCAATGCTCAGTGCAAAACCATCGATCTGACTTTGTTGGCACTAGGTGAATGTGCGGGTGGGGCTTTGTCTGATGAAGATGAAACAGACAGTACTGCTTCACTTTGCCCTGACGTATGTCGCGATATATATGACCCCGTTAGCGATGAAAATGGCACGATTTACACAAACGACTGCTTTATGCAAATGGCCCAATGCAATGACACGAAGGAAGACGTGGATATTCAAGTAGAGTACAAGAAGCTGTATATGCGATTATTTAAGGCTCTTTTCCATGGCGATAGCACCGACGATGATTCCTTTAGTGAAGAGAGTCTTAGCTCATCAGCGGTGGCCATAACTTCCACGAAGAGCACGACGGCTGGAATGTTACGGACAACGGAGACATCGTCGGCCAGTGATAGTGATATTGGTAGTCTTTATGAAGACGAATCTAATGACAACATTGGCAGCGGCAGTTCATCGCCCACCACGAAGTGCAAAAATACCTGTCTCGATATTTACTCGCCGGTTTGTGGCTCCGACGGTGTCTCCTACATAAATGTGTGCCAGCTGGAGCTTGCAGCCTGCAAGAACCCGAAACTTAATATTGTCCGAACAAATGAGGATAATTGTGCCGATTCTGAGCCTACCATCGCGCAGGATGAAATAGTGTCTGAAAAAATACCGTTTAACGCCACAAAGACCGCTTTGATGGCTGAAAGTATGTAGTATTCATTAGCGCTGGTAGCGTGATTGTTAATGACGTGTAATAGAGTGTGAGGACTGATAAGCTTATGGTCGGAGCGCCTTAATCGGTAGCCTGTACGGTACCCATCTTTGAAGATGGGTATCTTTTTTTATGATAACTATTATCTTCAAACGACCGAAGACCGACTAAAGTTTCGACAATCGGGTATAAAGCCAGGAACCATCGGCTTAAATGATTTACCTACCTAAACTTCTTCATGCCGGTTCTTGTCAAATGATGGAACTCTACTTTGTTCTAGCAAGTAGCTCAATACAAACATATTCATTCCAAAGCGCTCGACGTTGTCAAAAATATATTGCCGCTTACAGACCCTACAACAGGTAAACGCCAAGCATCTGTTGCGGCTAGCGCATTCATGCTTCCTCTGAGTTCAAGTAGCGTGTAACCCCGTCACAAAGAGAATGCTCAAAAATCCATGATAAGTTCTCAATTTGCAGAGGTGTTGGAATTTTAACAGTGCATCGGCTTTGTCGAGCTTCCTTTGCAACGCAAAGAGAACTAGCAAAAAATATCATATTATGCCATTAGCGTACACTGTATTCTATATTGTGTGTCTTGGGTAGCACTCATAACGCGCTGTCAACATTGCGGTCTGTTATTTACGACAAACCGTAAAATGGGGTTACTTGAAGTTGGTGAAACCACATGATGGAGGGGTACACACCCGAACTTTAAAACGTACTATTTCGAACATTTTCTTTGACGTGATGACTCGTTCGTATAGGTGACGGAGTCAGACTGGTCAATAAGAGTGTTGTTGCTGCACATCATTTATCGCATGCTCTATTCTTGTACTTTATAGCGTTATTAAATTTGCGCTTAGCATCAAGCGTAAAAAAGTATTTGGCGATAGGTATATATTTATTACCATGATGACCATAAATAAATTCTCTTGCGTCATTTATTCATGATCATGAAAGTAATTACAAAAATCGAATTACTTTTACCATCAACCGCGTCTACATCAGTAATTTTTAATCCTCCAGCACCGGACTCGATGACGCGGCGAGCCAAGGAGCGACGCACAATGCGCGTACAAGCCAAGCAGCAACAATTGGACGAGAATCTAATGCGCGAGAAGCGTTTGAGTTCTCGTGCATCCTGGATTCAACTGTTATCAGCCATTGACGGGCCTTACCTAAGCACTAACAGCAGTAGTTTGCACGTATCATCGAGCGATGGCCTCATCAAGTCGCCGATTGTTAACGAGCTACAGTGGAAGAGCTTACAAGTGCCTATTGCTGCCTCTGGTGGTTTTCAATTGCCCATTAAATTGGATGCTCGTAAAGGAGAATTGTTTTTCTCGTTCTCCACGCGAGACTATGACGTAAACTTTGGTGTGCAGATGATCTGCGCCGACGGAAGTTTAATTGAACTGCTGGGCACACGACGCTATGAGAGTCAGAAGAAGCAGGTGCAGGGTCAATTAACTCTCACAGGTCCGGGGATGGTGCTGCTGTTATGGGACAATTTTTTCTCGTGGGTGAATACTAAGCAATTGGCATACCACGTGGAGCTCAAGCAAGAGACGCTACCTGTTTTCGCTGCAGGAAAGACGCAGTTGGCACTTAAGGCGAGACTGGAGCGAGAGAAGAAGCTAATGCAGTATGAGGGAGAATACGACAGACTGGAGACGCAAGTGCAGACGGAAGAACGGAGAGTCGAGCTTTTGCATCACCAAATCGAAGAGCTGCAGACGCAACTAAGAAAACATGAGGAAGCCAAGGAGAATGCTATAAAAAAGAAGGACCAAGTGGACGAACATATTGGCGATCTCTTTTGGGAATTGCGAGGTACGGGTAGAAAGTGTTGTGGCATGGAATTGGTCGAAAGGTTAATTTGGTGGTTAATGTGGTTTATCAGCACTAAGCTGGCGTTGCTTCGACCAAACGGTACTACATCGTATTCTGGATTTCTTGGAAGAGAAAGACATGGCTGCATGGTGCGTTACTACTTGTATATTGGTGTTGAGTGGAAGCACTCACGTTGTGTATATTTGTTGTGGAATTCAAGGTCGTTAACAAGCAAGAAATGTTATGCGCATGCATACGCGTATCAATCCAATAGACGCAAAAGTGCTTGATCGAATGCACAAATTGCTGGGTGAGAGTGTATTCGTGTCCAGGTCTGGGGCTGCATCCAATCGACATAGAGAAGAAGACTGCGCGAGTTCACACCAGTCGTTTGTGTAGATCGTGAGCTGCTCGACGGTTTCCAAGATTGTCTAATTCTGAGTTGGTATGTCGGTTTACGATGAAGGTTTTATTTGCGTGAATATACATAAATTTAGGTTTAGAAATGTACTTGCGGCGTCTACATCGCTTGACGCTTTCTATCATATTTCTAGTTTTCTACCAATCATCTCTCTTTAAATTTGACAATAATATATATTTGGCGCTAAACACCCAAATCAATGGCAGGATCCGACAGCTCCGAAGAAGATGAGCCCATTGTAGCGCCCCAGACATCGCCTATTACCCCCGTATATCATATTGTCAATCTATGCTTTTTTCTCTTTCTTTTAGTAGTAACATGATATCTTAACTTGCACTATAGAAGGCGTGGATGGATGAAGATGCTGATGAAGAGGAAGAAGACGCTGATCTGAGTCAATTGCAGCGTCAGCACTCACCAAAGTTCAAACGCTGTGTAGCTGCCGTGGATAAGGACAAATGGAATGCATATGCATGGATTGCGCTTATGAATGAGGTGCAGATGCTGCCTATTGCCGAGGCACGCGAGTATTACGAGGCATTTTTGACGCAATTTGCCACGTCTGGACGCTGGTGGAAACTCTATGCAGAACACGAACTACGAGAGAAGAACTATGATCGTGTACAGGAGATCATTAAGAAGTCACTCATGCAGTTGCGCTGTCCTAATGTGGATCTTTGGCAGTTTTATTTGGACTTCACTAAGGTCGTCAAGCTGGATGTAGCTGTAAATTCAAAGGACCTGACGGCTATCACCACAGCCAAGAAATTAATGATCGATGCCTTTGAATTGGCAATCGAACGAGTAGGAGGATCGATTCATGCTGCTCCTATTTGGCAAATGTACTTGACTTTTGTACAAGAAGAACAAGACCCACAGGCTTTCCTAAATGTAAGAAAACTCTACCATCGTATGGTCATGGTGCCGCTCAATGGCATGGAAACAATTTGGAGAGACTACGAGAAGTTTGAACGCGCAATCCCGAATAACGAAGCATTGGCCCAGAACTTCTTCAAGGTGTTTAGACCCAAATTTGACGCAGCAAGGGCTGTCTTGAAAGACCGCAAGAAGCTGTATGACCAGGTTAATATCAACGCGTTGGCAGTGCCAGCCACAAGCTCTCGAGCTGATGCGGCGGACATGGCAAATTGGCAGAAGATTCTTGCTCTGGAGATGGGAAATCCGGAAAGGCTGGACGCGTTACGTCTCAAATCGCGCATGCGTTACACACTCGAACTCTTTGTCAGTGTCAAACGACTTTACCCAGAGGCGTGGTATCAGTACGCTTCGTACGAGAAGCAAGCGAACGATCTGGACGGCAGTGCTAGTGTGTTTGAACGCGCAATCGAGGCTATTCCGGACTCGAGCTACCTGCACTTCGCATTTGCCGATCATCATGAACTACGCGGCGATATCCCTGCTGCCAAAGCTATTTATGAAAAGTTGATCAAGGACTATGCGTCGGCACTTGCATATGTCACATATCAGCGCTTTGCTCGTCGTGCATACGGCACAAAGGGGCTAAATGAGGCTCGCGCAGTCTTCAAGAGAGCACGCAAAGATGAGCGGGAAGGAGCCTGCACATACCATGTCTTCGCAGCCTCAGGTAATCTGCGCCTACTACGTCGTACACTGAAGCTTTTTCATCGTATCTAATACGTTTATGGTTTGTGTTGAACAATTGTAGCGCTGCTAGAGTTTTACAGCGATAACTCTGATAACGGAAAAGACATTGCACTCAAGATTTTTGAGCTTGGCTTGAAGAAATGTATCCAAGAGCCTGCCTATGTGTTGTGTTACCTCGATTTCCTCGGCCATTTAAATGATGACAACAGTAAGTGCTGTAAAGTGCAAGGTAATTATAAACTAAGTCTGACAAGGAAATGATTACTCACCTGATTATAGATATGCGGTCCTTGTTTGAGAAGGTGTTGTCAGTTATGCCTTCAGAGGTGTCACGCCCAATCTGGGACCGATACGTTGAGTTTGAGCATACGATGGTGGCAAGCGGCGGCGATCTTGCCACTGTGGCAAAAGTAGAGGCTCGGCGTGCGCTGGCGTTCCCGGACGAACCTTTTGTGGAAATGAAAGGTCTATTGAGTATCGCCCACCGGTACTCATTCCTGGACCTACGGCCACCGTCAAATTGCGATCAGAACTTTCTCGACATGTATCGTGCATCATGCCGTGGTGAGTCGTTTGGAGCTAATTGCGATAACGTGGGTGAAAATAGAGAAGGAGTGGGAGGTGCAGGGCGTGGTGGTGGCTTTGGTCTTGACATGGAAAGGTACGCAACGTGGTGGAACAGTTTGTTGTATCTCATGTTAATAGCTGTCAATGATGTAGGCAAATTCCGGGTCCTCCGCTCCCTGAATTCTTGAAGGAGTTTGCTAACATGCTGCCGCTAAGCCTACCCTGGAACGGTCCGATCGCTGATGTGGAGCATATCTTTCGAGCGATGCTGCTTGTTGATTTCCCTCCTCGATCGTGCATCGAGCAAGTGGCGCAGCAGCAACAACAGCAAATGCAGCAACAGTTAACGCTTCAGCATCAACAACAACTTCAGCAGCAAGCCGCTGAAATCGATAAGAATAGTGGGCTTGGCGACGATGACGGCACCTCAGGAGTGGTTAGCAAGCGGCCAGCGCACGACATCTTTCGTTCACGTCAAAAGCAAAAGCTATCGAAGCTCGGCTAGTCCAGACGCGACGAGTACAAGAACGAATGAGTGGTCGAATAAACATTGCAATATTACGAGCCAAGAGAAGCTTTAGCTCTTGTGTGTCGTTTTTTTTGTTTTTTGAAATCAACGAAGATAGTTGGAAAGCCGAGGTCTCCGTTATCTTGGAGTTCCACCGCAGGCTTCTTGCGTCCGCTCAACAGCGGCGTTCGGTTCGTCGTCTCATAGGATCTTACTACGAACCCATCGTCTTCGTCTTCGGATAGCGATTCCTCGTCAACATCTTGGCTGTCTGCTAAATCCTCATCATCGTCAAAATCGGTCTCATCGTCCTCTGTGTCAATTAAGACGCAAGGCCGCCAATCTTTAAGCAACGTAGACGTGAGCTCTGTCGCCTGGAGAGTTCGGCATGCAGAGACGAGTTTATCAGCGCTTAGCATCACATCACGATGTTCGTAGTCGCCCCAAATATTGATTGTTGATTCCCATTCAACTCTTGCCGCTTCCAAAACAATATTGTTTACGTCACTGCATCATCACATGTGGTTTATCGTCAGCATATACAATTTGTACAGGCATCGATCAATCCTACAGCAACGTACCTTCGATCCTGTAAGAAGTCCTGAAGCTCTTGAATGCCGTGAGAGAAGAGCGGAAGTAGCTTTGCCTCGGTTTTTGAAATCCATCGACGCGTATTGTACTTCTTCCCATACGTCTTGACCAGCAGCTCATTGGACCACCCTCCTCTTCGACGACTGCCTCCATTGCGCTGCATTTTCAGCATTACACGCTCCTGAAAGATAGATGTCACCCTCTCCATGGTCATTGACATGACCTGCGCAGCGCCGAATAGAACACCCAGATGCCCTAACGCACCAGTGTCGTCGCGCACACTTTGCTCGATGCGCCAGGCTATACATTTTGTCAGAATAGACTTGACGCTACGTGTGGCAAAGGACCCTCCCCGCAGCACGAGCAAGTTTGTCTTAACCGGCAAGTTGAATCCGCACGCTTCAGCTTGCGCAAATACACGCAGGGTGCTTTCAAATACATGCATCGCTCTGCAGTGATCCAAAAAAGGATTTAAATTGGCAAGAGCTTGCGCTGGTTTCTTTGGCGTAACCCGGTACAAGGAAGCGATGGCGCAAAGGAGAATTGCTTCGATAAAATACGGCAAGGACTCGTTTGTCAAGCTTTTTAGCACAATGTGCTCTCCGTCTACCACCACAGTCAGCTCATCTTGTCGGCGTCTTTCTTCGATTTTATCCTCGCCAGACTCGTCTTCGCTTTCATCCATTCTGTTTCGTCCATCATTGCGGGATGCCGTTGCATCAACAAGAACACGCATTTGCTCAAGATAATCGGCCAAGAGGAATGATCCCGCTGATGCCGAAGTGGAGTATGCCCACGATCCAACAACCAGGTACGCAATATGGCGCCACTTCATTGAAGTGCATCGGTATTTCGCCAATGAGCACATATGGCCTTTAGTAGGAGACACAACAGCGTTAGGCAGAGACCTCAGCGGCAGGCCTCTACAGAACTTTCCACCACTAGCTTCGAAGTGACTTGAGGTTGACGCTGCCGGAAATGTTTGGTGCAGCATAGCTAGACAAAGTTGGCTGATTAAAGGACTTTTCCTCGTGTTCAGCACAAGCAAGGTAAGAGCATCAGTAACCAGAGAAGCTAGCGTAGGGTCCTGTCATTCGTATAATGTCGTCACAAATTAGTTCCAGCGCAAATAAGTCACTACTAGCATGAGTGCACTTACTGTCAACTTAAGACACTGTCGCGCTAGGAAGCGAAAAAATACCTCGCTGTATCCGCTAGGATTATTAACGCGAGACAAATCATCGTCAGGACTTGCGCCAGCAGCAAGCAGCTCCATCATTTTGTTGCTCCAACTAGAATCTCCCGTCGCAGTCGCAACACGACACTCCTCCAGTATGGCGATGAATGAATCGTAAATATACGCCAGACTGTGCGCCATTAATTTTCTCGTCACGGCCGAAACTTCTGTCGATTCAGCCTCAAAACTGCCATTTGCAGCCCGGTCGAATTCTTCGATGCTGACCATGCGGCTAAGCTCTACCGCACGGTAGCATACCCATTTTACTGTCTGGCGTCCTTCACTCCTAGATACAAGCATTTTTTTGTATCGACCGCTTCCACTAGTGCCATCTAAGTCTGAAAAAGGCATAGCATCACTCTGTAAATGTCGATTGAAAACTTGCAGTAAGTCCAATTCATTAGGCAACGACAGGGTTGGTTCCATAAAGTGTTTTTGCTCGCCTTCAAAAGCCAAGCAGATAACACGAAAGTCCAAGCCGAACAACGAGGCTCGAGGGGCCTCTCCTTGTACCCGACGAAGCTGACCGTTGAGAAGTTGTTCGGCAATAGAAGCCTCCACCAGGAACCATTCTAGTTCATGCTTTTGCGCTTCAGCACGCCGGGAGCTTAATGCGTCGTTGAAGCCGTCTAGGCGGGTCAAAATACTTTTCTTTTGACTAGCCAGTATCCGCGCAAGTAAATTCCGCTGTTTCAAGCAGATGTGCAACCTAGCTGCCATTCGTGAATACTGCTTCAAACAATCGCGTTTTGGTCCCGGAATTGCTAGCATTGACGAGTATTGCTCTGCTGCAAAATTAGTTGATGCGACTGCAACTTCTAGTGCGCAAACTAGGTTCCAAATAAGAATGTTCTGTGCCGAGGGCTCAACTGATTCGCACTCCTCCGCACTAAATGCCCGTTTGATAGCAGAAGGAAGCACGAACGCAGCATCGACAACTTCCGATTGTTCAATTGAAGGTGTAAAATCCAAATAGCAATGGAACAGCTCTTGGAGGAGGCAAATTTTCATGAGGTATTCCCGCTCTGTAAGTTTCATGTGCGCTTTACGCTCACTGTGATCCATGTCACCGAATGCAGACGGCGGCACTCCAAACCGCATTTTAAGCACAAATTCTGTGGCATCCACAGCTAAAGAGGTTGCTAATCCGTCACTAATAATTGCGGTGATGTTTTTTGCATCATCAAATGCAAGCATGATACTGTTGTCTTCCTTTATTCGCTGAAGCACGTGATTGCGCGAAGTCCAACACAGACCTTTTTTTCGAAAAACTTGAGATATACTTGAGGTTAGCAGAGCCCGCTCTTGTTCCAGAGCAGATACCTCACGTGATCGATTCATTTCGTCTCGCACAAAACGCATCACGTGCAGCAGCGTCTCATCACGATTTGCAAAAGTCAGAAGACGCAGCATCCAATTTGATAAAGATTTTCGGTCGCGAGATTCCACGACTACCTGATTCTTAAGGAGATGTCCAGTGAGAAAGACAGCCATGAGCTGTTTTACCTCAACAGCACTGGCGCGAATTTGGAGTGATCGGCCACTTTCACACCTAAATGATTGCTGGTCGTGGGACAAACCAGAGGCTCCTACCCGCGTCACAAGCTGCTTTTGAATGGTAATCATCAGTAGTGAATATACACCCCGCTCCTTCTTCGTCAACAACGCCATGGTTGAACAAAGCAGATCGAGAATTTGCGATGGGTACTTTTCATCAATTACGGACTCTGTCGAAGCAGAAGCAATTCCGTGAAGGTGATCAAGGAACAAATGAGATGATGATGCTAGTGCACCAGCATTCCTCCGTGCAAGCTCTGAAAATCGTAATGCGATCACTTCCGCTACATTCCAGCATAGAGCACTTCGAGTTCGTTTCGCTGAATCAGTGTTGGCAAGCAGTAACAGTCTCTTTGGTTGGCTCGCAATTGTCAGTAAGAGAATCAAGGCCTGTTCATGTGCGATGTACGAAGCTCGATCAATGTTAAGCACACAAAGGGCGTTAAAATAACAACCATCTTACCTCCTCTTGTACATTACTTCTGGTCTCGATGAGAATGATCATAGTATTAACAGAAGTAGCAATCAATTTCGAGGCCAGCGTAATCTGGGTTGAAGCACGAAAACAAACCGCAAGAAGACAGCTACAGAATCGGATAAAGGACGGGAGCAGGTATGCCCACTCTGATCTTATAAGCATTGAAGCAGCTTCACGCATCATTCGATCGTGTAGCCTCCCACTTTGAGCAACAACTGTTGTTGTCCTTACAGCCAGCTACATATAAACATAACAATAGAAGAATATTATCAAGCATACGTAAGTAAGTACACATGAACCTCCTTAACGTCGCCTCCTCGCTTTATCAAAACACTTACTTCATTTTCTGCAGATTTGCTCATCACGAGAGTCAGCAACACGATGTCAAACGTGGTCAATGAGTCCACATGTGTGATCAAGCGGAGAAGCGCTGTCAGTGCCACCGACCCCACAGTCGCATAGCGCCCAATTACCTCCATTGTGAGTGATAATGTGCCAGATTGAATACGATTACATTCAATTCGAAGTCGACCAAGGGCCTTTGGGGCCGACGATTTGGTCACCATAGACAATAAGCTTTGCACCACCGCAGGTATATCTTCCTCCTCTGCAGCATCCAGCAGCGACTGCGTAATTTCTACTACAGTGTTCTTCTCACTAATGTCCAGTGGTATCTCAGCCAGAGACCCCATCACCGGCACCAGCAATGATCGGTCCGTTATAATTAGGTCCAGATAAGCTTGAACCACTAATTGTACGCATTCTTTAGACTGGTACGTCAACTTGGAGCATCAATGACATACAATAGGTCAATAATAACGTCAAGACAAACAAAAAATGACGTCTTGTCCGTATCACCTTTGGCAAATGATAGATCAGTAGCACACGATGATTGCAAAAAAGGAGCAACGGTAAAATCTCTTCCGTCAGCTCACGCGTGGGCGTCACATAGTTTCCAAGTACTCGCAGGAGCGCGTTCACGTCATCACTCGAGTCGTCGGTGCCGCCGCTGCGTAGTCGCTCCAGTACCAGCTGCGCCGTCTGTACACGCTTTACATTGCTTTCAGTGCGAAGCAGCCGTCTACACATGTCCAGTGCCTGCGCTATATCTCCATCGACTATCAGATCGCGGTGCTGCTCCATTGATGTAGCCATTATAAAGTTTCACGAATTTTACATTTGATTTCTAACTTGAATTTCACGTGAATTTTTACAAAAAGCACTGAATTAACCAGTGTCTAAAAATGGACAAAGAAACTTTAAACGTTTGGCCAGGAACACAACAGAAAAAAGCACAGGCACCATGTTAGCCGAAGATTACTATTTGTTTGCGAATGCTATAAAATTGAAAGCAAAATCTAAAAAAAATTATTTTGCGGCTGTCAAGAAGGTCTACATAAAGAGACTGAATATTTAAGCGAGAGTCACGGCATCATTATTTAGTTTTTTCATGTAGTCCTTGGAAGAAAAGCAATAGTTACTATCTAAGATAACGTACATTCCATGTGTAACGGGCTAAAAGCTACACGGTTCGTAAAGTATCGAATACTTAACGAGCAGGTCTAAAAGGGTACGTGGTGGGTCTTTCGATTCAAGTCTCGCGACTGACTTTGGATTTACGAGATGTGAGGACGAAGAATCATCAGGGGTATGACCGACTGAAGAGGCGTTTGAACATACGTGAGCGACTGGCGATGAGAGATCCGCGTCAAACGCATGGTCCTCCTAGATCACAGAGTCCTCTATCGCCTCACTCGTAAACGAGAAGTCTTTTTTGGATTCCCCGTCGCCCGATCGACAACGACTCTCGATTCACAGTCGACGTCACCATCGGTCTCGTTAGACCGATGTGGATATGTGATCTCTTCTGGATGAACATATCGTTTCAGACGACCCACGTAAAACACTGGGTGCGTCTTCATATACGGTGGGAGAGTGAGCCTACACCTTAGGTATCCAACCTCTTCGACCACCGTAAATGGCCCAATGAATCGGGGCGATAGCTTAGTAGTACCACCAGGTAGTACAGAAATTGCATTTTTAGGTAGGGTAGCAGTACTTGATAGCAATTTGTCCCCCACACTGAAGTGTTCATTGTTTTTGCGACCATGTTGGTCCGCATATTGTTTTTGCTGGTCCTGTACGCTTGCCATTGCGTCACGGACTTTACGTGTGATGGTTAATCGCTCATCCACGAAGCGCTGATCTTCGCTCACTCTTTTCGATCCTACCCGCCTATGACACCCCCAAGAGGTCGGTCATGGGTCGACGCTGCTGACAACACTATAGTGTTATCGTCTAGAAGCACATACATTTCTTGTCGTGCCTACCTATAGGTGTCATGACTACTGCTAGATTAGCAATGTCAACAGGGCAACTTTCGCCCATTTTGGCATTTGCACCCGAGCGAAGTGAGGGGCCCTTCCCTGATGAGACTCGGGATGCGCACAAACGAGACTGGCGTCCGAGGATGGCGCAGTCCGTTTGTAATGGGCTACATTACACACATAGTATTAACACAAATAAACAATTACATGTGTAGGCAGGTGCTGGGCCCGAATAGCGGGCACAGCGTGGTAATTTATCATTGGTTTATTATTGGGCCTAAAGTCCCCAATATGGACCAATGATAAATCAACCTGAAATTGTGTGGTTCCCGAAAGGCGGGAACACTGTCGTATTTATTACGACTAAAATCTTCGTAATCAGTACGAATTAAAACCAAAATAAAAATCAGAGTTAAATTTACTTAATACCTAATACTTGGGCTTGAGTCTTCCTCGAGCGCGCGTGTAAGCTAGTGACGGTACGTTCTAGCCCCGTTACACCTGGTAGCACTTTGTATTTCTTCCTATGCCCGAGTTTGGGATGAGCGAATCGTCGTACTTTGACGCTCCAGATTTATTTCTGGAGCACTCGACCTTCCCCCATCTTACTGGTGTTGAGTGGGATGCCCTTAATCGCCTCGCGGCAATATCGGGAGAGGCATTCGTCGCGTCGTTGATGAGACCAGCGACCCCTGACGCGCAACGTCTCACCATACATGAGTTTATGGCACGCGAGCCAACCGGCGAGGCTTAACTCCCTCGCGCCCTTCACGTAATGAGGCCGTGAAGATGGAAACCTCCTCCTACTCTGGAGAAGGTAAGGACCGGTTGTCGCTGAATCGGTGGTTCCGAGAAGTTGATATCGCCATCGCCTCGAGACTTCTTGAGGCTCCCCAGGCGAAGGTCAACTTTCTTCTTTCCCGCCTCACCGGGAAGGCCAAGGAGTGGGCCCTTGGTAAGCTCGTTGTGGACGAGCAGGCGCTCCCCACCCTGTATACCATCCAGGACGATCTTCGTCTTGCTTTCGAGCCACCACAAGAGGAGAAACTGGTGCGATCAAGATTCCTGTCGATGCGACAGGGTAAAATGGCGATGCGCGACTACGTACAGATGGCTAGGCATCTGGCGTCGTGTATTATCACGCACCCCATGGACATGTACACGCAGGTAAATGTCTTTGTGAATGGTATGCGTGAGGGGCAGACCCGCTTATCGCTGGAGCGCGCCGAGCCTGCCACATTGGAGGAGGCATTCGCCATCGCACTCCGTGAAGACTTTAGGGTCACAAAGGCATATGCCAAACCCTCGGTCGTCAGCGTTCCCCGTCCATCTGGTCCAGAACCTGTGGAGATCGACGTTATTGAGTCGTCGGGTGACCGGCGACGTGTCATTTCCCATAAGGGTGACGCTCGCACCGGGCGTCAAATGGTTAGCTTTCGTTGTCGCAAGCCAGGACATCGCGCGGCAGAGTGCCGTGCGCCAGCCCCATTATCGGTGCAAGTAGTGGACGCCCATCATGAGGGTGCTGTACCGGCCGCACGTCCAAAAAACGGTCGGGACCAGTAGGTGCAGGGCGCCCTACTGGTTGGAAAGGAGGTCCGGGTCCCCCGGTGGCAGCCCAACCTTCCAATCCTCCTGCGTTACGCGCACGGTTAAATGCCACCACTACGAGTGGTGATTCACGTCTGATTATTGTCAGTTTACATGTCGCCGGCGTCCGGCGACCTCTGCGAGCACTCCTGGACTCAGGAGCAACAAAAAATTTCTTTCGTGAATCTTGTTTGTCGATGCTGCCTCCCAGCATTCAGGTCCGTGAGGGACCTGGCCAAGTCTTCGTCAAGCTGGCTGACGGGAAACCACACCGCGTATCGCGGCGCGAAGTGCCGTTGCCGTACACGTTTGATGGCTTTCGCAGTAATGATGATTTCTTGGTGATCGCGATGAATTATGCATTCGATTGCATACTGGGCATGCCATGGTTGGCACGTTATAAGCCCCAGATCGACTAATTAGCTAGATCATTGAGACGTCGACGCAAGTTCGACGTCACTGTAGTATGTACTCATCTCTTGGTGTCTCCAAGTGACTGGCCGAATGCCAACGTCGTGGATCGTGATTCCACGACGTTGGCGGTGCACAAAGCGAGCGATGACCTCTCTGCACTGCTTGTGCTGTTCTTAGAGGCACAAGTGACAGTGAATTCTTGCCAGAAAGCGAAGAGGACGACGGGGACGACGCGGTCGAACAGGGGTTCCCGCGCGTCATTAATGCGGTTGAACAGGGGTTCCCGCAAGTGAATGCAGTGGTTGAACCGGGGTTCCCATCTGCACCTATTGTGGTCGAGCAGGGGATCCCACAAGGGCATTGTGACGACGAGCAAGAGCTCGACAGAGATTGTGACGTGGACGGACAGGAGTCCCCACGCGAGAGCATGATGGTCGAACCGGGGTTCCCATCATCACCCACTGTGGTCGAACCGAGGTTCCCACATGGGCATACTGTGGTTGAGCAGGGGCTCCCACACGGGTTTACGGCGGCCGAGCAGGAGCTTCCGCATCAAGTGTCGACGGTCGAGTTTGGGGTACTCCCGTCCAGTGTTTCCGGCATCTTGGATGAAGACATTCAGTGCCTAGAGGGGGGTGATGGTTTATCACCTGACTGCGGTTCGCCAGCTTCGAGTAGCGACTCGAAGCACGATGGGGACAACAGCATCTAGAATTTAGCGTTGGGTTTTGTCCACGATATCGTGTACGTGGAAGGGAATCCTCAAAGGCGCCAATATATCGAGGTCGAGAGTCCTCCTCGTCATGCGTCTTCCATAACAAGCCTTTCTGGGATTTTCTGGAAGCATTTTCTACGTGACCTTAAGGGAGGCACTGTGTGTAACGGGCTAAGGATCCGTTACCGTCTTACACTAAAAGGGCGTTGAGGAAGCGCTCTTAATTAACTCGTAAATATAACTCTGTTTTATCTTTTGCTTTGTTTTAATTCACAGTAAGTGCGAATATGTTCCCTAGCTCATGGGAACCACTCAATATGGAAGTCAATTTATTATTGGCTAGTTATTAGGTCTGGCACCCCAATAATAAATCAATAAGAAAATGACGCGCAGTATCCGCTAATCGGATACTGCCCTATGCCTACTTATGTAATTATGTATTAATCCTATAACTATTTATGTAATAGGTAGACCCCTACATCATCCCCCTCTTTAAGTTGCGCTTACCTCAACGTAAGCGCGAATCGCAGAAAGTTTCTTCTTGACCAACGGCGTAACTCCGAACCTGCTCAGTTAAGCCTAACTGAGCAGCATGGACACTAGGCGCCCACGAAACAATGTCTCTGAAAGCCAGAACTGGGAACACCAAGCGACAATCCGTAGAGAGCAGGCGCCGCAGGTCATGGATGGGGACTTGAAACCGTGGCGCTTGTATGGTCTTGAAGGTGCTGTCGATCCCGAGTCACTGGAGGTCATGAAGGACCTTTTCACGCGATACCGTACAGTGAGAGGCAAGGCGACGAACAACGCATATACCGACGATGCGTTGCAGAGGTCTTGGTGTGCCTTCATCAGGCGCTGGAGCGCGAGCCGACGTGAAGGGACGTCCTTCACGTCCTGGTTAGACGGTCGCGAGGGAACGCGTGAAGGAACGTCCTTCACGTCCTGGTTAGACGGTCGCGAGGGAACGCGTGATGGACACGCTATTGGCGACCTGCGCCGGCGCATCTGTCGTATGACTTGTGACGAGTATCACCTTTGTTACGTCCACATTCGGGAGGGATGTCCAACGTGCAACGTGGGCAGGTCGCGACCGGTCCGGCAGGAATGGGACGACTTAGTGTGTGCGCGAGGCATGCCCGACCATATTCGTCCATGAATTGCCCGTTATGAGAGAAGCCTTTCGGAGCTCCAGATGTCCGAGCTACGGCGAGTGAGAACGCGTCCTTACGATCGCCGACGGCATTCACGTAGCCGAGATCGTCAACCGTATCATCTATATGCTCCCGAGCCTCGTAATAGGTCTCGGTCTCGGAGTCGCTCGGGAGGTCGTCGTGGTTTCGTTGCTCGCGAGCATTACGGCTCGCGAGATCGAGGATGGAACCGTCAGCGTCGGTCGCGATCACCGTCTTTCTACGGGACTCGTAGTCCTCGACCACGTCCGGGACATCTTGGGACAGCGTGCTCGATGGCTCCCATGTATCGTCCGCCGGGGAATATCCCAACCAGCGAACCCTGTAATGCTTCTCGACACGCTTCTTCATGGGCGCCGAGTTGTTACTCGGCGCATAAAACTTATGATCCTCGTGATCGACAATTCGGTCGACAATCTAGCTTCGCGCACCCGATGCATCAACTAAGGGAGGAGGAGCATCACGACGGAAGATCTCTGGCGATGGGCGCCGATTCTCGTAATCGGGCTCCTGTGCAGTCGAATGATGAGCTGCGTCTACTTCACGCTGAAGTCGAGGAATCGAAGAATGCCCTACTTGATGCTCGCGAGATGGCTGAGAGAGCTCAAGATCGTGCGGATGCTGCGACTGAGGCTGCTGAGCGGACTCGACGTGAGCAGCTGGTACTGGTTGAGCGCCTACGTCAACTTGAGAAGACTGCGTTCGGAGGACCCCAGCAGATCGAGTCTGCACGCATTCGGGCAGGACTTGGTCCCAGTCGTCGTCAACGTCGTCGTCAAGGGATGTCGTATTTCGAGCCGGCACAGAAGAGCGGGGAAGATTCGAAGGGAGATTTGCCGGCAGGTAAGCCTTGAGGCGCCCGACATAGAACGTCGGGTGCAAACGCATAGATGTAGGTATGTCTAGCGTGTAAGCGTCACCATGCACCTTAACAACCCGAAATGGGCCAATATATCTTGGCGCTAACTTATTAGCGCCCAAATTCGTCACTGAGGTGTTCGGTAATCCACTTGTTGATAACAATACTCTGTCACCTTCACGAAATATCAACATATTCTTTCGTCCTCTTCTGTCAGCATTCTCCTTTTGCTTGTCGACTGCCTCTTGTAATGCATCACGCACAAAACGCGTGATTCCTTGTCGTAATAGTAGGAATTCGGTTACTGCAGCCGAACTTACAGGCGACGTCTTCTCCTTTGGAGCAAAATTGGCAACGGAAGACGCGATGGAAAGCATCGCGTCAGGAGTCGATATGCCGTTGTTCACGAAATTACCAGGAATAGGTGCATCGGCAGCAACCTTATGCGCATCGTAATTAATCATCAATAGTTTCGGCGCAATTCCATCCGTAGATACTCCCCCACCAAGTTTGTAAACAGGGTGTTCTGAAGCTGAGAGAGCAAGAAGCGCCGGAACGCGAGGATGCCTCGCGTTGTTAACGAAAAAGGGCGTCAACCCGGTTGACGCGTGGACAGCATTGTTGATTGCAAACTCTGCAAGTGGAAGAAATGAACTCCATGACGAGAATGATGTTGCATAACTGCGCAAGACATCTTCGAGTACTCTGTTGACACGCTCCGTTTGCCCATCCGTCTCTGGATGGGCCGCCGTAGACATAAGAAACCGCGTGCCTAATAGCTGGAATAATTCGGCCCAGAAAGCCGAAGTGAAACGCGGGTCACGGTCCAAAACAATAGATTCTGGCAAGCCGTGATGCCTAAAGATAAGATCAATGAAGATCTTCGCTGTCGTCTCCGCCTTAATTTTGGCGGAGACCGGAGCAAAATGCACCATTTTGCTGAATCGATCCACTAGAACCAATACGCCCGTGCGTTTCTGTTCATCCGGTGGAAGGCCAAAGATAAAATCCATGCTGACCGAGCGCCAGCTTCAGTAGCAATCGGAAGAGGACGCAATGGGGCATGTAAAGACGGCGCAGGCTTCACACGCTGACAGGTTTCACAGGAGCGCACCCATTTCTGGATGTATTTATACATTCGCGGCCAGAAGAATACGCGAGAAATAGCTGCAAACGTCTTCTCGCGACCCAGGTGTCCGCCAGCTGGGCTGTCGTGAAATTCATGAACCAATCGGGCTCGAAGGTCGTCATCAGCAGGGACGACGACACGCGGGGAATCAAAGACGTCCATCGTGTACGTCAGCAACGGATCGTCAAGCGCGTAACGCTTGATGTTGTCGCGTGTTGGTTTCGTCAACTTCGCGAGTAATTTTTCGCTCGGGTCCCTGAGATAGTTGATGATTCCCGCATAGAAGGAATCATTCGCGTAGGATTCAGCGATCTGAATTCGGATCGAAAGCACGGGGGTCGAAATCATCGCATTAAGCCCCAGCCCAATACAACACGCACAGGTATCTTCGTCGTCATCAACATACTCCGTTTGATAACCCATATCACGCCGAGGATCGTAATCAGGACGACGAGAAAGCGCGTCAGCGAGAATGGTTTTCTTGCCAGGCTTGTAATGCACCACAAAATTATACTCGGCAAAAAATGACAACCACCGTGCCATACGCTGGGACAAGTAAGGACTCTTGACGGCGGTACGCAATGATGCGTGATCTGTGTATATAGAGAACATCTTTTCGCCGAGAAAATATACTCTAAACTTGATTAGCGCGTAACGCATAGCCAAAGTTCCTTGTCGTGTACCGGATAATTTTTCTCGGCAGGTTTCATCTGTCGTGATTGAAAACTCACGACGCGCTCTCGATCCTCGTCATCAAATTGCATGAGAGCACATCCTATAGCGAAATTACTCGCGTCGCACACGACGTGGAATGACTTAGAGTCATCAGGTAACATCAGCACCGGTGCCTCGAACAATCTCTTCTTTACGGAGTCGAAGGCAGATTGATGTTCTGCCGTTCATAACCATACTGCATCTTTCTTGAGCAAAGTCGATAATGGCTGCATTAGCTCAGCATAGTTCTTCGTATACTTATGCAAGTAATTCGCCAGACCGATCCATTGACGTAATTCAGTTTGGTTCCTGGGCGTTGGCCAGGAACAGATCGATGAGATCTTCTCAGGATCAGCGCGGGAACCTTCCTTGCTGACGTAGCAACCGAGTACTGGAATCTCGGGAGCGCAGAAGACACATTTCTTCAAATTCGCATACAATTTATTCTCGCGCATAACTTGAAACACCTGCTTCAAGTGTCGAAGGTGTACCTCCGTAGCACTGAGCTTTTGCTCAGCGCGGCTGTGAACGAAAATGTCGTCAAAGTAGCTCGGCGCAAAGTCGCGAAGTGGGCGAAGTACTTGTGTCACCATCCGATTGAACGTAGCTGGAGCATTCTTAAGGCCTTGTGGCATGACTAGCCACTCCCAAAGCATCCCGCTTGGGGTGCTGACCGCAGTGAACGGAATGTCACTGTCCCTCATGAGGATCTGATAGAAACCGTCTGTCAGATCTATGTAGCTGTATATCTCGCTCCCGGACATGGTATTCAATACCATGTCTTTTCGAGGGATAGGCGTTTGAGCCGGGATCGTGGCGTCATTCAGCTTGTTGAAGGCGTGCACAATGCGCCAACCGCCGGTGGCTTTCTTCACACAGAGAGTCGGACTCAAATGTGGCGAGATACTCTCGCGGACATGGCCAGCCTTGCGGCGACCCTCGAAAAATTCATCAGTAGCGATGACTTGGTCGCGCGGTAACGGTCACTGCCGTGTCACGCAATATTTCGATCCTGGCACGAGATCTATCTCGTGCCGCACACCACGATCCGCCGGAAGCTCAGCAGGAATTTTCTCCGGGAAAATATCGGCGTATTCACGGGCGATATCGTATACAGGGTTGCCCGAAGCACGAAGAGCATCCCACGACTGTGCCGCGAAGCGTTCGTCGCGCGCTGATTTAGGCTCGGCGCTCTTCGGGCGAGCCTCCGAACTTCTTCACTGGCTGCTTCGGTGGCTGAAACGATGCACACTTGCTCGATGTCGCCGGCCTTGAGATCCTAAAGAAAATCTTTCCATGAAAGGTCCAGAGATGTGATATCTGCAGCAGTGCACGGTGGACTCGCTACCTCAATGTAGCGGCCACGATGTGGGGAACCCTCCACATATTCAAGCGCGCATACGGATTCCGTCACTACGGAATCAAATGCATCAGCATGTTGACGTGAATTTCGTCGTCTCGTTGACCGGCGTGCTCCTTTCGTGCGTTTTCTCTTGCTTCTCGAGCCCCTGCTCGAGACTGGAACGTCGGTCTCATAAGAGGATGATGTACCCCCCTCTAGACGTGGGAGCTCTGTCTCCACCACGTCGTTCTCATGCGGATCCGTAGTCCGCACATTCTCGTCAATCAAAAGCGGGAGCTCGTCTTCGACCGCTTCATTTGTTTACGGGAGCCCCTGCTCGACCGCCTCGATATTTATCGGAAGCCTCTGCTCGTCCGATGTACTTGTACGCGGGAGCCCCTGCTCGACCGCCTCGATATTTATCGGGACCCTCTGCTCGTCCGATGTACTTGTACGCGGGAGCCCCTGCTCGACCGCCATCGGGAGCCTCTGCTCGTCCGATGTGCTTTTATGCGGGAGCCCCTGCTCGACCGCCTCGCTGTGAATCGGGAACCCCTGTTCGACCGATGTGTGTGTGTGTGCGGGAACCGCTGTTCAACCGCCTCGCTGTGAATCGGGTTCCCCTGTTCGACCGATGTCTGTGTATGCGGTTACCGCTGTTCGGCCGCCTCGTTGTGCATCGGGAACCCCTGTTCGACCGATGTCTGTGTATGCGGGAACCGCTGTTCGACCGCTTCGTTCTGTGGCTCCGTCAGTGTAACGGAACATACTGCGCACAGAGGGCCATCGCTCTCTCTGTGTTGACTACTAGTCGTGGCGAGTTCGTTCACGACCCTGACGTGAGGCCAATCGGATGAAGCGACCAACAAATGAGTAAACACTTCACTGACGTCACATAAACGCTTCGTCGTTTGACGGACCGAGATAGCCAATCTATCTTCGGCTGATACCGTGACAGCCACGGTATCCCAAGTATGCAATCAAATGCATAGTTCATCTCGTGCACCAAAAATTTGTCGTTGCTATGGAAACCGTCGAAAGTGTACGGTAAAACCACTGTTTTACGCGGGACACGTTTTGGTTGTCCATCGGCAAGTTTGACAACGATGTCACCTGGACCTTCTCGAACCGTGACAGTCGACGGGAGAAGAGACAAACAGGATGCACGAAAGAAGTTGTTGGAAGCGCCAGAATCCAACAACGCTCGAAGTGGTCGCTTCACTCCAGCGACGATGAGACTAATAATAATCAGTCTCGAATCATCGCGCATGGTGGTGGCATTAAAGTGAATATGAATCACTTTGGGGCTAGGAGCCCGAGCTGCCACCTGAGTACTCGGGGCTCCATTTATGCCAGTAGGGCGCCCCACGCCTACTGGAACCGCTCGTTTTTTGGCGGGACCACCGACGACACAACGTCTCCTCGTGAGACAGCTGTGTTCATAGTCACCAGCGCAGGTGCTTGACAGACAGCCGCACGATGGCCTGTTTTACCACAGCGAAAACACTTCATCGTGTTAGGATTGCGAATGTCGCGGCTTAATGATTTGCCGCGACCACGAGAGGACTCAATTGCATCAATTTTCATTGGCTCTGGGCCAGACATCCGGGAATGTTGTGACGCTGCGTGCAGGTACGACGACGCGACAGTGTAATCCTCACGAAGCGCGAGGGCAAATGCCTCCTCGAGGGACTTTGGCTCAGCACGTGTGAGGCAGTAACGCGTCATGCCCTCTTGCATACCAAAGATAAAGACATGGACTTGTGAAGCCATGTCAATTGGCTGCGTGGTAATGCACGAAGCAAGATGACGTTTCTTCTGCACGTAGTCACGCATCGACAGCTTGCCCTGTCGGAGTGAGAAGAAATCTGCACGCAAGCGAGATTCATCTTGAGGAAGCTCGAAAGCCAGTCGTAAATCACGCTGGATATCGTCCAGCGTAGGAAACGCCGACTCATCTACGACAAGCTTTCCGAGGGCCCATTCCTTGGCTTTGCCGGCAAGACAAGACAACAGGAAATAGACCTTGGCCGTCGGAGCGTCAATTAATCTTGACGCTATTGCAATATCCACCTCGCGAAACCAGCGATTGAGGGGGAGACGATCCGGACCATCACCGGAGTACGTTGACGTCTCCATCTTGATAGCGTCATGGTGCGAAGTGCGCGAGGGAGTCAATACTCGCCGATTCGCTTCGGCGAGCTCGCGCACCATAAAGTTTCGCTGGAGCCACCGAAGACTCGCCCATGTTCATCTCGAATCTGGTCATTGGAAGGACCAACAAGTGCTACCAGGTGTAACGGGCTAAGGACCCGTTACCGTCTTACACTAAAAGGGCGTTGAGGAAGCGCTCTTAATTAACTCGTAAATATAACTCTGTTTTATCTTTTGCTTTGTTTTAATTCGCAGTAAGTGCAAATATGTTCCCTAGCTCATGGGGAACCACTCAAATATGGAAGTCAATTTATTATTGGCTAATTATTGGGTCTGGCACCCCAATAATAAACCAATAATAAATTGACGCGCAGTATCCGCTAATCGGATACTGCCCTATGCCTACTTATGTAATTATGTATTAATCCTATAACTATTTATGTAATAGGTAGACCCATTACACTGTGGAACAAGTGTGGCTAACCACCAACGAGGTGGTTACCATGGCAAACGAGGAGAATATGGCGCGTCCTCGAAGCGCTGAGCCGAAGTCAGCGCGTGAAAAAAGGTTTGCATCACAGTCATGGGAGGCTCTGCGAGAGTCTGGTAACCCCGTCTACAACATTGCTCGTGAGTATGCAGACGTGTTCCCGGACAAGATCCCGGCTAAACTTCCTGCGGACCGTGGTGCTCGGCACGAGATTGATCTCGTGCCAGCGTCGAAGTATTGTGTGATACGGCAGTGGCTGTTGCCTCGAGATCAAGTCGAAGCTATTGACGCATTCTTCGAAGGCCGCCGCAAAGCGGGTCATGTGCGGGAGAGTATCTCACCACATCGAGTCCAACCTTCTGCGTGAAGAAGGCTACGGAAGGCTGGCGGATAGTGCATGCGTTCAATAAGTTGAATGATGCCACTATTCCTGCGCAAACGCCAATTCCCAGGAAGGACATGGTGCTGAATTCCAAGTCAGGAAGTGTCATCTTCAGTGCCATCGACTTGACCAATGGCTTTTACCAGATTTTAATGCGCCCGAGCGATATCCCACTCACCGCGGTGAGCACCCCGAGTGGAATGTTATGGGAGTGGCTGGTAATGCCACAAGGGTTGAAGAACGCTCCGGCCACTTTCAATCGCATGGTGTCTCAAGTGTTGAGACCTCTTCGGAACTTTGCCCCAAGTTATTTTGACGATATTTTCGTCCACAGTCGCGCCGAGGGCAACCTCAACGATGTCCAAGTTCACCTTCAACACCTGAAGCAAGTGTTTTAAGTTATGCGGGACAACAAGTTGTACGCGAATCTCAAGAAGTGTGTCTTTTGTGCACCGGAGATTCCGGTGTTAGGTTGCTATGTGAGTAAATCGGGAGTTCGAGCTGATCCAGAGAAGGTGTCGTCCATCTGTTCTTGGTCCACGCCCAAGAACCCTACGGAGTTGCGCCAGTGGCTCGGCTTGGCTAATTATTTGCACAAGTATACGAAGGATTATGCTGGTTCTATCCAGCCTTTGTCGTCACTCTTGAAGAAAGACTCCACGTGGTTGTGGCGTCCCGAGCACCAAGCAGCCTTCGAAGCAGTAAAGAAGAGCCTAGCGTCAGCGCCAGTCCTGGTCCTACCAGACGATTCCAAGCCGTTCCACGTGGTTTGCGACGCCAGTGATTTTGCAATCGGCTGTGCCCTCATGCAATTTGATGATGAGGGCCGTGAACGAGTCGTGAGTTATCAGTCGCGACAGATGAAGCCAGATGAGAAGAACTATCCGGTTCACGACAAGGAGTTATTAGCGATGCGCTATGCACTCATCAAGTTTCGCGTGCATCTCCTTGGTGAACGTACGTTTGCTTTGTACACCGATCATGCATCGCTGCGCACAGCGATGAAGAGCCCACACCTGTCCCAACGGATGGCACGATGGCTCTCATTCTTCTCTGAGTACAACTTCGTCGTGCATTACAAGCCAGGCAAGTCTAATATTCTCGCTGACGCCTTGTCACGACGTCCCGACTACGATCCTCGGACTGCTCTGAGTCGCCAGGCGACTGACGCCGAGGAGGATGATGACCGATGTGCAATGTGTGTATCGCTGAACTTAACTCGGGTTACACCCGAGCCGTGTTTATTTGATGAGATCGTCGCAGCGTACAAAGGAGATTCAGATTACGCAGACATTATCGAGTATCTGCGTTCTCCCAGCGATGCCGCACTGGGGGCATTATTCCGAACCAATCGCGATTACATTCATCGATATAGTTTAGTTGGCAATTTGCTTCTGTATAGCATCGACCAATTCGATTCTCCTCGCACGGTGATTGCCAATGACATGGATTTGCGTGCAAGAATCATTCACGAGTATCACGATGCTCCTGCTGGCGGCCATTTAGGCCGCAAAAAGACTTTCGCGGCTGTGTCTCGAGACTTCTTCTGGCCCCACATGTATAAGTGGGTACGCAACTGGATCCGAACGTGCGAAATATGCCAGCGTGTGAAGCCATCTACATCGACACAGGCTCCCTTGCGATCGTTGCCAATTGCAGCAGAGGCCTGGAGGTCAGATTCGATGAACTTTATCTTCGATTTGCGCCCGATAGCCAAGCTCGAACAGGGGATCATATTATTTTTTGACAGATTCAGCAAGATGACACATCTCGTGCCTGTTCACGCTAAGGTCACCGCAGCAGAGACCGCGGCGCACTTCATCGACGCGGTGTTCCGTCATCATGGCCTTCCAGAAAACATTGTTTCGGACCGAGACCCGCGATTTACGTCCGCATTTTGGACATCACTTTTCGAGCTCCTCGGGACAGAACTGCTGATATCGACTGCAGCCCATCCGGAAACAAATAAACAAACCGAGCGCGTAAACCGAGTTCTAGAAGATGTTCCTCGAAGTTATGCTACGTCATTCACGAGTTAAAATGCATTTTTACCACTTGCTGAGTTCGCACTCAATAATGCTGTACACGCGTCAACAGGTTTGACGCCATTTATTGTGAATTTGGCTCATTACCCTCAAATTCCTACTCTTCTTGCCGTGGGGCGACCCACGGCACCTGGTGTGGCTCCACTCTGGGGGGGGGGCAAATGGGTGATAAACAAGGATCGAGTGCAGCTCACGGTTTTTTGAGCGCGAATATAGTATCCCGATTCAAGGCAAAGACTGCTGATTCGAAGCCACGTGACGTGGCGTCCCCATTAGCTCGATGGACTGAGTAGACACTTAGTAACACGTTTTCGGGCAAGCGCTCACCTGCTGCTAACTACGCGACGGATTGATTCGGCGCGATTAATTGATGACATGGCTGTGTCAGAGGTTATAGTTTAACATTAAGCCATCACCCGTTTATACGCGATGAACTACAGTCTGCAGTCGACCAGCAGAAAGAGAACGCTGACAAACATGGCAGAAAGAACATGAGCAAATTTGGGAAAGGTGACCGTGTATTATTATCTACGGAAGGTTTAAGGGATTCAGCGGTCACTAACTGGGCGCGAGTAAACTCGCACCACGCTTCATCGGTCCATTCAAGGTTCTGAAGGCAATTGGCGACGCTTATACACTCGACGTCCCCTCTTCACTGCGACTCCACCCGACATTCTATGTCGGGCGGCTGAAGGAATATCGTCCGGCTACGCTTCACGGTTTGGCTCCGACGCAGGCTTCAGAGGTTCGTAAGTCGAACGGCCTTTCCGTCGTGCTCGACGCGCCGATGACATGGGGAGGGGTCTCGATCTCGTCTGAACCTGACCAAGCACTTGGCGCTCCAGAACCCTTATCCGCTCGAGCAGTTCACGGTTCGACTGCCGGGTCTCACTCGAAGTCTTCTCCGCCCGGGCAGCACGTTCACTGGCAGCCTCAGCCTCCAGCCGATCATCGGCAGCTACTTCCACGGCCTGGTCAACATCGTCCTGAGCAACCAGGACGCCAGGACTACCATCGCGAGAGCCCCCCTCCGCTTGTTGACGCGAAGGGACAGGTGCGCTGGATTGTAGACCGCATTGTGGGTCACGAGGACCCTCCACAACCAGTACTGCAGTCGGCTCATGAGAAGCGCGGGGTTCCATCCGTGCGCAGGTACCGAGTACGTTGGGTTGGATTCCCTCCCGAGCAGGATACATGGGAACCACGTTCCTCGCTCCTTCGCGACGTTCCAGATGTGGTTCTGTCGTATGAAGCCACGATGTCGGGCTATTCCAATGGGGGCGAGCACGAGAACGCTCTCGTGCCAAACAAGAGTGGTAAGGAGATCCACGTCGTCGAGAACGAGATCGATGACGCGAACGAGAACGATGTCGCGAACGAGAACGATGCCGTGAACGAGAACGATGTCGCGAACGAGAACGATGCCGTGAACGAGAACGTCGTGGTGAATACATATCACGATTGCGAGGCAAGAATCGCGCAGCAGGACGGACAGGCGAACGTGTCGCTGCCCTGCGCTGATGATTTCGCGGAGATTGACTCCGCTGTCGCGAGTGGTGCTGCCAGCGAGGCGCACCACGAATAACTGCGCTTCTTCGTTCGCTCAGACTTCGCTCATACTTTGCAATTCAACTTCTTTCGCTATCACTGAGTGGACACTCAGCGATGTGCCGTCGCCATTCGTCATGAGTTGGGCGTGGAGTCGAGTCACCTGATTGGCATCCTTCGTTGACATGGACGAAGCAGAGGCGGTCCTCCTTCCAAGCATCCTCACACACTCTTTCGCGTAGCGCGCCGATGGAGTGATCGGCGCGAAGTTCCTCTCGATCGGTGAGCCATAACTGGAAGTTGCTACCATCCTCGAGCATCCGATTCCAACGTTGGATGAAGGCGCACCAAGAACGTTGTAGAGATTCATGCTCGATTCCATCAAGAACTTTACCGCGCATTTTCGAAATCGGCGGAAGTAGTCCCGCATCGTGTACAGCGAGTCCGGAGCGTGAGCTCCGGACAAGTCGTACAGCGACCAAGGTATGAGCTGCCGCGCCATGATGCTGGTTGATGCATTCCCGCTGATGTATCTTGGGCGTCCTGCTGGATTGGGTGTTGGGTCTCCAGACATTGCTTGTTCTTTTGTGAGCAAAGGGTTTTCGACAGTTGAGCACTCACGGTTGGTGAGTGCTGTCATGAGAAGGGGGTGATGTAATGGTCTACATTACACACATAGTATTACCATGAATAAACAATTACATATGTAGGCAGGTGCTGGGCCCGAATAGCAGGCACAGCGTGGTAATTTATTATTGGTTCATTATTGGGCCTAAAGTCCCCAATATGGACCAATGATAAATTAACCTGAAATTGTGTGGTTCCCGAAAGGCGGGAACACTGTCGTATTTATTACGACTAAAATCTTCGTAATTAGTACGAATTAAAACCAAAGTAAAAATCAGAGTTAAATTTACTTAATACCTAATACTTGGGCTTGAGTCTTCCTCAAGCGCGCGTGTAAGCTAGTGACGGTACGTTCTAGCCCCGTTACACCTGGTAGCACTTTGTAGTCCTTCCTATGCCCGAGTTTGGGATGAGCGAATCGTCGTACTTTGACGCTCCAGATTTATTTCTGGAGCACGCGACCTTCCCCCATCTTACTGGTGTTGAGTGGGATGCCCTTAATCGCCTCGCGGCGATATCGGGAGAGGCATTCGTCGCGTCGCTGATGAGATCAGCGACCCCTGACGCGCAACGTCTCGCCATACATGAGTTTATGGCACGCGAGCCAACCGGCGAGGCTTAACTCCCTCGCGCCCTTCACGTAATGAGGCCGTGAAGATGGAAACCTCCTCCTACTCTGGAGAAGGTAAGGACCGGTTGTCGCTGAATCGGTGGTTCCGAGAAGTTGATATCGCCATCGCCTCGAGACTTCTTGAGGCTCCCCAGGCGAAGGTCAACTTTCTTCTTTCCCGCCTCACCGGGAAGGCCAAGGAGTGGGCCCTTGGTAAACTCGTTGTGGACGAGCACGCATTTCCCACCTTGGATACCATCCAGGACGATCTCCGTCTTGCCTTCGAGCCACCACAAGAGGAGAAACTGGTGCGATCAAGATTCCTGTCGATGCGACAGGGTAAAATGGCGATGCGCGACTACGTACAGATGGCTAGGCATCTGGCGTCGTGTATTATCACGCACCCCATGGACATGTACACACAGGTGAATGTCTTTGTGGATGGTATGCGTGAGGGGCAAACCCGCTTATCGCTGGAGCGCGCCGAGCCTGCCACATTGGAGGAGGCATTCGCCATCGCACTCCGTGAAGACTTTAGGGTCACAAAGGCCTATGCCAAACCCTCGGTCGTCAGCGTTCCCCGGCCTTCTGGCCCAGAACCTATGGAGATCGACGTTATTGAGTCGTCGGGTGACCGGCGACGTGTCTTTCATCATAAAGGTGACGCTCGCACCGGGCGTCCAATGGTTTGCTTTCGTTGTCGCAAGCCAGGACATCGCGCGGCAGAGTGCCGTGCGCCAGCCCCATTATCGGTGCAAGTAGTGGACGCCCATCATGAGGGTGCTGTACCGGCCGCACGTCCAAAAAACGGTCGGGACCAGTAGGTGCAGGGCGCCCTACTGGTTGGAACGGAGGTCCGGGTCCCCCGGTGGCAGCCCAACCTTCCAATCCTCCTGCGTTACGCGCACGGTTAAATGCCACCACTACGAGTGGTGATTCACGTCTGATTATTGTCAGTTTACATGTCGCCGGCGTCCGGCGACCTCTGCGAGCACTCCTGGACTCAGGAGCAACAAACAATTTCTTTCGTGAATCTTGTTTGTCGATGCTGCCTCCCAGCATTCAGGTCCGTGAGGGACCTGGCCAAGTCTTCGTCAAGCTGGCTGACGGGAAACCACACCGCGTATCGCGGCGCGAAGTGTCGTTGCCGTATACGTTTGATGGCTTTCGCAGTAATGATGATTTCTTGGTGATCGCGATGAATTATGCATTCGATTGCATACTGGGCATGCCATGGTTGGCACGTTATAAGCCCCAGATCGACTAATTAGCTAGATCATTGAGACGTCGACGCAAGTTCGACGTCACTGTAGTATGTACTCATCTCTTGGTGTCTCCAAGTGACTGGCCGAATGCCAACGTCGTGGATCGTGATTCCACGACGTTGGCGGTGCACAAAGCGAGCGATGACCTCTCTGCACTGCTTGTGCTGTTCTTAGAGGCACAAGTGACAGTGAATTCTTGCCAGAAAGCGAAGAGGACGACGGGGACGACGCGGTCGAACAGGGGTTCCCGCGCGTCATTAATGCGGTTGAACAGGGGTTCCCGCAAGTGAATGCAGTGGTTGAACCGGGGTTCCCATCTGCACCTATTGTGGTCGAGCAGGGGATCCCACAAGGGCATTGTGACGACGAGCAAGAGCTCGACAGAGATTGTGACGTGGACGGACAGGAGTCCCCACGCGAGAGCATGATGGTCGAACCGGGGTTCCCATCATCACCCACTGTGGTCGAACCGAGGTTCCCACATGGGCATACTGTGGTTGAGCAGGGGCTCCCACACGGGTTTACGGCGGCCGAGCAGGAGCTTCCGCATCAAGTGTCGACGGTCGAGTTTGGGGTACTCCCGTCCAGTGTTTCCGGCATCTTGGATGAAGACATTCAGTGCCTAGAGGGGGGTGATGGTTTATCACCTGACTGCGGTTCGCCAGCTTCGAGTAGCGACTCGAAGCACGATGGGGACAACAGCACCGAGAATTTAGCGTTGGAATGTGTCCACGCTATCGTGTACGTGGAAGGGAGTCCACAAAGGCGCCAATATATCGAGGTCGAGAGTCCTCCTCGTAATGCGTCTTCCATTACAAGTCTTCCAGGGCTTTCCTGGAAGCATTTCCTACGTGACCTTAAGGGAGGCACTGTGGAACAAGTGTGTCTAATCACCAACGAGGTGGTTACCGTGGCAAACGAGGAGCATATGGCGCGTCCTCAAAGCGCTGAGCCGAAGTCTGCGCGTGAAGAAAGGTTTGCATCACAGTCATGGGAGGCCCTGCGAGAGTCTGGTAACCCCGTCTACGACATTGCTCGTGAGTATGCAGACGTGTTCCCGGACAAGATCCCGGCTGAACTTCCTGCGGACCGCGGTGT
Source organism: Peronospora farinosa (assembly GCA_947646735.1). NCBI lineage: Eukaryota > Oomycota > Peronosporomycetes > Peronosporales > Peronosporaceae > Peronospora > Peronospora farinosa. The sequence goes on from CANTFK010000228.1 coordinate 104,649, forward strand.
TCGGCACGAGATTGATCTCGTGCCAGGGTCGAAGTATTGTGTGACACGGCAGTGGCCGTTGCTTCGAGATCAAGTCGAAGCTATTGACGCATTCTTTGAAGGCCGCCGCAAAGCGGGTCATGTGCGAGAGAGTATCTCACCACATCGAGTCCAACCTTCTGCGTGAAGAAGGCTACGGAAGGCTGGCGGATAGTGCATGCGTTCAATAAGTTGAATGATGCCACTATTCCTGCACAAACGCCAATTCCCAGGAAGGACATGGTGCTGAATTCCATGTCAGGTAGTGTCATCTTCAGTGCCATCGACTTGACCAATGGCTTTTACCAGATTTTAATGCGCCCGAGCGATATCCCACTCACCGCGGTGAGCACCCCGAGTGGAATGTTATGGGAGTGGCTGGTAATGCCACAAGGGTTGAAGAACGCTCCGGCCACTTTCAATCGCATGGTGTCTCAAGTGTTGAGACCTCTTCGGAACTTTGCCCCAAGTTATTTTGACGATATTTTCGTCCACAGTCGCGCCGAGGGCAACCTCAACGATGTCCAAGTTCACCTTCAACACCTGAAGCAAGTGTTTTAAGTTATGCGGGACAACAAGTTGTACGCGAATCTCAAGAAGTGTGTCTTTTGTGCACCGGAGATTCCGGTGTTAGGTTGCTATGTGAGTAAATCGGGAGTTCGAGCTGATCCAGAGAAGGTGTCGTCCATCTGTTCTTGGTCCACGCCCAAGAACCCTACGGAGTTGCGCCAGTGGCTCGGCTTGGCTAATTATTTGCACAAGTATACAAAGGATTATGCTGGTTCTATCCAGCCTTTGTCGTCACTCTTGAAGAAAGACGCCACGTGGTTGTGGCGTCCCGAGCACCAAGCAGCCTTCGAAGCAGTAAAGAAGAGCCTAGCGTCAGCGCCAGTCCTGGTCCTACCAGACGATTCCAAGCCGTTCCACGTGGTTTGCGACGCCAGTGATTTTGCAATCGGCTGTGCCCTCATGCAATTTGATGATGAGGGCCGTGAACGAGTCGTGAGTTATCAGTCGCGACAGATGAAGCCAGATGAGAAGAACTATCCGGTTCACGACAAGGAGTTATTAGCGATGCGCTATGCACTCATCAAGTTTCGCGTGCATCTCCTTGGTGAAAGTACGTTTGCTTTGTACACCGATCATGCATCGCTGCGCACAGCGATGAAGAGCCCACACCTGTCCCAACGGATGGCACGATGGCTCTCATTCTTCTCTGAGTACAACTTCGTCGTGCATTACAAGCCAGGCAAGACCAATATTCTCGCTGACGCCTTGTCACGACGTCCTGACTACGATCCTCGGACTGCTCTGAGTCGCCAGGCTACTGATGACGAGGACGATGATGACCGATGCGCAATGTGTGTATCGCTGAACTTAACTCGGGTTACACCCGAGCCGTGTTTATTTGATGAGATCGTCGCAGCGTACAAGGGTGACTCAGATTATGCAGACATTATCGAGTATCTGCGTGCTCCCAGCGATGCTGCCCTGGGAGCATTATCCCGTACCAAGCGCGACCATATTCATCGATACAGTTTAGATGGCGATTTGCTTCTGTATAGCATCGACCAATTCGATGCTCCTCGCACGGTGATTGCCAATGACATGGATTTGCGTGCAAGAATCATTCACGAGTATTTCCTGCTGGCGGCCATTTAGGCCGCAAAAAGACTTTCGCGGCTGTGTCTCGAGACTTCTTCTGGCCCCACATGTATAAGTGGGTACGCAACTGGATCCGAACGTGCGAAATATGCCAGCGTGTGAAGCCATCTCCATCGTCACAGGCTCCCTTGCGATCGTTGCCAATTGCAGCAGAGGCCTGGAGATCAGTCTCGATGAACTTTATCTTCGATTTGCGCCCGATAGCCAAGCTCGAACAGGGGATCATATTATTTTTTGACAGATTCAGCAAGATGACACATCTCGTGCCTGTTCACGCTAAGGTCACCGCAGCAGAGACCGCGGCGCACTTCATCGACGCGGTGTTCCGTCATCATGGCCTTCCAGAAAACATTGTTTCGGACCGTGATCCGCGATTTACGTCCGCATTTTGGACATCACTTTTCGAGCTCCTCGGGACAGAACTGCTGATATCGACTGCAGCCCATCCGGAAACGGATGGGCAGACCGAGCGCGTGAACCGAGTCCTCGAAGACGTTCTTCGAAGTTATGCTACGTCATTTACAAGTTGGAGTGCATTTTTACCACTCGCTGAGTTCGCACTCAACAACGCCGTACACGCGTCAACAGGGTTGACGCCATTTTTTGTAAATTCGGCTCGTCACCCTCGTGTTCCTACTGTCCTGGCCGTGGGGCGACCCATGGCTCCACTCTGGGGGGGGGGGCAAATGTGATAAACAAGGATCGAGTGCAGCTCACGGTATTTTGAGCGCGAATGCAGTAACCCGATCCAAGGCAAAGACGGCCGACTTTGACGCCATCAGACGTGGCGTCTCCATTAGCTCGATGGACTGCGCAGACATTGATTGACCCGTCTTCGGGTAAGCGTTCCCCTACTGCCAACTACGCGCCGATTGAGTCGGCGCGACCAATTGATGACATGGCCGTGTCGGAATTTATACTCCAACGTCAAGCCATCACCAGGTTTGTACGCGACGCACTACAAACTGCTGTAGACCTACAGAAGGAGAACGCTGACAAACATGGACGAAAGAACATGAGCAAATTTGGGAAAGGTGACCGTGTATTATTATCGACGGAAGGTTTAAGGGATTCTGCGGTCACTAATCTGGGCGCGAGTAAACTCGCGCCACGCTTCATCGGTCCATTCAAGGTTCTGAAGGTAATTGGCGACGCTTATACACTCGACGTCCCCTCTTCACTGCGACTCCACCCGACATTCTATGTCGGGCGGCTGAAGGAATATCGTCCGGCTACGCTTCACGGTTTGGCTCCGACGCCGGCTTCAGGGGTTCGTAAGTCGAACGGCCTTCCCGTCGCGCTCGACGCGCCGATGACATGGGGAGGGGTCTCGATCTCGTCTGAACCTGACCAAGCACTTGGCGCTCCAGAACCCTTATCCGCTCGAGCAGTTCACGGTTCGACTGCCGGGTCTCACTCGAAGTCTTCTCCGCCCGGGCAGCACGTTCACTGGCAGCCTCAGCCTCCAGCCGATCATCGGCAGCTACTTCCACGGCCTGGTCAACATCGTCCTGAGCAACCAGGACGCCAGGACTACCATCGCGAGAGCCCCCTCCGCTTGTTGACGCGAAGGGACAGGTGCGCTGGATTGTAGACCGCATTGTGGGTCACGAGGACCCTCCACAACCAGTACTGCAGTCGGCTCATGAGAAGCGTGCGGTTCCATCCGTGCGTAGGTACCGAGTACGTTGGCTTGGATTCCCTCCCGAGCAGGATACATGGGGACCACGTTCCTCGCTCCTTCGTGACGTTCCAGATGTGGTTCTGTCGTATGAAGCCACGAAGTCGGGCTATTCCAAGGCGGGCGAGCACGCGAACGCTCTCGTGACAAACGAGAGCGGTAAGGAGATTCACGTTGTCGGGAACGGGAACGATGACCAGAACGAGAACGATGTCGCGAACGAGAACGACGCCGTGAACGAGAACGTCGCGGTGAATACATATCACGATTGCGAGGCGAGAATCGCGAAGCAGGACGGACAAGCGAACGTGTCGCTGCCCTGCGCTGATGATCCCGCGGAGATTGACTCCGCTGTCGCGAGTGGTGCTGCCAGCGAGGCGCACCACGAATAACTGCGCTTCTCCGTTCGCCCAGACTTCGCTCATACTTTGCAATCCAACTTCGTTCGCGATCGCTGAGTGGACACTCAGCGATGTGTCGTCGCCATTCGTCATGAGTTGGGCGTGGAGTCGAGTCACCAGATTGGCATCCTTCATTGACATGGACGAAGCAGAGACGGTCCTCATTCCAAGCTTCCTCACACACTCTTTCGCGTAGCGCGCCGATGGAGTGATCGGCGCGAAGTTCCTCTCGATCGGTGAGCCATAACTGGAAGTTGCTACCATCCTCGAGCATCCGATTCCAACGTTGGATGAAGGCGCACCAAGAACGTTGTAGAGATTCATGCTCGATTCCATCAAGACCTTTCCCGCGCAGTTTTCGAAATCGGCGGAAGTAGTCCCGCATCATGTCCAGTGAGTCCGGAGCGTGAGCTCCGGACAAGTCGTACAACGACCAAGGTATGAGCTGCCGCGCCATGATGCTGGTTGATGCATTCCCGCTGATGTATCTTGGGCGTCCTGCTGGATTGGGTGTTGGGTCTCCAGACATTGCTTGTTCTTTTGTGAGCAAAGGGTTTTCGACAGTTGAGCACTCACGGTTGGTGAGTGCTGTCATGAGAAGGGGGTGATGTAATGGTCTACATTACACACATAGTATTAATATGAATAAACAATTACATATGTAGGCAGGTGCTGGGCCCGAATAGCAGGCACAGCGTGGTAATTTATTATTGGTTCATTATTGGGCCTAAAGTCCCCAATATGGACCAATGATAAATCAACCTGAAATTGTGTGGTTCCCGAAAGGCGGGAACACTGTCGTATTTATTACGACTAAAATCTTCGTAATCAGTACGAATTAAAACCAAAATAAAAATCAGAGTTAAATTTACTTAATACCTAATACTTGGGCTTGAGTCTTCCTCAAGCGCGCGTGTAAGCTAGTGACGGTACGTTCTAGCCCCGTTACACTTGTCCTCTTCACCGTTTCTCGGATCATGTGAAATGGTCCATCTATATGACATGTCATGTCCACCTCATTCCAGTCTTCCATAGCGACGTGATCTACACCAAGCCGTCTTTCCACATACTTGGATTTACCAATCCTTCTTCTTAGCGATCGCGTTCACGCGGATAGCCATCGAAAAATACCGGAGATCGCAGTTGCGTAGTTTCTAGGCCATATTTAATTCAACATATAACTGCGAGCTCCATCATTCGCTGTGTTTCATTCCATTCGAAACGTCTCGAAGCTTCTTCTGCTGGATCGCGATTCATCAATATTGACCATAATGGACTTAACCGAAAAATATGCGATCACACTTTGCCAAATTCACTCTTTCGCTTTGTCACAATCGTCCCCTGCACCATTAGCCCACATACAGTGCTGGCCAAGATGTGCACCGTCTCGTTTTTCTTTTCTCGTCGCTTCATACCTTATGGCCAGATCTCTACCCGAAAACGATCTCCACCCTCGAAATAGTGTGTTCTTCACGCGCGATCTACCGATAAATTCTTCTACAGGATCGCGTATCTTGCTCCCATCTACCCGGATAATCCTTCCTCCTGTTACGGATCGCCAAGCTGCGATCTCGTGGATCTTTTCACTGTATGACCGCCTGGAAGCCCAAGATACCATCGTGGAAAGTTATCACTCCACCTTGCAGGAGCAAGAATTTCGTGGAAATCAGCTGGAAACGGAACTCAATTCATATCACGAGTTGGTGCCTCGACTGTGCACATTTTTCTTGCGTCGAGATGAAGGGTTGCGCCAACAGCTTGACACCGCTATCAATATGACCAAAGATCTCGACCAAGAAGTGAACCAGCTAACGGATCAGTCTCAAGAGATCGCGGATCTGCAGAATGCCTTGTTTCGAGCAAATGCAGAGAAACATCGCATGCAGGAAACATTCCGCCGTGAGGCGACCAATCTTCAGCGATCTCTGGAAGGAAAATTCCGGCAGCAGACCGCGTCCCTCCAACAGCAACTGGATTCCATCCTCGCACAGCGCAATGCTGTAGACAGTATTTAGGCTGCTGAGTTTCGACGCATGAAAATGAAGCCGTCCAAGTAAAAGAAAGCTCGCTCTCAGGCCCAGCAAGCCGCAAAACACCTACAAGACACGCTGAGCGCGCTTGAGCTTGATCATAATCGCCTCCTGAGTGCGAGTATTCGGAACGACGCAGCCTTGGGTCGACTTCGTACCGATGTTGCAGATCGAGAGGCGGAGCGCGATCTAGCCATCCAGGAACAAGATTTACTTCGTTCGCCTTTGGCAGAGTTGGCTACGAGCTTCCTTTCTCCTCCGACCAGCCTTTTCGCGTCTTCCAATCCCTTGTCGCCAAAGCTCAAACGTGCATTGTCTTCACCGACTTTGGACGTTCCCTGAAAACGCCCCCGCAGCACTCCGGTCTACCTGCGACTTCAGAGCGACCTGGCATTCTAACGCGATCTAAAATTCGGCGCGATCTGGTACCTTAACGCGATCTGATACTCCGGTGCGATCTAAAATTCGGCGCGATCTGGTACCTTAACGCGATCTGATACTCCGGTGCGATCTGACAATTCAGCGCGATCACTTTGGCGCGATCTAGTACTTTGATGCGATCTGAAATTCCGGCGCGATCTATTACCCTAACGCGAGCTGATACTTCAGCGCGATCTGGTACCCCGGTGCGATCTTGTACTTCGGCGCGATCTAGTACTTTGGCACGAGCTGGTACTTCGGCGCGATCTGGTATTTCAACGCGATCTGCCAAGTCGGTGCGAACCAGTATTACAAGGCGACACAATGTTCCGTCGAAAGATAAAGGGAAACGAAAAGCTTGTCCCTCACCTTCGCCTGACTCTGAGTATGACGGATGGTCTTCCGATCCTGAAGACGCTACACTTGCTGCTCTCTCCGGATCGCGTTTCACCGCGAGGCGTCACACCACCGTGACGAAAATCTCTGGCAACACCGGATCGTCTCAATCTTTTTTACAATGGTAGCCTACCATCCAGAAAATAGTCAGTCTTGAATTCCTATACGCCTGCTAGCCTTACGGCCAAGATCTCCAAGATCGACCTTTTTGGCGAACCTTCCAGCGACTCGGACGGAAAAATTAGCGTTTTAAATGACATTCGTGAAGATATAAACCTGTTGCTCACTCCCGCTCGATACGCCGATCTGCCTGATCTCCAAGAATCACGTGATGCATGGATCCGAGAATATCGTGAGCGAAATCCTCGATCGTCGATTCAGGTTGCTCCGTGGTCCGCCCGACGGGTCAGTCTGACCAGTCGGGCGTAATTGGGAATGGAGTTCTTCTATCAACACATGTCCCGACCGAAAGGGCATCCCTTCACCCCTCAAGCTAATCTCAAGTCTCTTTTTGACTCTGAGTGGATCCCATGACTGATTACCCCAGCACAAGTTACTGCGCTTTACGATCAGGAACCGTGGAACGTCACTCGTCGACCGATTACTCCCATCTCTTTCCTTCTTACCGGTTGGCTTAAAGATTTGGCGACGATTTACCTCGAATATGAAGATCGACATCGGCAAGCTTTGTATGAGGCGACCCGCTTCCTGTATATATCTAGTAAACATCGAAAGGAATATCCAGAGCTGGCAAAATTTTGTCAACAGCGCAAACAGCGTCGATCGAGATCTTGACCCCGCTCGAAAACTATTCTTCGCGTCATTCTTCATGGAATGATCGAAGGGCACTGCGATCTGGACATTTTGTTGGATCCTTACTTTCTCCACTTCCACTGTACGCGGAAGTGCGACCTTGGTATCCTGGTCTAGAGTGTAAGAAGAGAAATATCCCTAACTTGGCCACCGCGCTATCGATGTTGAACTCTGCCGAGCCGTGGCGAAGCCAGTATCGATTTTCGATTGAAGGTCACCCGGGATCGCTGATCCCTCGTCTGACCGGTAATTTTTTTCCATTATTACCTCTCGCGATCCGATCTGGAGTAGCACTTCGCGATCCGATTTCATTTCTTCAGCATTCAATACGATTTCACTGTGTTCGCTTCATTCTTCTGGTCGTCCTTGCAATTGCCTTCTTAATTTGGGCCTATGTAGCCGCGATCTGGTTTTCCAGACCTTCGATCGACACTCAAATTCACATATATCCTCTTTATCCCAGCTATACAACCTTCTTGTACAGCCATTTTTAACTCTCCGTAAGCGAAATAACCAATTCACTAATCTTCAGCTTTTCCTCTTCATGAGACTGTAAACTTTGTACCGATTACGGCGAGCTTGTTCGCGCTCAAATTCTTGCAAGAATGCCCCACAATTCAGATCCGCCTCATCAGTCCACAATGAATCGGTATAACCCTTCTAGTAAACCTAAAATTGACGATGTACCCGACAAAAACGAAATTTCTATTGGATCGCATATCCTCAATCTTCTCCACCTTAAACTCATTATCCTCAAGTTGTCGCTCCCGGCTATCCTCCGGAAGAAGTGCCTCGTCAAGATCAAAACGATCTTCTTCATCCACCGTCAGCAACTGCTTCGGGCGGTCGGGGAATAATGTTACACATTTCAGCTTGAATATATGCACGATCGGGAATAACCGATACGGCGTGCCAGCGATCTCCAGGCGAACAGCGTGATCGCCACACACTTCACTCTCTCGAAAGGTCCGTGCCACATATACGCTAATTTTCGAGCAAATCCTTCCTTCCACTCGATCTAGGTATAATCAAATTTGGGTACCGGGCTTGATCTCGTGAGGTTGTAAATCTTCATTATGCTGATCCGCTCGAGTCTGGATAGAAATTTTAAGTCGTTCGTTGACTACATCTTGGTTTCGCTGGTAGTGTGGCTGTACATGATATCGCCACCTGCGAGGTTCTCGATCTCGCGGCTGAGTACTTCCTAGTGGCAACGTAGCTTCCAACGTAGATCGAGAATCCCATCTGTGGATCAACTAAAAAGACGTGTCTCCACGAACTCGATCTTGGACAGTATTAATTTCAAATGTCAATCGCTCAGCATGCTAGTCCCAATCTTGTAGATTGACGTCCGAGACGTACATTTTCAAAGCTCGGGTTAATGTCTGGACCATACGTTCAGAAGTCCCATTTGCTTGAGGGCGATATGTCATAGTCGCTCTTTGCTTTTGCCCAATAAGTCGATTGAACGCACGAAAAAATCTGACATAAATCCAGGTTTCCGATCGTGCCGTTTCGCTTCACTTCCACCGAATCGTCGAAAGACGCTCTCCTCGTAATTCTCCACGATCGTCTGATTCGTTCTAGACTTACTCGCCTCGGCAACCACATAGCTCGAAAATAGATCGACCCAGACCAATAATTCAGTGTTGCCTTTAAGAGATTTGGGAAGCGATGTAATATGATCCATGGCAATAGTCTGGAACGGATAAGTCGCTTGTAAATTCCCCAGCGAATCTCCATTAATAACAGGACGTCCTTTTCCAGTCTCGCAGTCAATGCATTCGCTCACATATTGCTGTTCAAAGAGATACAAGCCTCTCCAATGAAATGAGATCCGTTAATACGTCGTGCAGATTCCTTGGTGTCGTCTTTCAAAACTGGCATGGTAGTAAAGCAGAAAATATGTGCAGGGGAAGATTGTGGCGAAGCGAAAGAGTGAATTTGGCAAAGTGTGATCGCATATTTTTCGGTTAAGTCCATTATGGTCAATATTGATGAATCGCGATCCAGCAGAAGAAGCTTCGAGACGTTTCGAATGGAATGAAACACAGCGAATGATGGAGCTCGCAGTTATATGTTGAATTAAATATGGCCTAGAAACTACGCAACTGCGATCTCCGGTATTTTTCGATGGCTATCCGCGTGAACGCGATCGCTAAGAAGAAGGATTGGTAAATCCAAGTATGTGGAAAGACGGCTTGGTGTAGATCACGTCGCTATGGAAGACTGGAATGAGGTGGACATGACATGTCATATAGATGGACCATTTCACATGATCCGAGAAACGGTGAAGAGGACAAGTCGTAATCCGGCGGACCGCGATCCGATACTAATATGGTACTAGATCCGATCGAGGTAGCGATCCAGATCGCGGTGATATTGGAGTGGACCACATTACAAGATCTGATTTTTCTGAAAGGGTAATACGTGGCAATATATCCTGAGCTACAAATAGGCAAGATCATAGGTTTTGGTATTTGATTGGTTAACATTAAACAGAGTTTAATTTGCTTTTAAGCACACGTGTCGACTTCTCTATTCTGGGCAGGATATTTGGCCTCCCGACGCCGAGGATATCGACTACAAGTGCACCCTGGATTGTTTTGGCCAGGTGAAGGAATTCTCAACACAACAACTCAGTTGCGATCGGACGCAGAATAAACAAGTAAGGGCAAGGCAAGCAAGTTCAGGACGGATCAAGTGGTCAGAAGGTTATGTTTAAGTGGTCAGAAGATTCAAGCTTCGCCTTATTGGACTATTGGGATCTATTGGTACGATCAAAAAACAAGTACTCGGTCGTTCATGTGAATAATTCCACAAGATCACCAAAAAAAACCTATCCCTAACCGATTAGGATCAACATCGACTCAAGTCCACCGAGAAGAGAGCAACCCGCTCTAACGACGGGTACACAAGGTGAGGAAGGCTTTATACACGAATCGGGGTACCCCCTCCGTTAGTCGGTCTTTCGGGAGCCAGTAAAGAGTTGGAATCGCATCCGCCATTTTGCGAATCCCACTCCATCACATGTTCCCTTGTCCCTTCAAACGAAATGGCCTCTGGGACCTTCACAAATTAGGAAAGCACTTTACCACAGCCGCCCCTTGCACTTGCTCAGCCGTACAGCGGCTTGAGCACGCGCATGTATTCCCTCGTCAATCACGAAGGGTTTTCTGCTTGCTTTTTGTTAAGTAGTCCGTGGCCAACCTGGGTCACTCCAGCTGTAGTTTTAATCTTCGATACATTGAGCTGTATTCTTGAGTGACCCAGGTCTACCGAAGAGGGACCCAGGCCTACCGACGAGGGGATGAGGTCGGCCGATGAGGGACCATGGACAGCCGTCCAAAGAGCTTTCCATTGGCTGAAAAGTCAACCTATCAGAAACCTGGATTTTTGTCGGTTGTCTACGCGTCACCGTTTCGTGAGCTCGCTGTTCCTGCTTCGCACCCCTCGCTCGGGACTTCAGCAGCGCTGCACCTGTCGGTCCCAGTGGCATCCTAGTGACTTATTCAGCGAAGACGATCCTGGGGACCACGTAGCTGATGCTTACTGGACGCTTGGAGTCAGGTCTTTGCTTTGCCCCTGGGTGGCCTGCGGCTCCATACATGTGAGGGTAGACCGCGATGTCTTGAAGCGTCATCTGGCTGTCCCTGGACCGTGTTAGTGTGGGTGTCGTCAGAGGTAGGTGTCCCTTTGATGGTGTGGTACCAACAAGGATCGACAGATGCTTGTGTATATGCTCTAACGTCTTTGTGATTCTGTCGAACCCCAGGAAAAGCAGGTCGTCCGGGTCGAACCTTACTGCGACCATGTTCGCTTTAAAGAAGCGCGGTGATCGCGTCTGTGACGGTCTGCAGCCGTAGTAGGGTCGACAACGAGCCAGTGAGCTGTTCAAGCAGCCGAATCTAGAGGTTCTTCGCGACGGGTTCGCTCTCCAAGAATGCGTACAGCTTGCGTTGGTGGTAGACCTTCGTAACGTCAACGTCCGACCATGATGCCAGTCCTGACTTCTCGGGGCCTATCGACTTGGTGTTCCGGGTGCCTTCATCCGGAGCTTTGTCGGCTTGGACTGCGCGATCTTTGTTTTTTGTTTGTTCAGGGACCTTAGACTCTCGGTTTTCACCGTCGGCTGATGGTCCTTTGGGCCATGGTTGAGATCATGACCCAAGTTGTCCTCTACGAAGACATAGGGAGGTTATTTAGGTTTCTCTTCAATGAATTCAACCTCGACCATGTTGACCGGACCCCTCCCAAGGTCCGGTCGGTCCTTCAATCCTTTGTTTGTTTCTTCTTGAGTCACTGGCGATCGGTCTTCTAGTGGATCTTCGGTCTTTTTCTCCTTCTTGGCATGAACATCTTTATCTTCTAGGGACTCGCGCTAAAATCCCGCGTCTTCCGAAGATCCGGGCACGCGCACCATTGTGGTGGAGTGGGTTCTCAAAATTGTATGATGAGACCCCAAACCACTCACTGTGCCGGACTGCCGACTGTCGGAGGGGGTACCCCGATGCAGCGTATGAACCTTTTCTCACCTTGTGTACCCGTCGGCTGGCGGGTTGCACTCTTCGGAAGACTTGGTGAGGATGTAGACGTCTGCCTTGAGAAAGGTAGACCTGGGGGGGCTCGAGTGGATATGATACGCTCGGTGGGCCGGTAGGTGGCCACTCGATCGACCTTGTCGAGAGTGGACTTAGAGCCAAATTCTTCAGGGAGCTTATCCCTGGCCTTTTCCTTCGTGTTTTAGGGGTATTAAACACCTGACCTTTACGTTGCTCCCGGACCTTGAGGTGAGGGAGACCGCTTTCGATAGCGGGTCTTGGGGGGTGTTGCTACTCGAACGAGCTCACAGGCCAAATATATCCTGGAGCTCCATTCGCAATTGAACTTTACCAGGCCAAAATATATCCCTTCCCGGAACAGGTGGTAGCTTAGAGCAAGTTCTTCTTTGGTGACGGAGTCGTGCCACGTAGATCGCACATTGAGTAGTATTTAATATAGTCCTATCCTTTTAACTTCTTTACTTTATCCTTGCCTAAGGCTCTTATTCCTTGCGTCGACTGGTCTGATCCTTGTATTAACTGGTCCGGAGTCGCTGAACCCCGAGGGGCCGAGGTCGACCGATGAGGGACCGGGTCGACCAACGAGGGACTGGGTCGACCGATGAGGGACCGGGTCGACCGACGAGGGACCAGGTCTACCAATGAGGGACCCAGGTCTACCAATGAGGGACCCAGGTATACCAATGAGGGACCCAGGTCTACCAATGAGGGACCGGGTCGACCAACGAGGGGCCAGGTCGATCAATGAGCGGCCATGATCAACTCCCTTTGGTACCGGTTAACCGGTACCCTGATACTGATTTTTCTTTGGCGAATCCTGCGGATTGTCCTCCACCAACGGTCGCTCCCGTTTTGAGGCCCCTGTCTCTCTGGTCCCCTGTCCCTGACCCACGGCCTATACTCTGAATCCAACTGGAGTCCGGGACCTCCATATCCCAAAATTAGCACTTCACCACAGTCGACTCCCTTCGGTATTGGATTAGCCGTACCCTGTAATGACCTCTCCTTTGTTTGACTTTCATATTCTCAGCCAACGGTCGCTTCACTCCGAGGTTCCTTTCTCTTCGGTCCCTTCTATATGGTGCGTGTTCCCTTGTCCCTTTAAACCAACTGGCCCCTGAATTCCTCACAATTTAGGAAAGCACTTCACCACAGGCACATTGAAACAAGTGACTTTTGGATCAGTCTGGGTTCAAGAGGACGGACCTACGAACGAGTTGCTCGAGGCCGTCAAAGACAAGATGCCGGAGGCATCCTCAGTTGAGTTGCTCCAGCTTGTCTTGGGATCTGCCGAGGAGATAATAAATCTCTCGGAGATGACGTGGAATATTTTCCTGTTCAAATTAAAGGAAGGAAGATCCACGAGATAGTCGCAATACTTCCAGAAGAGAACGTGGTCGACTGTTGCTTGTCGTCCACAATGGACGAGATCGTCTTGAAAACCGACAACAATAAAACGGTTTGCTGCTTAAAGCTGGGGTGCCTTTAAAGCAGCATGTACTATATGTTCTGTGGAAACACCGTGATGTGTTTTCAGCAGAAGTGCCGAGCCGCCTACCGGCCGATAGGGGCATCATGATTGACATAAAATATGACATCACGCATTGTGTGACCACGCAATGGCCGTTTCCGAAGGAAAAAGCCGATTACATCGATGAGATCTACGACAATCGAGCCAAGGTGGTACATGTACGTGAGAACAAGTCGCCTCACTGCAGCCCGACCTTCTGTGTGCGTAACGAAACAGGTGAATGACGCTTATAATAAGCTGAACACGGCCACCACTCCGGCGCAAACGCCGATCCCGCGAAAAGATATATTTTTGAACTTAATGAGAAAGTCAACTATCTATTCCGCGTTGGATTCGAAGGATGGCTACTATCAAGTTCTCATGACAGATATCAATGTAGCCAAAACGGCAGTATGAACCCCAAGCGATATACTGTGGGAGTGGTTTGGGATGCCACAAGGGTTGAAAACGCTCCAGCAACATACAACCGAGTGGTGGCTCACGTGATGCGTCAGCGCCGTGCCTACGCGCCCCATTGCTTTGACGATGTATTCGTGCATAGTAGAAAGGAGGACGGTCTGAGCGTGATCGCACAAGCGTCATTTAGACGCTGTGTTGCATCCTCTGGGTGACGCCTAATTATACGTTAATTTGCAAATGTGCGTAATATTATTCCCGAGATACCTGTACTGGGCTTCATCGTAGGTACACATGGTGTACGAGCAGACCCAGAAAAGGTAAAGGCTGTAAAGGAAAGGCCAGTCCCACGACAAGTGAAGGATCTGCGCCAGTTCCTTGGGCTCGTTAATTACTTGCATAAGCACAGCAAGAATTATGCGGAGCGGACTAAGCCATTCTATGACTTTATACAAAAGATGCAGAATGGACTTGGTCAAAGGAGCAAGAAGATGCGCTCTGAAATGGGGCAACCTATTACATAAGTATTTATAGGAATAATACATAATCACATAAGAAGGCATAGGGCAGTATCCGATTAGCGGATACTGCGCGTCATTTTCTTATTGATTTATTATTGGGGTGCCAGACCTAATAACTAGCCAATAATAAATTGACTTCCATATTGAGTGAATCCCATGAGCTAGGGAACAAATTCGCACTTAATGTGAATTAAAACAAAGCAAAAGATAAAACAGAGTTATATTTACGAGTTAATTAGGAGCGCTTCCTCAACGCCTTTTTAGTGTAAGACAGTAACGGGTCCTTAGACCGTTACATGTTCACTTCAGTGAAGCAATCTCTTGTAGAGGCACCGGTCTTGGCATTTCCATACGCGGATAAGCCCTTTACTGTCGTCTGCGATGCAAGAATTTTGCAATCGGCAGTGCGCTCATGCAAAAGGATGACAACGGCGTTGACCGTGTCATATCTTATCAGTCTCGTCTTTTAAAAGCTGCAGAGCTGAATTACCCTGTGCATGACAAGGAGCTACTACTCAATGAAGTATGCCCTTGTGAAGTTTCGGGTGCACCTCTTGGACACCGAACCATTTGTGGTTTATACGGATCGCGCATCACTGCGAACCGCTATAAATTCACCGCACCTCTCGCCTAGAATGGCGAGATGGCTAACATTATTCTCTGAATTTAATCTTAAAGTTGAATATAAGCCGGGTAAGTCGAATGTCTTGGCTGACGCGTTATCTCGCAGACCAGACTTCGGGACAAGACACCAGGAAAGTGTGTCTCATTCGAAAGCACAAGTTGAGTCGTCAACATTGGCAGCCATGAAGGCCTACCATGTGACGATCTCAATGGCCTCCGATCAAGGAGTGCTACAGCCAGGACGAACATTGTCGCCTGCTGTTGGATCATTTTGGTGGACGAAAGGTTACCCTGCCGTCGCACCTCAAAGCGTAGTTAAATCGCTTTCGTTACAGTGATGGCCTATTATGGCATCAGCTGTCACCTTGTGATTCCTTGGGAATCTATGTACATATTCAAGCTGATGATACTACACGAGTGCCATGATGCGCAATCTAGTGGACATCTGGGCCATGAAAATACATATTACGAGTGTCAAAGGAATTTTGGTGGCCCCACCTATATCGGTGAGTGACCAACTATATTCGGCCTTGTGAAGAGTGTCAGCGCATAAAGCCTGCATCTTGTTATAGTGCGCCATTGAAGTCACTGCCGATTCCAACGAATTGTTGGAAGTTTATCAGTGTTTGACTTCATGTTTGGCTTACCGCCTGACCATATAGGCAGGGCGTGATTCGTTGTCTTTGTAGACAGACATAGCAAGATGGTGCATTTAGCACCATGTAGCACTAAGATCTCAGGAAAAGAGGCTGCTCTCTTGTTTCTGAATCTCGTGTGTCGACCACACGGGATGCCCGAGTCCATAGTATCGGATTGGGATCCGCATTTTACGTCGGGGTTTTGGCGTCATGTGTTTGATCTGCTAGGAAGAAACCTCCAAATGTAAACCGCTGATCATCCCCAAACTGATGGCCAAACAGAACGTGCCAATCGAGTTGTGGCGGATGTGTTGCGTACAATAGCGACTCCCAAAGAATGGAGCAAGCAATTGCCATTCGTGGAGTTCGCTATTAAGTGTTCACGCCAGTACGGGTGAACCACCGTTTCATATTAACGGACTACGCCATCCTCGGATGCCAGTCTCGTTTGTGCGCATCCCGAGTCTTATCAGGGGAGGGCCCCTCACTTCGCTCGGGTGCAAATGCCAAAATGGGCGAAAGTTGCCCTGTTGACATTGCTAATCTAGCAGTGGTCATGACACCTATAGGTAGGCACGACAAGAAATGTCTGTGCTTCTAGACGATAACACTATAGTGTTGTCAGCAGCGTCGACCCATGACCGACCTCTTGGGGGTGTCACAGGAGGGTAGGATCGAAAAGAGTGAGCGAAGATCAGCGCTTCGTGGATGAGCGATTAACCATCACACGTAAAGTCCGTGACGCAATGGCAAGCGTACAGGACAAGCAAAAACAATATGCGGACCAACATGGTCGCAAAAACAATGAACACTTCAGTGTGGGGGACAAATTGCTATCAAGTACTGCTACCCTACCTAAAAATGCAATTTCTGTACTACCTGGTGGTACTACTAAGCTATCGCTCCGATTCATTGGGCCATTTACGGTGGTCGAGGAGGTTGGATACCTAAGGTGTAGGCTCACTCTCCCACCGTATATGAAGACGCACCCCGTGTTTTACGTGGGTTGTCTGAAACGATATGTTGATCCAGAAGAGATCACATATCCACATCTGTCTAACGAGACCGATGGTGACGTCGACTGTGAATCGAGAGTCGTTGTCGATCGGGCGACGGGGAATCCAAAAGGACTTCTCGTTTATGAGTGAGGCGATAGAGGACTCTGTGATCTAGGAGGACCCCGCGTTTGACGCGGGTCTCTCATCGCCAGTCGCTCACGTATGTTCAAACGCGTCTTCAGTCGGTCATACCCCTGATGATTCTTCGTCCTCACATCTCGTAAATCCAAAGTCAGTCGCGAGACTTCACTCGAAAGATCTGCCACCTCTTTCTTCAGCGCAGCGATCTCCGCCTGCGACTAGACGACAAAAGGATAAGCAGCTGCGAGTAGGTGGGAGTAGTCGCCGCTCCTATCGAGCGCCACCTGTGTTAGTGGATGCGGGTGGAAACACACGCTTTGTGGCGGAAAGGTTGTTGGCCCACTTCCATGTGAAGTAAAAGCTTCATGTCCTTGTCCAATGGAAAGGATACCCGAAGTGTTTGGATCTTGGAAGCCGGGTGACGCGTTGCGCGTCGACGTGCCAGGGTTGGTGATTACTTACGAGCAGAATCAATAGATGCACTTGCTTTATTAGTCCTGATGGACTAGCAGGGGTGGCGTGACGTGAAGGAGTTGGAGGTATGTTAACACCCAATATTTCCCTCGCACGCGTCATAGCGTAGCTTTTCCGCTGGAGCCGCTGTTTCACTGCATCTGCATGCGGTTTAACAAGGCGCAGGAACTCTCCCTCGTATTCGTCGGTTGTTCCAACCAAACCCAACACGACGGGGATAGGGAAAGAACAGCCTCGTGCTTTGCCCTGTCTTTTACATCATGGAAAGACGCTAAAAAGTTTATATATAGCGTCAATAGTGGCACGCTCTAACAGCGTCACACTATTACTACTCAAGCGTGACAACTCGGAGGGCGGTGGCATTGGTGACAAACCCCCACATACGTAGCCGCCCTCGCGACGGCGTGCTAGTGAGCCCGACTGTGAAATCGAAGAGGCTTTCAGCTCACCCTCGACTGAGTCTGACTCTCTCTAATGGATTTTCAAGACTGCAGGCGTAGGGTAACAGAGGAGGAAGATTTCGAATCGACGACTTGCTGTTGAGTCGCGGCTGTTTCTTTCGAAGCAGCACGCTCAGTTGTGGTCGCTGCGCTCGTTGACGCAGACTACAAGGCATGACCCACGCTGTCAGGAAGCATGGAAGCTTCCTGAAGGTTGAGTGCTTCAAGTAATGAGGAAATATGTCCCATCAAAGGGCTGTTCTTATCACCACTTTGGGGTGATGACAATGGCGTGCTCTCATTGTAGTCAGCAATGATATGCAGGTCATCATACGCACTATAGTGGGATGGATTAGTGTCCTCTGCTGACAAGCTGACACCAGATGTTGGAGTTGTCACAGAGACACTTAGCGACGGCTGCGAGCTATCGTGGCGCGTACGCTTTGTATTGGTCTACATGGGCGCCTTTGCATCAGCCTTACAACGTTTCGGTGGCATCTTCTTGTTTTCGATGGTTAACAAAATGTAAAAATCGTCTTAAAGAGGGAGATGGTGTAACGGGCTACTAGTTAGACGAGTGCGTTATGTATATGATACTTAACGGTCAGGTATAAAAGGATACGTACCTCTCACTTGAGTGCGACACATCAGTGTGACCCACCTCGTGAATGTGATATCCATGGATGAATTCAAATTCAGCGGGGATGACGCCAGTTGAGACTAGGCGTCACGGTGACGCTTCAGACGGACGTTATCAGCGAGCTTAATTGTATATAAAGCTCGCACGTAAGGATACACCTGTAAAGAGATGCGTATCCGACATTACATTTTAACAATCAGTAGTTAGAGTTATATTTAAGTATTGTCAATTAAATATAACTCAGTCTTGAATTTACTACATCACACTTACTACGCACGAGAAGCTTAATAAGCTTCTGCGTGACGTAAGTGAGACACTTGTCTTTGAAGTTCGTTGCGCTCTCAATTAAGCGATAGGTAACGGTTATTACTGCGCAGTAGCATCGACCAACATCCCCACCACCGCACGCGGAGATAAGACGGTCTAACCTTCGCGTGCGAGGGTGGATGTGTGGTTGGTACGACTGCTTAAGCAGTCGTACCAACCGTTGTCTCTCGCTTAAGCGAGAGCGCAACGGATAAATAACAAGTGTCCTACTTGCGTCACGCAGAAGCTTACTTAGCTTCTCGTGCGCAGTAGGCAGTATGTAGTAAATTCAAGACTGAGTTATATGTAATGAATTATAATTAGATATAAACTTAACTACTGATTGGCTAGTTATGTAAAGATCGGATACACGACTCTTTAGAAGCGTATTCTGACGTGTGAGCTTAAATGTAGAAATAAGCTCGCTAATGACGTCCTTCTGGGACGTACCTAGCTTCAACTAGCATCATCCCTTCCCATGTAAATTTATCAATGGATTTCACATTCATGAGGGTGGATCACATTTGTGTATCGCACCCAAGTGACAGGTCAAAAGTAGTCATGGATACTTTTAGCCTTACATTAAGTATACTACTTGATGTTTACGTGTAACTAGATACCCTGTTACAAAATAAGTGATGGGTGCGGGAAAGATTTTCCGTAGGTGCAGAATTTTTTTCCGTAGGTGCGGGTTATACTTTCTCCTCTTTTTTATATAATTCCCAAACCGAAAGGGGTGTGAATATAAGGAAAAAGGGTGTGAAAATAGCAATTTCCTAGATATATTCTCGTGCCTCAACATATGGTGTTTAGGTACCCATGTCCGTCAAAAGGGGCTTTTGCTTCTAGCAGCGAAATCGGCAGTTGTTAGGAGAAGTTTCTAGCATCGTTGTCGGAGACGCAAGCGGTGCTAATGAAAAACTGACCTAAATTATTATTTCCTCGAACCATTAGCAAAGTTGGCACCTTAAACTTGGAATCTGGTCAGTTCCGACAGCAGCCGCACACTAATCACTATGCATTCACAGTTGCTCAGGGAAACCGCAACCGGTCTGATCGTGGCGAGCTTTGCGGAATGCGAGTTAAGCTTTAGATTGTTGACTGGTGAAATTTTCTTAAGCAACAGCAGCCTTGTGTTGTGCCCGAAAATTTGTACAATGGGAGTAGAGCGGATCGAAAGTAACAAAGTTTTAGTGAGACTATTAACAAGAAAAACCGCATGATTTTTTCATGCTAAGCTTCCGTCGCCCCACCTCGTAAAGAGTAGAAACGGAGTTTTCCACCACAACTGCCACAATACCAGAGCCAACGATTCCCAAAGAAGACTGATCGTGTTTCGACGAGCAGTATCAGCAGCCTGGCTAGAGTTTGGTCGACTGATCCGGTTCTGCTACCCCACCATCGCGAAAGGCGCAAGACTTTAACGGTCTGAAAGTAGTGGCCTGCTTCGAAGACGACGAAGGCAAGACCGGAGTTCTAATGCAGATACCGTTCGTAGCGAGCGTTTATGTACACATACGCTGTCATTGTATTGCTGGAGTCACGGTACTCGTTAGCCCTTTCCGTGCTTGTTTTTGAGTCGCTATTATACAAGCGAAGTAATGAGATACGGATGCCAATTGACATGACTATACAGCAGATGATCAAATTTACGTTAACACGCTCGCATGAACGAATCGCCCTTTAGAGCCAACAACAAACGTATGATTTAGCTTGAACATATATACTATCTCACACCGTTTATCCGTGCTGCACAGCGCTGCGGCGGCTGCATTTACATTGCTGGTCAGACCATTTTAAAACGTTTCTACTTCTTCATGCCGGCCCACTGTAGACCGCTTCGTGTCTAGTTATTAACACGAACCTTATCTAGACGCAGGTACCGTTCTGGTCGCATAGGAAATTTTCAAGATGAACCGGCTTTCTTGCGCAGGTCATTACGAACCGTCGATGTCGCACGGATTCGATTAGGCGATCTGCTTTTTTGGGGGCTGGTGTAGGAATCGGCAACTGCAGGAAGCCACGCACAGATGTTGTACTGTGGTCAGTTTGTTACTGAAATCGTAGATTGTTATTTGCTTGTTGATTCGGCACAAATAACTAAATATTATGATAATTGAATGTAATTACGGTAACTGAAGCGTTTAAAATTGACTGGTCAGCCCATCGTACGCACAGCATATGGCTTGCTGCTAGCAGACGGCATCTTGATGGATGGGGAGCATCAGGATCGTGCATCAGCGAGAATAATATGTAGTAGACTATGGTACGAGATGATCTTAAGATGGGGTCTGCTCCGGATATAATTATACGAAGATGCAATCTCGAATGGTGCTCGGGAGTCTAGCAACCTTTCTCTCTACTGTTCATTATTCAATTTGCTCAGTTTAGCAGAACACAGTCGCCTCAAGAACTAAAAAGAAGATGAAAGTATTCACAGGACTTCTCGTCGTAGCCCTCGCAGTTACATCCTCATACGCGGAGAAATCAAAGAACCTTCGTGCCTCAGCAATTGAGGAAGATGATACCGCAATTGAGGATTCGCAAGACTCCGAAATAAGTGAAGAAGAATTGATTGTCAACGCGGCCGACTTTACTGGGTCCGGGGGAAAACTCAATATTATGGATGTGATCGGCGAGGAAAAAGGGAAAGTCCCGATGATGTCGATCTTTAAGGCCTATTTTAGTTCATCTATTAAAGACGTTGAAGATGATGACTCGGCAGAGAACCATAAGAAACATCCCAAGCAAAACGCGAAACTTGATGACGATGAAGATGATGACGATGACAATAAAACGAAAAGCAAAATCGACGACGTGAATCTAACGGACGACAATCCTACTAAAGACAATAAGGCGGCCGACTCTGGTAACAATGAATTTTCGTGGAAGTCTAGCAAATCATCGAAAAATAAGGGAGATTTAGATGACAATGATCTGGAAGACTCTAACGAACTGGATGATACAAATGGCCAGGTCAATACTAAAGTTGGAGGCATTGGTGAGACTTCGCTAGGGGGTGGAAAAGACGTGAACGTCAAGGGATCCTCCCCTATCGACGACTCGAACGACCTTTTTAACGGCACGAACGTTAAAAAAGGTAAGAGTGACCTTCTAGGTGAAGGTACTGGCGGGGGCTTGCAAGGTTCTGATTTATTCAAAAGCGACAAGAAAGTCAAGGATCCCCTAAGTGACGAAAATCAGAAAGAAGCTATCGGAACGAACTTCAAGGGTGGCCAGGTCGATACTAAAGTTGGAGGCACTGGTGAGACTTCGCTAGGGGGTGGAAAAGACGTGAACGTCAAGGAATCTTTCCTTGAAGACGATCCGGACGACTCGAATGTTAAGGAAGGCAAGTCCGACTCGAATGAGTCAAATGGCCTGAACAGTAAGGGCAAGAAATTCATGAGTGATGAAGAGAATGTGAACCAGGACATGCTGCAGGTGGAAAATGAGGACGATGACGACGATGACGACACCAAACCTCTCAAGAAGACGGCCCCCTAAGGTTAAGGGTCCATTGTAAGGTACATTGTGTCTGGACATAATGCACTTTGGCACTCAGTGACATGATGGAGACATTTTCAGCTATCAGGACAGAGTTGAAGTCAATGCGTATAACATAAGAAACCATTTCAAAAGTGTGTCTTTTTCTCGATTGTTCACTTGTAGCATTGAAATCTCTTACTGTCTAACCCAGACATTCCTTTTAGATTAATATCATATGAATAACGCCTGATTCATTTTTCTGATTCGTATGCCCAGGGCTGATTCATGATTCAGATTCATGATTTATGAATCAAATATACGGTATGTTAAGTGAATGATAAATTGATACAAAACTACTATTTAAAATGGACGAATCCGGTTAGCAATGACACTTTTGTACCTAATAGTTATTTTACAGAGCATAGTGCTTCCTTAAGATAAAATAAACCTTTTCATGGTTTAAACTTGTTTTAAATAAATCATTTGCTCATGGTTAAAAGTATGGTGTGGTGATCAAAGGCTTATGTCAATATATCATATCATTTATAAAATACAAATCTAAATTACGCGATTATTTAAATTATATTTAGATGGAAGGCTAGTCTAATACCAGCCGCCTAACAATGAAGTGTTACTTCAGACGCGCTTCTTTGGAGCACGACAGGCAAAAAGATCGCTGCAAGAGTATGTGCAAGATATACGTTCGTTGTCGGCGACCGATACCGGAACACATTAAGGTGCCCACGTTCATGAATGGATTAAGACACGGCCCATCGCGTCAGGCCTTTTCGTAAAGGTTCCAAGACTACGGAGGAGGCAATTGACTTTGCCTTAGTGAGGAACAATTCTACAGTAGTACCTCGGCAACAGCTTAATATAATCCGTCAGTCAAGAAGCCGGATGCCACTCCAATGGAGTTAGGCAATGCAAACGTAGTTTGCTACGAGTGTGGCAATAGCGACCATATGGTGGC
Source organism: Peronospora farinosa (assembly GCA_947646735.1). Lineage (NCBI taxonomy): Eukaryota > Oomycota > Peronosporomycetes > Peronosporales > Peronosporaceae > Peronospora > Peronospora farinosa. Next base: position 127,806 of record CANTFK010000228.1, read on the forward strand.
TTGCTGCTGGTGCTAAGGCATCCGGCACAACTCCGTATGTTTTTTGGGCGTGGTCCAAGAACAGATTGACGACACCTTCTCTAAATTAGATTGAACTACCGATTAATTACATTACAACTCAGCACCGGAATCTCCGGTGCACAAAAGATACTATTTTATGTATTCACATACAAATTGTTGTCTAGAAAATTAAAAGGCTCCCTATTCGAAGGGAGGTGCGAAGAATCAACTTGCACGACGCACTGGCTCAGCACCTGCCCAAGATGTGTCGAAAAAAATGTAGGAGCGCAGTAGGGGCGGGATGCCCTACTGTCGCGGACTATGAAGCTACTCTTAAGTTCAGATCGAACAAATGGGCAGCATAGTCCCTGAGGTACCGAAAGGTCGGACCTCAAGCCTTTTGGTCTATAGCGCTCGAGTACGAGGCTAGCTGACCAAGTGATGGCCGTTTTCGTTTATTCGGGTGCATCACAGAATGTTGTGAAACACGCGGCTGTGGTGAAGTGCCAGGAAAAGTTGGGGTTTGAGGGAAATGGAACAGAGAGAAAGAGAATTTTGGTCACTTCCCCGAGGGCGTGACTACGACCCGGCCTCGCGGATTTACACCACACACCAGGCCCCGCCTTATTAAGAATATAAGGACCCAGACGTGCGGAGTCAGCACAGTCCCCAGGTCCTGTAAACAGGTTCCAGAGGCCCAGGGGTACCAGGGCTCAATGTCCGAGGGTGCAGAAACGGTCCACAGAATATCGAAGATTACAGAAAGTACAGGTGACAAGGAGCCAGTTCTTCTTCCAAGAGTCGGCACGGGCACTATCTAGATCAAAGGGTTAAGGTTAGGCAAGAAAAGCATACAGAGAATAAGGTAAATAAACACACTCGAATTTGCATTACACGTGGCAGCTCCAAGCGCGTCCTTCAAGCTTCTCCGTCCCCTCACCTATTCCGGGCGGGATACCCTTTGGCCTACCGACGTCAGGTGAGGTTACGGCTCAAGCAACGCAAGTTGAACCTCATGATAGTTGGCCTGAGGTGTCAAGTTAGTGTCAAGACTCAAGTGCGAGCTTGTTTCGATCTACCCACCTGTTCCGGGGAAGGAGTTTATCTTGGCCCACTCGTTGAAGACAGACGTGTGGTAAGATTCAAGCTCGAACGAACCCCAGGGAGTTTTTGGCCTGTGGGTTCGTGCCCATTCTACGACCCGCTATAGGAAGCGGTTTCCCTACGGGGAACAAGAAAAGGGGTCGAAAGACCAAGAAACCGTTAGCGACCGAAGGGGTACATAGTACCAGGTGCACTGCTCACGACCCAGTCGATTGAGCCCAAGAAACCCTGGGCCCGAGTGAAGCATAATCCACTCGTGGACCCCAAGTCCCTCCATACAAGACCAAGTCTTTAACTTTTCTGCGTCTAACGAGGAGCAAGACCAGCCAAGCCGACGGGTACACAAGGTGAGACCCAAGGTTGATGCGACACGGTATCGGAGTACCCCGTCCGTAAGTCGGCAGTCCGGCGCTGTGTGAGTTTGTGCTTCTCTCACGCCGTTTGAGAATCCACATCACCAAACGGCTCTTAAAAAGGGTTCGGCGAGTTATGAGTCGCTTTGCCGGGATGGCAAGCGAGAAGAGGCGACCGTTCGTTTAGCGAACGTCGCCCTCGTTAAATCGGAGGGAGTTCAAGTTGAACTCGCCTTCAATTTCAGTGACTTCTCTTGTAAAGAGTAGTTCACAGTGCTAGGTATGGAGAGTCCGTATGACCTCATCCTAGGCATGCCTTGGTTGGCTACACATCAACCATGGATTGACTGGCGTACACGCACAGCCGCTAATTCTACGCAGTACACCGGAAAGGATGTGCTCCTGCGAGAGGCTTATGCGATTGATGCTGTGTCCAACACAGTCGAGGGTGCGATGGCGGTATGTCAATCGGCACCAGATACTACCCAGCTTTTTGAGCCTGAAGAGCTTTTTTATGTCGTGACTGAAAGTCAGATGACACAAATTCCTACCCAGATCGATGAGACTGGTGTCGTGAATGGGACGATGGCAGGTAGTCATGCGTCCAATGGTCCTGGACAGAGTAGAGAGCCTGTGGCAGTTTCTGGTGGAATGACAGGAAGTCAAGCTGCACAAGAACCGACACAGACCCCATGAGCCTGGTGCTGTTGAAAGGAGTGCGTTGGCTATAATAGCAACGACACCTTCTTCCATTACAAAAGTCGTGGTGACTCGAACAACGATCACCAGACGTATTAAGACGATTAAGATCACGTCGAAACAAGTGACTTTTGGTTCAGTCTCGGTCCAAGAGGACGGACCTACGAACGAGTTGCTCGAGGCCGTCGAAGACAAGATTCCGGAGGCATCCTCAGTTGAGGTGCTCCGATTTGTCCTGGTATCTGCCGTGGAGATAGCAAATTTCTCGGAGATGACGTGGGATCTGTTCCTCTCCGAACTAAAGGAAGGAAAGATCCACGAGATAGTCGCACCAAATCCAGAAGAGAACGTGGTGAACTGTTGCTTGTCGTCCACAACGGACGAGAGCGTCTTGGAAACCGACAAGAAGAAATGTTTCGTTGCCCAAGGCTGGGAAGCCTTAAAGGAAAGCCCGTTCGATGATGTTCTGTGGAAACACCGTGACGTGTTTTCAGCAAAGTGCCGAGCCGCCTACCGGCCGATAGGGACATCAGGCACGAGTTTGACCTAGAGCCTGCCCCAAAGTATTGTGTGACCAGGCAATGGCCGTTGCTTAAGGAACAAGTCAAATATATCGATGAGTTCTTCGACAAGCGAGCCAAGGTGGGAGAGAAAGTCGCCCTACTGCAGCCCGGCCTTCTGTGTGCGTATAGCAACAGGTGAATGGCGAGTGGCTAATGCTTATAATAAGCTGAACACGGCCACCACTCCGGCGCAAACGCCGATACCGCGAAAAGATATATTTTTGAACTTAATGAGAAAGTCAACTATCTATTCCGCGTTGGATTCGAAGGATGGCTACTATCAAGTTCTCATGACAGATATCAATGTAGCCAAAACGGCAGCATGAACCCCAAGCGATATACTGTGGGAGTGGTTTGGGATGCCACAAGGGTTGAAAACGCTCCAGCAACATTCCACCGAGTGGTGGCTCACGTGATGCGTCAGCGCCGTGCCTACGCGCCCCATTGCTTTGACGATGTATTCGTGCATAATAGAAAGGAGGACTGTATAAGCACAATAGAGTCGCACAAGCGTCATTTAGACGCTGTGTTGCATCCTCTGGGTGACGCCTAATTATACGTTAGCTTGCAAATGTGCGTAATGTTGGTCCCCGAGATACCTGTACTGGGCTTCATCGTAGGTACACATGGTGTACGAGCAGACCCAGAAAAGGTAAAGGCTGTAAAGGAAAGGCCAGTCCCACGACAAGTGAAGGATCTGCGCCAATTCCTTGGGCTCGTTAATTACTTGCATAAGCACAGCAAGAATTATGCGGAGCGGACTAAGCCATTCTATGACTTTATACAAAAGATGCAGAATGGACTTGGTCAAAGGAGCAAGAAGATGCGCTCTGTAATGGGGCAACCTATTACATAAGTATTTATAGGAATAATACATAATCACATAAGAAGGCATAGGGCAGTATCCGATTAGCGGATACTGCGCGTCATTTTCTTATTGATTTATTATTGGGGTGCCAGACCTAATAACTAGCCAATAATAAATTGACTTCCATATTGAGTGAATCCCATGAGCTAGGGAACAAATTCGCACTTAATGTGAATTAAAACAAAGCAAAAGATAAAACAGAGTTATATTTACGAGTTAATTAGGAGCGCTTCCTCAACGCCTTTTTAGTGTAAGACAGTAACGGGTCCTTAGACCGTTACATGTTCACTTCAGTGAAGCAATCTCTTGTAGAGGCACCGGTCTTGGCATTTCCATACGCGGATAAGCCCTTTACTGTCGTCTGCGATGCAAGAATTTTGCAAGCGGCAGTGCGCTCATGCAAAAGGATGACAACGGCGTTGACCGTGTCATATCTTATCAGTCTCGTCTTTTAAAAGCTGCAGAGCTGAATTACCCTGTGCATGACAAGGAGCTACTACTCAATGAAGTATGCCCTTGTGAAGTTTCGGGTGCACCTCTTGGACACCGAACCATTTGTGGTTTATACGGATCGCGCATCACTGCGAACCGCTATAAATTCACCGCACCTCTCGCCTAGAATGGCGAGATGGCTAACATTATTCTCTGAATTTAATCTTAAAGTTGAATATAAGCCGGGTAAGTCGAATGTCTTGGCTGACGCGTTATCTCGCAGACCAGACTTCGAGACAAGACACCAGGAAAGTGTGTCCCGTGCGAAAGCACAAGTTGAGTCGTCAACATTGGCAGCCATGAAGGCCTACCATGTGACGAGCTCAATGGCCTCCGATCAAGGAGTGCTACAGCCAGGACGAACATTGTCGCCTGCTGTTGGATCATTTTGGTGGACGAAAGGTTACCCTGCCGTCGCACCTCAAAGCGAAGTTAAATCGCTTTCGTTACAGTGATGGCCTGCTATGGCATCAACTGTCACCTTGTGATCCCTTGAGAATCTATGTTCCTCATGACACAGATCTCACGCTGATGATACTTCACGAGTGCCATGATGCGCCATTTAGTGGGCATCTGGGCTGTGTAACGGGATAAATACCCGTTAACGTCTTCAATTAAAAGAGCGTTGAGGAGCACTCTTAATTAGCTCGTTAATATAACTCTGTCTTATTTTTGTTTTTGTTCTAATTCGCAGTAAGTGCTAATATGTTCCCTAGCTCATGGGAACCACTCAATATGAAAGTCATTTAAGTATTGGTAAATTATCGGTTCAGGAACCTAATAATAAAGTAACACGCAGTATCCGCTAATTGGATACTGCCCTATTCCTTCTTATGTATTTATGTATTATTTCTATATCTACTTTGTAAAAGGTTGCCCCATTATAGGCCGTGATACGGCATCTTTACGAGTGTCAAAGGAATTTTGGTGGCCCCATCGATAGCCAACTATATTTGCTCTTGCGAAGAGTGCCAGCGCATTATGCTTGCATCCTCCGGCAGTGCGCCATTTAAACCACTGTCTATATTAATGGAATGTTGTAAATCGGTAAGTTTGGACTTCATGTGTGGTGGAGTGGGATTCGCAACTTTTCTGATGCGATTTCAGCGCTCCACTGGCGCCCGGACGACCGACTAACGGAGGGGGTACCCCGATTCCGTGTATAAAGCCTTCCTCACCTTGTGTACCCGTCGGTAGGTCGGGCTGCTCTCTTCTCGGTGGACTTGAGTCGATGTTGATCCTAATTGTGTTTGGGATAGGGTTTTTGGTGATCTTGTGGGATTCTTCACAAGAACGACCGAGTACTTGTTTGTTGATCGTACCAATAGATCCCAATAGTCCAATAAGGCGAAGCTTGAATCTTCTGACCACTTGAACAGAACCTTCTGACCACTTGATCCGTCCTTCACTTGCTTGCCTTGCCCTTACTTGTTATTTCTGCGTCCGATCGCAGTTGAGTTGTTGTGTTAAGAATTCCTTCACCTGGCCAAAACAATCCAGGGTGCACTTGTAGTCGATATCCTCGGCGTCGGGAGGCCAAATATCCTGCCCAGAATAGAGAAGTCGACACTTGTGCTTAAAAGCAAATTGAACTCTGTTTAATGTTAACCAATCAAATACCAAAACCTATGATCTTGTCTATCTGTAGCTCAGGATATATTGCCACGTATCACCCTTTCAGAAAAATCAGATCGTAATGTGGTCCACTCCAATATCACCGCGATCTGGATCGCTATCTCGATCGGATCTAATACCATATTAGTATCGGATCGCGGTACTAATAAGTAGTTTCGGATCGCGGTCCGCCGGATCACGACTTGTCCTCTTCACCGTTCCTCGGATCATGTGAAATGGTCCATCTATATGACATGTCATGTCCACCTCATTCCAGTCTTCCATAGCGACGTGATCTACACCAGGCCATCTTCCACATACTTGGATTTACCAATCCTTCTTCTTAGTGATCGCGTTCACGCGGATCGCCATCGAAAAATACCGGAGATCGCAGTTGCGTAGTTTCTAGGCCATATTTAATTCAACATATAACTGCGAGCTCCATCATTCGCTGTGTTTCATTCCATTTGAAACGTCTCAAAACTTCTTCTGCTGGATCGCGATTTATCAATATTGACCATTTCGGACTTGACCGAAAATATGCGATCACACTTTGCCAAATTCACTCTTTCGCTTCTCCACAACCACGCTTCAGAGAGAAGGTACCGGAGAGAAAGGGAACCTTGTAACGGGGCTAGAACGTACCGTCACTAGCTTACACGCGCGCTCGAGGAAGACTCAAGCCCAAGTATTAGGTACTAAGTAAATTTAACTCTGATTTTTATTTTGGTTTTAATTCGTACTAATTACGAAGATTTTAGTCGTAATAAATACGACAGTGTTCCCGCCTTTCGGGAACCACACAATTTCAGGTTAATTTATCATTGGTCCATATTGGGGACTTTAGGCCCAATAATGAACCAATAATAAATTACCACGCTGTGCCTGCTATTCGGGCCCAGCACCTGCCTAAATATGTAATTGTTTATTCATGGTAATACTATGTGTGTAATGTAGACCATTACATCACCCCCTTCTCATGACAGCGCTCACCAACCGTGAGTGCTCAACTGTCGAAAACCCTTCGCCCACAAACGAACAAGCATGTCCGAAGACCCAATATCCAATCCAGCAGCACTCCCAAGAAACATTAGCGGAAGTGCAACAACCAGCATCGTGGCGCGGCAGCTCATACCTTGGTCACTGTACGACTTGTCCGGAGATCACGCTCCGGACTCGCTGTACACGATGCGGGACTACTTCCGCCGATTTCGAAAACTGCGCGGGAAAGTTCTTGATGGAATCGAGCATGAAGCTTTACAACGTTCTTGGTGTGCCTTCATCCAACGTTGGAATCGGATGCTCGAGGATGGTAGCAGCTTCCAATTATGGCTCGCCAATCGAGAGAAGCTTCTCGCCGATCACTTCATCGGCGCGCTACGCGAAAGAGTCTGTGAGGATGCTTGGAAGGAGGACCGCCTCTGCTTCGTTTATGTCAATGAAGGATGCCAATCTGGTGACTCGACTCCACGCCCAACTCATGACGAATGGCGACGGCACATCGCTGAGTGTCCACTCAGTGATAGCGAACGAAGTTGGATTGCAAAGCATGAGCGAAGTCTGAGCGAACGAAGGAGCGCAGTATCCGTGGTGCGCCTCGCTGGCAGCACCACTCGCGACAGCGGAGTCAATCTCCGCGGGATCATCAGCGCAGGGCAGCGACACGTTCGCCTGTCCGTCCTGCTGCGCGATTCTTGCCTCGCAATCGTGATCATGTGTATTCACCACGACGTTCTCGTTCACGGCATCGTTCTCGTTCACGGCATCGTTCTCGTTCGCGTCATCGTTCTCGTTCTCGACGACGTGGATCTCCTTACCACTCTTGTTTGGCACGAGAGCGTTCTCGTGCTCTCCCCCATTGGAATAGCCCGACGTTGTGGCTTCATACGACAGAACCACATCTGGAACGTCGCGAAGGAGCGAGGAACGTGGTTCCCATGTATCCTGCTCGGGAGGGAATCCAACCCAACGTTCTCGGTACCTGCGCACGGATGGAACCCCGCGCTTCTCATGAGCCGACTGCAGTACTGGTTGTGGAGGATCCTCGTGACCCACAATGCGGTCTACAATCCAGCGCACCTGTCCCTACGCATCAACAAGCGGAGAAGGGCCCTCGCGATGGTAGTGCTGGCGTCCTGGTTGCTCAGGACGATGTTGATGAGGCCGTATACATAGCTGCGATGCTCAGCTGGAGGCTGAGGCTGCCAGTGAACGTGCTGCCCGGGCAGAGAAGACTTCGAGTGAGACCCGGCAATCGAACCGTGAACTGCTCGAACGGATAAGGGTTCTGGAGCGCCAGGTGCTTAGTCAGGTCGAGACGGGATCGAGACCCCTCCCCATGTCATCGGCGCGTCTAGCACGACGGGAAGGCCGTTCGACTTACGAACCCCTGAAGCCTGCGTCGGAGCCAAACCGTGAAGCGTAGCCGGACGATATTCCTTCAGCCGCCCGACATAGAATGTCGGGTGGAGGCGCAGTGAAGAGGTGATGTCGAGTGTATAAGCGTCACCAATTGCCTTCAGAACCTTGAATGGACCGATGAAGCGTGGCGCGAGTTTACTCGCGCCCAGGTTAGTGACCGCTGAATCCCTTAAACCTTCCGTAGATAATAATACACGGTCACATTTCTCAAACTTGTTCATGTTCTTCCTGCCATGCTTGTCAGCGTTCTCCTTCTGTTGGTCTACAGCAGATTGTAGTGCGTCGCGTACAAACCGGGTGATGGCTTGACGTTGGAGTATAAATTCCGACACGGCCATGTCATCAATTGGTTGCGCCGACTCAATCGGCGCGTAGTTGGCAGTAGGGGAACGCTTACCCGAAGACGGGTCAATCAATGTCTGCGCAGTCCATCGAGCTAATGGAGACGCCACGTCTGATGGCGTCAAAGTGGCCGTCTTTGCCTTGGATCGGGTTACTGCATTCGCGCTCAAAATACCGTGAGCTGCACTCGATCCTTGTTTATCACATTTGCCCCCCCCCAGAGTGGAGCCACTATATGTTGTGGGTCTCCCCACGGCCAGGACAGTAGGAACACGAGGGTGACGAGCCGAATTCACAAAAAATGGCGTCAACCCTGTAGACGCGTGTACGGCGTTGTTGAGTGCGAACTCAGCGAGTGGTAAAAATGCACTCCAACTTGTAAATGACGTAGCATAACTTCGAAGAACGTCTTCGAGGACTCGGTTCACGCGCTCGGTCTTCCCATCCGTTTCCGGATGGGCTGCAGTCGACATCTGCAGTTCTGTCCCGAGGAGCTCGAAAAGTGACGTCCGAAATGCGGACGTAAATCGCGGGTCACGGTCCGAAACAATGTTTTCTGGAAGGCCATGATGACGGAACACCGCGTCGATGAATTGCCCCGCGGTCTCTGCCGCGGTGACCTTGGCGTGAACAGGCACGAGATGTGCCATCTTGCTGAATCTGTCAACAAAGACCAAGATGCCCGTTCGAGCTTGGCTATCGGGCGCAAGCCCGAAGATGAAGTCCATCGAAACTGATCTCCAGGCCTCTGCTGCAATTGGCAACGATCGCAAGGGAGCCTGTGACGATGAAGATTGCTTCACACGCTGGCATATTTCGCACGTTCGGATCCAGTTGCGTACCCACTTATACATGTCTGGCCAGAAGAAGTCTCGAGACACAGCCGCGAAAGTCTTTTCGCGGCCTAAATGGCCGCCAGCAGGAGAATCGTGATACTCGTGAATGATTCTTGCACGCAAATCCATGTCATTGGCAATCACCGTGCGAGGAGAATCGAATTGGTCGATGCTATACAGAAGCAAATTGCCAACTAAACTATATCGATGAATGTGGTCGCGATTGGTTCGGAATAATGCCCCCAGTGCGGCATCGCTGGGAGAACGCAGATACTCGATAATGTTCGCATAATCTGAGTCACCCTTGTACGCTGCGACGATCTCATCAAATAAACACGGCTCGGGTGTAACCTGAGTTAAGTTCAGCGATACACACATTGCACATCGGTCATCATCGTCCTCATCATCAGTAGCCTGACGACTCAGAGCAGTCCGAGGATCGTAGTCGGGACGTCGTGACAAGGCGTCAGCGAGAATATTAGACTTGCCTTGCTTGTAATGCACGACGAAGTTGTACTCAGAGAAGAATGAGAGCCATCGTGCCATCCGTTGGGACAGGTGTGGGCTCGTCATCGCTGTGCGCAGCGATGCATGATCGGTGTACAAAGCAAATGTACGTTCACCAAGGAGATGCACGCGAAACTTGATGAATGCATAGCGCATCGCTAATAACTCCTTGTCGTGAACCGGATAGTTTTTCTCATCTGGCTTCATCTGTCGCGACTGATAACTCACGACTCGTTCACGGCCCTCATCATCAAATTGCATGAGGGCACAACCGATTGCAAAATCACTGGCGTCGCAAACCACGTGGAACGGCTTGGAATCGTCTGGTAGGACCAGGACTGGCGCTGACGCTAGGCTCTTCTTTACTGCTCCGAAGAGTGCTTGGTGCTCGGGACGCCACAACCACGTGGCGTCTTTCTTCAAGAGTGACGACAAAGGCTGGATAGAACCAGCATAATCCTTCGTATACTTGTGCAAATAATTAGCCAAGCCGAGCCACTGGCGCAACTCCGTAGGGTGTTTGGGCGTGGGCCAAGAACAGATGAAAGACACCTTCTCTGGATCAGCTCGAACTCACATAGCAACCTAACACCGGAACCTCCGGTGCAAAAAGACACACTTCTTGAGATTCGCGTACAACTTGTTGTCCCGCATAACTTGAAACACTTGCTTCAGGTGTTGAAGGTGAACTTGGACACCGTTGAGGTTGCCCTCGGCGCGACTATGGACGAAAATGTCGTCAAAATAACTTGGAGCAGAGTTCCGAAGAGGTCTCAACACTTGAGACACCATACGATTGAAAGTGGCCGGAGCGTTCTTTAATCCTTGTGGCATAACCAGCCACTCCCATAACATGCCACTCGGGGTGCTCACCGTGGTGAGTGGGATATCGCTCGGGCGCATCCAAATCTGGTAAAAGCCATCGGTCAAGTCGATGGCACTAAAGATGACACTTCTTGACATGGAATTTAGCACCATGTCCTTCCTGAGAATAGCCGTTTGCGCAGGAATAGTGGCATCATTCAACTTATTGAACGCATGCACTATCCGCCAGCCTCCCATAGCCTTCTTCACGCAGAAGGTTGGACTCGATGTGGTGAGATACTTTCACGCACATGACCCGCTTTGCGGCGGCCTTCGAAGAATGCGTCAATAGCTTCGACTTGATCTCGAGGCAACAGCCACTGCCGTATCACACAATACTTCGACGCTGGCACGAGATCAATCTCGTGCCGAGCACCACGGTCCGCAGGAAGTTTAGCCGGGATCTTGTCCGGGAACACGTCTGCATACTCACGAGCAGCAATGTCGTAGACGGGATTACCAGACTCTCGCAGAGCCTCCCATGACTGTGATGCAAACCTTTTTTCACGCGCTGACTTCGGCTCAGCGCTTCGAGGACGCGCCATATTCTCCTCGTTTGCCATGGTAACCACCTCGTTGGTGGTTAGACACACTTGCTCCACAGTGCCTCCCTTAAGGTCACGTAGGAAATGCTTCCAGGAAAGCCCTGGAAGACTTGTAATGGAAGACGCATGACGAGGAGGACTGTCGACTTCGATATATTGGCGCCTTTGAGGATTCCCTTCCACGTACACGATATCGTGGACACAACCCAACGCTAAATTCTAGATGCTGTTGTCCCCATCGTGATTCGAGTCGCTACTCGAAGCTGGCGCACCGCAATCAGGTGATAAACAATCACCCCTCTCTAGGCACTGGATGTCTTCATCCAAGATGCCGAAAACACTGGACGGGAGTACCCCAAACTCGAACGTCGACACTAGATGCGGGAGCTCCTGCTCGGCCGCCGTGAGCCCGTGTGGGAGCCCCTGCTCAACCACAGCATGCCCAAGTGGGAACCTCGGTTCTACCACAGTGGGTGATGATGGGAACCCCGGTTTGACCATCATGCTCTCGCGTGGGGACTCCTGTCCGTCCACGTTGTACTCGTGTGGGAGCCCCTGCTCGACCACAATGTGCCCATGTGGGAACCTACAGTGGGTGATTATGGGAACCCCGGTTCGACCATCATGCTCTCACGTGGAGACTCCTGTCCGTCCACGTCGCACTCGCTGGCGAGCTCTTGCTCGTCACAATGCCCTTGTGGGAGCCCCTGCTCGACCACAATAGGTGCAGATGGGAACCCCGGTTCAACCACTTCATTCTCGTGCGGGAACCCCTGTTCAACCGCATTAATGACGCGCGGGAACCCCTGTTCGACTGCGTCGTCCTCTTCGCTCTGTGGCGAGAAGTCACTGTCACTTGTGCCTCTAAGAACAGCACAAGCAGTGCAGAGAGGACCATCGCTCGCTCTGTGCACCGCCAACGTCGTGGAATCGCGTTTTACGATTGTGACGTTTGGCCAGTCACTTGGAGATACCAAGAGATGGGTAAACACTTCACTGACATCGAACTTGCGTCGACGTCTCACTGATCTGGCTAACCAGTCGATCTGGGGCTTATAACGTGCCAACCATGGCATGCCCAGTATGCAATCGAATGCATAATTCATCGCGATCACCAAGAAATCATCATTACTGCGAAAGCCATCAAACGTATACGGCAACGACACTTCGCGCCGCGATACGCGGTGTGGTTTCCCGTCAGCCAACTTGACGACGACTTGGCCAGGTCCTTCACGGACCTGAATGCTGGGAGGCAGCATCGACAAACAAGATTCACGAAAGAAATTATTTGTTGCTCCTGAGTCCAGCAGTGCTCGCAGAGGTCGCCAGCGACATGTAAACTGACAATAATTAGACGTGAATCACCACTCGTAGTGGTGGCATTTAAGCGTGCGCGTAGCGCAGGAGGACTGGAAGGTTGGGCTGCCACCGGGGGACCCGGTTCTCCGCTCCAACCAGTAGGGCGCCCTGCAACTACTGCTCACGACCGTTTTTTTAACGTGTGGCCGGTACAGTACCCTCATGATGGGCATCCACTGCTTGCACCGATATTGGCGCTGGCGCACGGCACTCTGCCGCGCGATGTCCTGGCTTGCGACAAGAAAGCAAACCATTTGACGCCCGGTGCGAGCGTCACCCTTATGGGAAATGACACGTCGTCGGTCACCCGACGACTCAATCACGTCGATCTCCACAGGTTCTGGACCAGATGGACGGGGAACGCTGACGACCGAGGGTTTGGCATATGCCTTTGTGACCCTAAAGTCTTCACGGAGTGCGATGGCAAATGCCTCCTCCAATGTGGCAGGCTCGGCGCGCTCCAGCGATAAGCGGGTCTGCCCCTCACGCATACCATCCACAAAGACATTTGCCTGCGTGTACATGTCCATGGGGTGCGTGATAATTCACGACGCCAGATGCCTAGCCATCTGTACGTAGTCGCGCATCGCCATTTTACCCTGTCGCATCGACAGGAATCTTGATCGCACCAGTTTCTCCTCTTGTGGTGGCTCGAAAGCAAGACGAAGATAGTCCTGGATGGTATACAGGGTGGGGAGCGCGTGCTCGTACACAACGAGCTTACCAAGGGCCCACTCCTTGGCCTTCCCGGTGAGGCGGGAAAGAAGAAAGTTGACCTTCGCCTGGGGAGCCTCAAGAAGTCTCGAGGCGATGGCGATATCAACTTCTCGGAACCACCGGTTCAGCGACAACCGGTCCTTACCTTCTCCAAAGTAGGAGGAGGTTTCCATCTCACGGCCTCATTACGTGAAGGGCGCGAGGGAGTTAAGCCTCGCCGGTTGGATTCGGCGAGCTCGCGTGCCATAAACTCATGTATGGTGAGACGTTGCGCGTCAGGGGTCGCTGGTCTCATCAACGACGCGACGAATGCCTCTCCCGATATTGCCGCGAGGCGATTAAGGGCATCCCACACAACACCAGTAAGATGGGGGAAGGTCGAGTGCTCCAGAAATAAATCTGGAGCGTCAAAGTACGACGATTCGCTCATCCCAAACTCGGGCAAAGGAAGAACTACAAAGTGCTACCAAGTGTAGCGGGGCTAGAACGTACCGTCACTAGCTTACACGCGCGCTCGAGGAAGACTCAAGCCCAAGTATTAGGTACTAAGTAAATTTAACTCTGATTTTTATTTTGGTTTTAATTCGTACCAATTACGAAGATTTTAGTCGTAATAAATACGACAGGTCCCGCCTTTCGGGAACCGCACAATTTCAGGTTGATTTATCATTGGTCCATATTGGGGACTTTAGGCCCAATAATAAACCAATAATAAATTACCACGCTGTGCCCGCTATTCGGTCCCAGCACCTGCCTACATATGTAATTGTTAACTCATGTTAATACTATGTGTGTAATGTAGCCCATTACAAACCTCGTAGTAAAGCGACCGTTGGCTTAGAATAAGAAAGTCAAACAAAGGAGAGGTCATTACAGGGTACCGTTAAACCGGTACCGAAGAGAGTCGACCATGACCCCTTTTGAAAGCCCGGTCCTTAATTAGTGGATTCGGTTCCTCATTGGTCGACCCGGTTCCTCTTTGGTCGACCCGGTCCCTAATCGGTCGACCTGGGTCCCTCATCGGTATGCAGTCCCTCATTGGTCGACCTGGTCCTTCATCGGTAGACCTGGGCCCTCGTCGATCGACCTCGATCCCTCATCGGTAGACCCGGTCCCTCGTCGGTAGACCCGGTCCCTCATTGGCCGACCCGGTCCCTCGTCTGTAGACCCGATCCCTCATCGGTCGGCCTGGGTTCCTTGTGGTTCAGCCACTCCATACCATGTAACACAAGGATCAGACCAGTCGACGCAAGGAATAAGAGCTTCAGGCAAGGATAGAGCAAAGGAGTCAAAATGATAGGACTATATTAAATAGTACTCAATTTGCGATCTACGTGGCACGACTCCGTCACCAACGAAGAACTTGCTCTAAGCTACCACCTGTTCCGGAGAAGGGACATAATTTGGCTCCCCGTTGAAGACAGTCCGTGGTAAAGCTCAAGTGCGAATGAAGCTTCAATATATATTTGGCCTATGAGCTCGTTCGAGTAGCAGCAACTCCAAGACCCGCTATCGGAAGCGGCTTCCCTTACCTCACGGTCCGGGAGCAAAGTAAAGGTCAGGTGGTTAATACCCCTAAAACACGAAGGAAGAGGCCAGGGATAAGCTCCCTGAAGAATTTGGCTCTAAGTCCACTCTCGACAAGGTCGATCGAGTGGCCACCTACCCACCGAGTGAAGCAAATCCACTCGAGACCCCCAGGTCTACCTCCCTCAAGGCAGACGTCTACATCTTCACCAAGGCTTCCGAAGAGTGCAACACGCCAGCCGACGGGTACACAAGGTGAGTGAAGGTCCATACGCGGCATTGGAATACCCCCTCCGACAGTCGGCTGTCCGGCACAGTGAGTGGTTTGGGGTCTCATCATACAATTTGGAGAGCCCAATCCACCACATGCCCTTAATCGTCTTAATACGTCTGGTGATCGTTGTTCGAGTCACCACGACTTTTGTAATGGAAGAAGGTGTCGTTGCTATTATAGCCAATGCACTCCTTCCAACAGCACCAGGCTCATGGGGTCTGTGCCGGTTCTTGTGCAGCTTGACTTCCTGTCATTCCACCAGAAACTGCCACAGGCTCTCTACTCTGTCCAGGACCATTGGACGCATGACTACCTGCCATCTTCCCATTCACGACACCAGTCTCATCGATCTGGGTAGGAATTTGTGTCATCTGACTTTCAGTCACGACATAAAAAAGCTCTTCAGGCTCAAAAAGCTGGGTAGTATCTGGTGCCGATTGACATACCGCCATCGCACCCTCGACTGTGTTGGACACAGCATCAATCGCATAAGCCTCTCGCAGGAGCACATCCTTTCCGGTGTACTGCGTAGAATTAGCGGCTGTGCGTGTACGCCAGTCAATCCATGGTTGATGTGTAGCCAACCAAGGCATGCCTAGGATGAGGTCATACGGACTCTCCATACCTAGCACTGTGAACTACTCTTTACAAGAGAAGTCACTGAAATTGAAGGCGAGTTCAACTTGAACTCCCTCCGATTTAACGAGGGCGACGTTCGCTAAACGAACGGTCGCCTCTTCTCGCTTGCCATCCCGGCAAAGCGACTCATAACTCGCCGAACTCTTTTTCGAGCCGCGTGTTCACAAAGTTCTGTGATGCACCCGAATCAACGAAAACGGCCATCACTTGGTCAGCTAGCCTCGTACTCGAGCGCTATAGACCAAAAGGGTTGAGGTCCGACCTTTCGGTACCTCAGTGACTATGCTGCCCATTTGTTCGATCTGAACTTAAGAGTAGCTTCATAGTCCGCGACAGTAGGGCATCCCGCCCCTACTGCGCTCCCGCATATCACGGCTTATCGGGGATCGAAATTGAACCCTTGCGACGTGCACGGTTCTTCGAACCACCCATCGGGTAGGGAGCCTTTTTGATGGATGCCTTAGCACCAGCAGCAAGTTTGGCAAAGCAGCGAGCCATCGTATGGTCGCGCTTGTAGCACTTGTAGCAGACCACGTCTGCATTGCCTAACTTCATTGGAGTGGCATCCGGCTTCTCGGCTGACGGATATAATAAGCTGTTGCACAGGTAATGCTGTAGGATTGTTCCTCACTAAGGCAAAGTCAATTGCCTCCTCCGTAGTCTTGGAACCTTTACAAAAAGGCCTGACGCGATGGGCCGTGTCTTAATCCATTCATGAACGTGGGCACCTTAATGTGTTCCGGTATCGGTCGCCGACAGCGAACGTATATCCTGCACATACTCTTGCAGCGATCGTTTTGCCTGTCGTGCTCCAAAGAAGCGCGTTTGAAGTAACACTTCATTGTTAGGCGGCTGGTACATGGCACAAACATTTGACTAAAGGATCGCCCATGATGGAAAAGCATCTGCGTTTGTCATAAGTGCAGAGTAAGTACACTGACGCTATGACCGCAAATTTGACATGGCATACGACACCATCCTAGTATCGTTTTCGATGAGGTGCACCATACCGCATTGCTTCACTGCTAAAAGCCAGTGGACAATCGTATGTGGGGCAGTCCCATCAAACTTCGGGAGGTTCATTTGAATGGGCCTTGGTTGATTAGACCGGGCAGAGAGCGTCTCAACAGTTCTGTTAAGCACCTTATTCCGTGCCTGCTCAAGCCTAAGCTCATCCTGAGTCTTACTGTTGGACTCAACCGTAGCTTGGCTGTTTGCCTCGGACGCATTTCTGCGCTATCCGAGCACAAAAGCCTCGAATTGCTTCAACCGAGCAACATGTTGCTCAGGAGGACAATGTAAGAGGTTGGTTAGGGCTTGTTCACCAAGTCCCCGAGCCAATTGCTCTGCCAGCTTTGTTTAACAGGCTCTATCGTATATAAGACTATAGTATACCCTGTCTAAATTGATAACCTCAGGACCAAAAGGTTTATGAGCTAGTGGCGGCTATCAGATAAGTAAGTCAGTTTAACACCAACTATATCAACATCAAGCGTCTAGCAGCTTGGACAGGTTTATAGGTAAGACAGTATCATTTGAGATAAGCACATTACGTCACAGAAACGGTACCGTTTTGCGGCCACCAAACGACCAGAAATAATATACATACAAGCCAATGGCGACTCCACCATTACAGACGGTGGCGAAACACCAGCGCCACATGAATGATCTTCCAGGAGCCACAGGCAGGACGAAAAAGCTTCTAGCAGGCGCACTGTCAGGAATGATCTCAGCTCTTGCCTTCCAGCCGCTGGACGTGCTGCGCACCCTCCAGCAGGGCGCGTTCACAGTGCATGCTAAACCTACCATGGCGTCTACAGTCTTTTCTCGCTTCTCGCAGACAGATACAAGAAAGAGTTCGCGTCCAGCCAACGACCCTGTACAAAGATTACGCTCCATGTGGCGTGGTACGTCACCCACGCTCGTGCGCGTTGCTGGCGGTGCCGGTCTTTACTTTGCCACGCTGGACTATTGTTTGAACGTGTTCCCGAGCTCTGCAGTCAACACGTTTTTAGCTGGAGCCTTATCACGAACATTTGCAGGAGGAATTGTATCACCTTTTACGATCGTGAAGGCGCGGATGGAATTTCTACCTCCTGGCACGTTCGACAGTAATTTACAGGTGGTGCGGTACGTGCTACGCCACGAAGGCGTGCGTGGACTGTATCGCGGCATGGTGCCGACGCTTATCAGAGACGTGCCTTTCTCTGGACTCTATGTGCTCATTTACACGCGTCTGCGCGAGTCGTGGACTCGCAAATTTCCGCACCTGCCATTGTACGGTGTACACTTTAGTAGTGGCGTGGTCGCGGGCGTGCTTGCCACGTCCATCGTGCATCCGGCCGATGTCGTAAAAACACGCATGCAGCTCGCAATCATGGCAAATAATAGTGAAGGAGTCACCGCGCACATTCAAAACTCGCTCACGTTGCGTCAAACGGTGGTCAAGATCTACTGCGACGAAGGCCTGCACGGGTTTGCGAAGGGCATCGTTCCGCGCGTCGTCAAGCGAACACTCTCTACTGCAGTCACATGGACGATCTACGAGCAATTATCTTTGAAGTAGCTTGGTCGGTGTGGCTTTTAGACTTTGGTATCGTGGCAGTGAGATCTTAATTGGAATTGGTAACATGAACCATTAGATGTTAATAAGTGGGAACCACCGGCACTGCAAAAAAACAACGGCGGGCGCAATACAAATGGAGCCTAAGCCGACGACTGAGTAACTACCGCGTGATAATTGGCGTGAACGCAGCAAAGGGCTCGCCTGCACTACCACCACCACGTGGCCGACTGCCGTTGAGATCGCTGCTGGGTGAGCCTGGTCGGGAGTGGGTGGAGCTCCCGTTTAGATCGCTGCTGGGTGAGCCTGGTCGGGAGTGGGTGGAGCTCCCGTTTAGATCGCTATTGTCATTACCAAGGTGATGTCCGTCACCATTGAGCCTTGGCAATGAACTGCCATTGACCTTCAGTCTATGGCTACCATTGAGCCCCTTCAACCCATTGGTGTGGCTGTGGCTGTCAGGAAGAGTTGAGGCTGGTGCTGCTACATACTGGTACTCTTGCATGGGGCGATTATCCTCTGGTTCCATATCCGAAAAGGAATTGCGTATCGGTTCACGATAGAGATGCTCTTGCACGCGAGTACTCTTTTGCACGCGCCGCCTTTGAGCAAGCTCCATCTCAGCTTCGAGGTCCACGGCTGCGACACCCTCAGACATACCTTCCCAACCGACCTCACGCAACGAAGCGGAATCCAAGTCGAACTTCAGAGGGATCGATCCCAGTGTGCCGTCAAAGCGATTTTTGCGAATGTCTAACTTGGATTTGCCATTGGTGCGTTGCAAAATAAGAACATTATCAGCTTCCTGAGTGGCTTTAGCCGTGCCAAACACAGACGATAGCGTAAGATCGTGACCCTCCTGCTCTTTGCGCGGATGAATTACAAGCGTAAGATGGACGTTCTTGGCCGAAGCAAACTTTCGGAATTTGTCCAGTGCCGCGTCCTGACGCTCAAATTTGTCAAAGCCGCGACCTTGACCCGCCATCATGAACTGCACGTTATCCAACAAGATATGTTGCACATCATAAGCGTACACAGCGTACTCCATAGCGTCCAAAACTTCGTCCACATCAGTACTACCAAAGAATCGTAAGAAGTGCATGGGGAGAGCTTCAAACTGATCAGCTGCAGCTTCGAACGCATTCACGTCGCCAGACAAGTTGCGCTGCGCAAGCTGCCTAAGCATCTTGTGCATCAAACGTGTATTCTTGATCTCGAACGAGCCCCAAAGTGTACTCACACCCTGACCGCACAAGTCCAGCGATAGTTGACTCAATAGTGTAGTTTTGCCGCACCCTGTCGGGCCTGTCAGCACTGTCACTTCGCCCATACGGTGTCCTTTCATCAATCTATTTAGTGAAGGAAATGCCCGTGATTGCACGCCACAGGCTTTGAGAGGATTCACAATTTCCTCATATACATCACGACGAAGCTCCTCGAACGTGGTGATCTGACTGTGCGGGATGCATTCGGCGGCATTTACGATTGCTGTAAGGTCTAGACCAGCCCGAAGAGCATCATTTGCATCTTTGACTGGAGATGACGATGCCTTCGCAGGAATACGGACAATGTAGCAGCGACTCAAGCCAAGCTTTGCAGCAAACTTCTCAACATTCGACTGCCCAGAGGCATCATTATCCATCCAGAGATAAATACGCTTGAAACTTTCTAATAAAGGTAGAACGCTGGGTGGCAGCGACTGGCAGCCATTCGGTAGCGACACTGCAGCCATGCCTGTCGCCTGATGCACAGCCATGGCATCAAACTCACCTTCAGTAAGCACTAGCTCATCCGCAGCTGTAGGTACCGTGTTCCAACCGAAGAGGCCCCAACTGCCACCTTTCGGTACAAGCTGCTGCTTCACCTTGTCGTCCACAGCACGCAGTTTAAGCCGTACAACGTCATAAAGATTTTTATCCTCCGTTGCGTGCCTCTTCTCTTCCTGATACACAACACCCATTGCATTCATATCCATCTGCCGCGCCATCCACGGGAAGGAGATACACTTGGCATTAACGCGTTTATTTAAATCATGGTCCCAAAACGGCTGCTCGATGGCCCCCACACAATATTTTTGCAGTACTTCCTTCGTAAGACATCGAACGTCCGTCAAGTATTGAAGCACCGGCTCAAACTCGGGGTCGTCCAACAGGTTTTTCTGGATAGCCATCGCCTTCTCATTGTCCAGAGCCTGAATGACCTTCACCTCCTCGATAGATCGCGCTCCAGCATTGTTACCACTATACAACGCATTAGCTGATGAGGCGACATCCATGCCGCCTTGTATTTTGCGTTTAAAGTCAAACCAACTGCCAGCAGAGCCACAGCGATGACACTTGTACATGCCCTGGGTCTTGTGGACGTACATTTTAAAAAGGTTGTCAGCCTTCCCGTATGTGGCGTGACAGAACGGACAGTCACGCACTATAAAGTGTGAGTCTGTCTCGCGTAGAGCCAAGCTCTTTCGACGTAGGAAATCGGCCACATCTCTTGGGTCCTGCATCTGGTAGTGACGTGACACAAAGGCTTCTATAGCTAGTCCTCGTCTGCTATTGATAGACGCCATAAACGTAGGAGTAAAAGATCTTGGAACATTCAAGCGCCGTACGAAGCGACCTGTAGTCGCAAGGCGAGAGAAAGCACGCATTATGACAGGAGCTGCTCACTGCCTTGGCAATTGTGAAGAGGTCACTTTTTGGTAGCAAGTAGTACTATTGTTTCAGAAGGGTTATTAATTATGCCGATCTTTAAAGTACCAACGTACTGGATGTGCATACACTAAATCGAATTATTTTTAAGTAGATATTAGGTATTACTGATAAATAGAATCTCGAAATGATTGGTTCTGGTGGACACTCAGTTGCATCAGTTACTGGTTGTAGCAGCATGAGTGGTGTGTCCGTTGTACCGTACTCGTTGGCCCGAGAAACTGGGTCTGACTCGAAGCCTTCGAAAAAGCGCAAGAAACGCTCGAGCTCAGCAGATGTAAGCTCTTCTATGGCTGATGCTGGGTGGGCCAAGGTAGACATTGAGGATGTACAGCTCGACGGATTCCAGGATGGCTGCGCTTTTGAATTGGAGGAGCTTACGAGCTACCGCGTGGAGGCGACCGAGGATGGTGGGAAGATGCTGATTGAAGACAGTACGATCCAGCAGGAGCAAAGAGGTGGAAAGAAGAAGCGCAGGAAGCTGAAGACTACAAAAAAGCAGTTGGAGACGAAAAAGAAGGTTGACGTTCATACTGAGACGAAGAAGGCGGCCATCAATCAGGAAGCAAGGAAAGTACAAGAGAATAAGCAAGAAGAAGGAGAGAGAGCTTTGAAGAAGGGAAAGAAAAAGAAGAAACGAGGGGGCAAAGCGAACAAGAAGGAAAAACTAGTGGAGACGGTGGCGTTGAAAGACGTCAACTTGCCCAAGTGGAAAAAGTTTAAGCTGCATCCGCTGTTACTGCAATCGCTGCAGACTTGCGAATATATAGCTCCTACGCGTATTCAGGAGCGTACGTTGCTACCGGCGCTGGTTGACAACCGTGATGTGGTGGGTGCGGCACCTACTGGTTCCGGTAAGACGCTGGCTTTTGGACTTCCAATTTTGAGCCAGTTGCTGCATGAGCGTGAGCAACCAGGATATACGAAGGATTGCAAGGCGCTGATTCTGACGCCGACGCGCGAACTTGCCATTCAGATCCAACAGCATCTAGAAAAAATGGTGCGTCATCGCGAAATTGGAGTGGTCACGTTGGTAGGTGGTATGGCGATGCAGAAGCAAAAGAGAATCCTCAGCTACAGGCCTGAGATTGTAATCGGCACGCCAGGTCGTCTGTGGGATATCATCCAGACCAGCCATGAACATATGAAAGATATGGCATCGACACTACGTTTTCTAGTCGTAGATGAGGCAGACCGTATGCTACAGCCTGGATCATACCCGGAGCTTGAAAACATCTTCGATGCGCTGCGTCGCAAAAGTAATGCTGCGTCTTCAAAACTCTTGAATCTATCGGACAGTGAGAAGGAGGATGATGAGGATAGTGACAATGAAGATGAAATGGAATTCAACGATGAAGAAGACGATGCAGGGGATATCGATATGGCTAAATTTGCGAGCGGCCAAAGTGTTATGATGCTTGACGATGTGCTCAAGATGCAGCGTAAGCAGCAAGATAAAGACAAGAAAAATGCTGCTACCGAGGAAAACAGGGAGTCTAGTAAAGCCAAGGGTCAGCCTCAGGCTGAAGTGGCTTCTACACTACGCCACGTACGTCAGACGTTCCTGTTTTCAGCTACGCTAACGATCCCTGAGGGGGGCCGCTTTCAGAAGAGTAATACCAAAAAGCACCACAATGCATTGAGCGTTCTGGAGCGAGTCATGAAGCGAGTTGGTCTCCGTGGGAAGCCAGCAGTCGTCGATCTCGGCATTGCGGAAGTTGACTTGGGCATCCCTGGCGCAAAGCCGATTGTGTCCGAAGAAGTCGAACGGAAGCTGAAAAAGAAGCAGGAGAATGTGGCATTGTCGTTGCCTGCAGGTCTGGAGCTTTGCCAGCACGAAGTGACAGAGTCAACGCGAGACAACTTCTTGTACTACTTCCTCACACAGTACCCAGGTCGCACCATTATTTTCTTGAATGCTATTCACCAGGTACGGAAACTTACTAGCCTGTTGAGCCTGTTGGATCTCCCAGTGTTTGCCTTACACGCTGAAATGCAACAACGCCAGCGATTGAAAAAGCTGGATGGCTTTCGTGCGCACCCAAAGGGTATTTTAGTGGCGACTGACGTTGCTGCTCGTGGGCTGGATATCCCTAGCGTGGAGTATGTCGTGCATTATCATATTGCATGTTCTACGGAGATTTTTGTCCACCGCAGTGGTCGTACTGCCCGTGCTAACAAGGAAGGTCTCAGTATTGCTCTGGTATCGCCCACTGACGCCAAAAACCACGCACAAATCTGCAAAATGTTGCAGCGACCGACTGGGCTGTCAGATTTCCCATTCGACCATCGGTATATGGAAGCAATTGACGAGCGCATGCGTCTTGTCAGGAGCATTAACGAGCAGGAGAATGCTGCGGGCAAACTAAAGTCGGAAGTGACGTGGTTTGAACAGATGGCTGCGGCCGCCGACTTGGATCTGGATGACGATTTGTTGTTTGAATTGGGTGCAAAGCAGCGGAACGAAGAAGGCAAGAAGAAGATCACACAAAACCAGTCGATACAATCGCTCCGTGTTCAGCTCAAGCGGTTGCTCGCAAGGCCGCTGCGTCCCGTGGGTTCTGCTCGTAAATTTCGTCAGCTACATAAGGAGCTTGGTTCTCAGCTCACTGGTGACGGCGAATACCGAGCTCGTGATGCAAGCGAGGACCTCGCAGTAAAGGGCAAGAAGGCGTTTAAGCGCTTCCGCCAAAGAAAATAGAACTTGTTGACTCATGCACATGGCTACATGCATAATGTAGCCATTTAAGTAATAGTTTACATATACTACTAAGTACGAGTGTTTTTATCATCTACAAAGTATACAGTACTGAAGTGTAAGTGAAGACAGCATATGGAGAACCGCGTAGCGACTCGAGTTGGCGGTGTGTCAAACCTCCCACGAGTCGGAGGTGTGGCTGATGACAACGATGAAGATAACGAGAAGGTCTACTATGGTTTTGGTGTGTTTATGGGACTACCATTGGCCGATTTGAAGGCTATGAAGGACGACTTTGTGGAGCAGCAGGCGCTAACTGGTGGTCCCCCGCTGCGACGTGCGTTACAGCCATCGACCATTCTGGACAACCGTACGCATTGCGTGGAGAGTGATGAGAATGGCCATGACCATCAGGGAGACGTGCACATGGCACCACCTCATGCGCTGCAGCAGCAGCAGCAGCACCATTTGAAGGGCTACGAGCGTCAGCATGACGAGGGTCAACAGAGAGACTACATGGGCGAAGGAAGATCTAGATTTGCCCATGAGCCACCTAGTGATGAACAGGGTGGTGAGGATGACGATGCTGATGCCAATAGCGACGGCTCGGACGATTTTGGCAACAAGTCGCACTCGCTTAACTTTATTCTGCACTAAGAAGCGAGTGACGAAGGCTTAGCAGAGGATGGAGAGAGAAGTGAAATAGGTGGAAGAGATTCATGTACAATAGAGAGAGGAACGTGTTCTTACTCTTGTGTTTGGCAGTAACGTACGTACGTCAGCAGAGGTCGTCGTTTATCTGTACGAATTGTATGCTGGAAGATTTACAAACTCACAATCCGTGATCGATGGCGTGGAGATCGCTAATGACGCGTGTAAAATGCTCGATTCTCGACGCTTATGTGCCTTTTCGTGTCATGTTAGACATGGAAAAGGAGAGCAAGAATTAGGGACGCGCTCTGGGTACCAAGGGTCCATGCACCTCCGTCGTGGCAGGGTTCGTACTGAAGCAGCAGACAGAGGTGAACAGCAAAAGACCTTGCACTACAAGGTCATAACGAGGTCATTCACGTGTGTGTTACGTTTGATTCCTGCAGCGACTAAGCAAGTTCAGCAATTTGTTGGACGTGACCGATAAAGCGATCGTTATGACGCCGCGGTTCCGCACAGTCGACGAACGGTCTCGAGCGTTTTAGAAGATGGAGGCTGAGCTCAAAGAAGAAAGAACTTTTCCCTTCTTGCAGAACGAGCTTTACATGGCCAAAACCACCTTCATTCTACAGCCCGACACTCTTCATCTACCACCGCGGCGTTGGAGCGTTCTTTGGTCTCAGTCAGTTTGCCACGCACTTGAATAGATTCGTGCGCGACAAGGAGACTGGTATTGTGACGCATGTTGGGATAGCGACACGTAGTGCCTCCACGAATCGCTGGCCAGTGATGCTCGATACTATTGTGGGTAGAGGGCTGCCTACAGGTGTCGCTGTATTGAGACAACATGATGAAAGAGGCGGAGGAAGAGCACCGAGAGTCCCTGTTTCGATACAAAACTTCATTAAAGTATGACCTTATTGTAGTGGTAGTTTTAATGCAATTTACTATTGGACGAGAGTTTTATTACGATGGTGTGGTACACACCATGTCCAGTGCAGCAAGCGTCAGTCGTTTCTAACCAATCGACTCGATGGCAGCGGCGATGACAATCGCGCTCAAGAACGCAGCACCAGAGACAAGTACGCGTTTGTATGTGCAGAATCTTCCTGCCTACGTAGACTCTGCACGACTGCGAGCACACTTTGCGGCACAGGGTGAAGTGACGGACGCTTGCGTGATCCGCACCAAGGACGGCAGCAAATCTCGACGCTTTGGTTTTGTGGGCTTTAAGAGCGACAAGCAGGCGGATCAGGCGCGAAAGTTTTTTCATCAGAGTTTCTTTGATACGTGCAAGATTAATGTGCGCGTGGCATTGTCGGTACGAGCGACAAAGTGAAGCTAGTGTAGTGTTAATGGATTGCCGCGTTGTATTGATACAGTGTGTCTTTCTGTGTGTATATGGTGAATAGAAAGAGTCTGATGAGATGGATCGGCCATGGAGCAAATATTCGGCAGGGAGTGAACGCTACCAGAAGTTGCATCCGGAGTCAGGCGTCGTAGCGACCTCTTCTACAGAAGCAAAGACTTTTTCGGAGAAGAAGATTGGGAAGGACGTGGAAGCGAGTGGAGATTTCAAGGAGTTCATGGAGACGATGCAAGCTCGATCAAAGACTAAATTTTGGGCTAATGATGATGTTCAAGGGCCGGCGGACGAAAACGCATGCTCCACAGGTGCGGATATTGCTGAGGCGGAGGACAGCGATGATGAATACCAAGATCTTGAAACAGTCAAGTCTGATGATGGTGATGAGGATGAGAATAATGCCAAGAGTGAGAAGCAGAACAAAATGTCGGAAGCGATGTCAGACATGGACTTCTTGCGGTCCAAGGTAAGCAAGAGTATCGAAAAGGATGGCGACGATAAAGACAGCAACGAGTTAGTGGATGATGGTGAAGATGGAAAATATAACGATGAGTCTGCGAAGGGTAAAAAGAACGCTGCGTCTGGTGAAGCGGAGGTCGGTGTTGAAGACGACAAACCCACTGCACGTTTGTTCGTACGGAATCTACCATTTACCGCTGTAGAGGAGGATCTTGAGACTTTGTGTTCAACGTATGGACCGGTGAACGAAGTGCACATGCCGCTGGATGAAACTCGTCGACGTAAGGGCTACGGTTTTGTCCTTTTCCACACTACGGTAGACGCCCAAACAGCTTGCACAGCCTTAAATGGTATGGCGTTCCAGGGTCGACGCCTGCACGCGATGTATGCACGCTCAAAGCCTGTCAAGCTTGACCCGGAAGCAGCTCTCGCAGACACCAACTTGACGTACAAGCAACGTAAGGAGTTGGAGCGCCAGATTCAAGCTCAAAAGAAGACAGGCTGGAACGCTTCTTACATTCGCGGAGACGCAACTGTGGGCTCGCTTGCTGAGCGCATGGGTGTGAAGCGCGGTGATATCATGGACAAAGAACAGGGAAACATGGCTGTGCGTTTAGCTATTGGTGAAACCATGCTAGTGAAGGAAAACAAAGACTTTTTTGCGCGAGAAGGCCTGGACTTGAATGTCATTGAAAGCGCACTTGTGAAGAAGCCGAGCCAGCAGCCGTCGAAGAAAATCGAGCGAAGCACCTCCGTTATTCTGATAAAAAACTTGCCACATACTACTGAGGAGGAAGAGTTGGCACAGCTATTCCGAAAGTACGGTGAGGTCGGTCGCTTCCTATTACCACCATCGAAAACGCTAGCAGTAGTCGAGTTTTTGGAGCCTTCAGAAGCGCGCAAGGCCTTCCGTTCACTAGCCTACAAGAAGTACCAGCATGTGCCGCTCTATCTGGAGTGGGCTCCTATCAAAGTGTTCGACCAATCTGCTTTTGCTTCTTCCAGCGTCAAACCATCTGCGTCCGACCAGAAGGGTATCAAAACGACATTATCCGTCGTGCCTGATGTTGACGATGATGGTGACACCGCTGTGGATGATGCATGCCATACTATTTGTGTGAAGAATTTGAATTTCTCTACAAAGGAGGCCGATTTAGAAAAGATTTTTGCGCGCTGTGGTAAGCTGCGCAAGGTCACTGTCGCCCGCCGAAAAGACCCAAAGCGCGGTATGCTGTCAATGGGTTTTGGCTTTGTAGAGTACGTAGATGCCAAGCACACTGAGAGTGCACTGCAAACGCTTCAGAGCATTGTTGTTGATGGTCATGCGCTGAACCTGAAGCTTTCTCAGAAGAAGGCATCAGCAGCTCCAAAGCGTGCGGCTGGCGAGGGCGACGGCTGCAAATCGAAAATAATTGTTCGCAACGTTGCATTCGAGGCAACGAGCAACGAAATTCGCGAGCTGTTTGGTGCGTTTGGCCAGCTTAAACGTGTACGCATGCCAAAGAAGTTTGACGGCAGACACCGTGGTTTTGCTTTCGTGGAGTTCCTGACAGAGCAAGAAGCCCGGAATGCTTTCTCGGCTCTTGCCAGTTCGCATCTGTACGGCCGACATCTTGTTCTTGAGTGGGCGGAGGATGCAGACGACATTGATACATTGCGAGCCAAGGCCACACGTGATCTGACTACTATCAATGACAGCGATCGTCGCAAGCGCATGAAGCGACAGAAAGAGGATGACGAAGACGACATGGATTTCTAAAATAGACTAAACGCATGACTCCTTGCATGCATAGATTCAAGGGTTTCTTGTAGATTTTCTCGCTTCTAAAACAGCATATGTAGCAAACCACTAGAAAAGGTTATAGACGACTACTTCGCGGGCGAGCAACGCTTGCTTCCTGATGGATCAGCTCCAGCTTCTTGTGCGTGTACTTGAGTGGGTGTTCATTCTTTTCGCCAGAGAATTGAGAGACAGTGTGACCGCTTTCCGACACAAGCTTCCACTTCGTCGTAAGCAAACCTTCTACACCGACGGGACCGCGAGCGTGGATACGACCCGTGCTGATACCAACCTCGGCACCCAGACCAAAACGGTAACCATCAGCAAAGCGAGTGCTGGCGTTGTAGAAAACGCATGCACTGTCGATCATCTGCTGAAACCGCTCTGCAGCAGCAGCGTCTTCCGTCACAATGCACTCGGTGTGGCCACTGCTGTACAAGTTGATGTGGGAAATCGCAGCATCAATGCCGTTCACCACCTCAATAGTAATATCCTTCGTGCCGTACTCGGTAGAAAGCGAGGTAGTTGAGCGCGACTTGACCGTAACAACGCCCAGCTTAGCAGCGTTGGGTGCAATATGCAGATTGATACCCGCTTCCTCCAGCTTTGCCAAAATCTCTGTGACCTGTCCACTAGTCACCAGCGATTCATCAATCAGCAGCGTCTCGAGGGCGTTACAGGCAGCAGGGTAGTCGGTCTTGGCATCGACAGCGAGATCAATCGCTTTCCTCATATCAGCCGCACTATGTATGTACATGTGGCATACACCCTCGGCGTGACCAAGGACAGGAATGCGCGTGTTTTTCTTGATGTAACTCACCATGGAGCCTGAGCCACGTGGGATGCACAGGTCAATAACATCGTCTAGATGAAGCAGGTCAGAAATCTCTTCGCGAGATGTGACCAGACCAATGACATCCTTCTTCACCTTGCCGTTGGTGGCCTCCTCGACGGCGTTAACAATGATCGAATGCAGCGCAGCATTGCTGTGTACGGCTTCCTTGCCGCCCTTCAGCAATAGACCATTTCCACTGCGCAGTGCAAGCGCCGCGATCTGCGGCAGCGAGTCAGGACGGCTCTCGAAAATGACGAGGAGCACTCCAATCGAGGCCGTCTCCTGATGCAGGACCAGTCCAGATGCCAGCTCCGTGCGTTTGAGCATGCGACCGATCGGTTCCTCGGATTCTGCGATGCTTCGAATCCCATCAGCCAACGTCTTTAGCTTCTCCTCTGACAACTTCAAACGCGCCAATAGACCCTCATCAATTGACGCCTTCTGCGCGGCTATAAGATCCTTCCGATTCGCATGCAAGATCGCACTCCGATTGCTCCAAAGTTCTTCAGCAATGCGAAACAAAATATCGGCACGCTCTTTCGAAGACAGCGCCTGCAACTGGTGGCAGCCTGCACGTGCAGCGTTGGCCATCTCCTCGGCAGACATCGAGTCGGGTGACTCGAATCCTGGGTTCGCCACAAAGAGCGTACCAAGACTTGAGCCTTTCATGATAGATCCGACTACGCCGTACTTAAAGCCACTAGCAATGACCACTGCATTCACACCCTGCGAAATAGCAGACTGGGCCGCTTCAATCTTGGCGCCCATCCCGCCACGACCGACGCTCGACTTCTCACCGATCATAAAGTTACTGTCCTCGGGACGAAAGACTGAAATGATCTTGGCACCAGGCTGGGAGGGAGGTTTATTGTACAGGCCTTCCACGTCTGTAAGCAGCATGAGTAGATCCGCTTCAATCTCGCCACCCACCAAAGCAGCAAGCGAGTCGTTGTCCGTAAAAACGGTACCATCCGGTGAGGCGCTAACTGCGTCGTTTTCGTTCACGATAGGAACGACGTCGAGCTCGAGCAAATTGAGCATCGTGTCGCGCATGTTGGCGCGATTCTGGGCCGTCTTAAAGTCTGATGCCGTAACAAGCACCTGCGAGCAAGCCACATCGTAGAGTGAGAAGAGCGTCTCATAGAGCGACATGAGGCCGATCTGGCCAGCAGCCGCCATGGCGCCCTTCTTCTTTTCAAGTGCCAGCATCTGTTGGTTGCCCTGTACGTGAGTGCGGAGCGAGGCCGAGAGCAGGATCTGCTTGTTCAGACGCTTGCGACCAATGCCCACAGCACCGCTAGTCACCAGGAGCACCTCCTTGCCCTGACGCTTGAGCATGCAGACCTGCTCTACAATAGACGCGATGCGGCCAAGTGCGGGCTCACCGCTTGTAGAGACCACGCTAGTCCCCATTTTGACCACAATGCGGGAGGCGTGTTTAAGATCCTGACGCGTGAGTGGACGCTCGCCCGCGTTGCCACCAAACGTGTGTGAATGGGTCATTGTTTCTTTTCTCATAATAGCAAGAGTGTAGATGATGTAATGACTGGATGCGGTCGATCGTTCGATATGCGCAATAGACGGCAAATTAGAAAATGAGAAGAGGATATCATTATTTGGCTCGCTGTCAGCATAATCAGAAAACAGATGACGGAATCAGAGCTTTTTTTCTAAAGGACGCCTTTGAGACGGGTAGTCAGTCACGTGGTAAAGTGCGACATGTTGATTGTGGATTTGAATACCACAAGTATTGATAGTGACTACAAATAATCAGATTAATGTTGATATCAGAATTTATCCCCCGTCTATCTCGATTGATTCACTTCGAATACGGTCAAATCCCGATTGCTACCTCATTTTTTTGGTGGACGCTGCCCACGTACGGTCGTCTGTGATCGTCTCATAAACGTTGCATCAGCAATTAAATGCCGTCCACAGACCCTTACAATAATGTATTATCTTGATGAGTTAGTCAGTTACCTTACATTACGAAAAGGTTGACGGTCATTAATCTTACAAGTAGAGTCTCCAGTTATGTGTCATAACGCTGCTTAAGTTCGCATTACATTTCTTTAATGAGACATAGAAATGGTCTCATTAGAAAAGGTACCATTTCAAATCGGAGACGGTCTATCTTACAGAGCAACAGGTGTCAATCTGTTAGGCACTGCGATGCTCTACAATTATGTACATGGCAGTCTGACATCTGAAAATGTAATTGCGCTGCAGCGCGTTGGAAAAAACTCATTAGTCACTGGATCAAGTAGAAAGTCTTCCATCAATTGATCCAAAACTTTCTGCGGGCTTGTGCCAGTCGACGAGTTGGCAGCATACCCGAGTACCCTACGAACATTTTAGTGAATTGATTTCAGGATGACGTTAATGAAGCCGAACGCGTCTGGGCACAAATTTGGCAGTCCTCGCGACGATATGCTAATCAGGAATTTGGATAGACAGGAATGCAGCCGTCTTCGAGGCTGTCACACTCCACAATTCCCAGCAGCATCGCCAGTTTTTGGGCTTCGTGCCTTTGTCAGCTCCGAGCTTTTGCAAAGAGAGAGCATCGAAACATTGCGTCAGATACATATGGTGCCTTGCTTTATGCTTGTATGGAAGTGCTTGAACGCGACCCTAGAGGACCACCGAGTTCTACGGTGGCCAGCCACGATATACCGTCGGACCATCCTGCGCTGACATCCTGGCTAAGGACTTTCCAGAGATCTTGCACATAGTTAACACTGTGTAAACATACCTCTTTTCTCAACGGCGGAATCTTCAGAAAGACCCTGCAGCCATTTTTGTCGTGACCACTAGTTGGTTTACCATTTCTTAGTGGCGACTGTCATTCCACTGCTCATTTGAGATTACTGTAAATTGGGCACTTTGATCGACGATCGTCCTCGCGTTGTCGCGTATAATTTATGGTGTAATGTCATTCCATTGCAACGTGCTACGTAAACCATCCGAGCGAGCTATATGAGCGGTACGCACCAAGTCATGCAATCTTAACCTTGTGGATTAAACATGACACGTTACGCTGTCGCGGTCGTAGACGGACAGCTGATGATCACGTGATTTGGAAACGCTTGGCTTGGATATGCAACAGCAGCCAAGTGGTTTTGCACCACACTGAAATTCTGCGCTTTGCATGCGGCAGCGGCATTCGTGTGGACGCGAAAGCAGCCATTGCAATTGAAGTGGTCTGCTACCCAGTTCTACCGAATGCTAGTTGTAAAGCAATCCTATACTAATGAATCTGCATTTACCATTGGCACGGGATAAGCGGCGAAAAGGCAGTGACGTTGCAAGTGAGGATACATTAGCAAGATCATCCGTTTGATTATCTTGTCGTTTGTTACGGCATGCCACTGGCAAGCGCTTAAATAGTTCACCTTTCCTACTCCATTGTCTGCGATTACCACTTACGAAGCCAGGGGTGCTGCAGCACCTCCTCCATGCTTAGGCGTTGCTTTGCGTCCTGATGCATCATTTGCTTCACCAGCTCCCGGGCCTCCTTCCCTATTCGGCGCCACTCATGCTCGTCAAAACATATCTCGCCAGACAAAGTTCGCTCAATCATTTCATCTTCTGACGGTGCGCTAAACGGGGAGTACCCACACAGAATCGTATACAGTACAGCACCAGCACTGAACACGTCGGCAGCAGTAGAAATCTCGCTGTTCTGAAGCACCTCCGGTGCGGCATAACCCACCGTACAACTAATAGCTTTCTTAGACGCGTTCTTCTCCAAAAGCATGGCCGAGCCAAAGTCGCCTAGCTTGACAGTTTCCAATTGCATACCTGACACCTTGAAAAATATATTCTCAGGCTTTATGTCAAGGTGCACAACCCCATGCTCATGGCAGTGGTTGACAGCGCCAGCAATGTGGCGGAACAGTGTCCTGGCATCGTGCTCATTTAAACTGCCGTTCTGGCTGACGAAATTAAAAAGATCGCCGCCAATGCAGTTCTCCATTACCAAATAAGCTTTTTCCTTTTGATGGAACGAGTCGTAGAGTGCAACAATGTTCGGGTGATTCGAGTAATCAGTCAACATTCGCTGAATTTCAATCTCGTTGCGAGCCGAGTAACTCTGTTTGGTAGATATAGTTTCCATGGATTTCATCACGTAAGATGGACGGCCACGATCCATCCATGTCGAGCACTCCACAATCGATGAGTTTTCTGTCTCCATGATCACATTCCCGAGTGTAAACTTGGCGATCCAGCCAAGCAGATCAATGGAATCCTGCACTAGCTTGGCCCACATATCCCTCTCGTTTTTTGTCTCAAACTTAAGAATCCACTTATCGAGCGCTACATTGTCATTTGTGTCTTTAGATGCCGCTGAGCTATACGTGGGTGCGGATCTCTCATTGTCCGCCGGCATGCGAAAGTTTATGGACAACTTGTTCTTGGGCAGGCGGTCCACACGCGTCCATACACTGATCATCTGACGCTGCCGCACCTCACCTTTCTCAGTGCGCACGTACTCCATGTATGGTACGGTACCAATCTGAAGACGCACAATGCGTGGCACGAAAATTTTCATCCAATCAGGCAACGGTAACTGCTTCAGCACCCGCACCTTGTGGAGCTCAAACAGCTTCTTCTGAATTTGCTTCTGCGACGGTGATCCATTCGTCGCGTCCAGGTCCTCCTCGGAACTTGTTAGACGCTGACCCGAGCGATCGACGCCGCCGTACAGACTACTAAGCCGCGAGGTAGTAAGCATCTCCGAGTCCAGTACTGTTGTTGGCTCCATGCTACTGCCTCCACTGCTGACGCCCGAGCAGTACGTCGATGTCGTGAGGAAAGAGGGTCGCCAGTCTTTCTGAACGCGCGCGTTCGTGTCTAAGAGTCCCAGGGCCATTATGAGGATGTTGTGTCCACAACGTCGGAGCAACTTTATCTGAGCTTGTGTTTGCCAACGACAATTACTTTATGAAGGGTAAATGCCGGTGTGGAGGAAGCATTTCCATCGACAATATCGTCCCGCTTACATTTCTCAAGTGTAAAGTAGGGCTGTGGTTCTAGTTGGCAGGCAACTGTGGTTGCGATTACGCGAGCGTACAGGGGTGGGGTGACGATGCAAAATGGATGTCGTAATCGCCTACCCGCGGTTCAAGCGATAAGGGTAATTTTGCATGTGGGTGGCAGGCAGCGACAAGGCGATATATTAAAAGTTACACGGGATGCTTATAGATAAAGTCAAATTAGCAATCACCCGAAACCTTACAGCAATAAGATGTTGCGCATGCACCACAATCTGTCGTCTGGCGTATGTTTCAAGTCACTTAGTAAATTGCGGCCCTGCCTTGGGCCAAGAAGCCTCTCCGCATTATGCAACATACAGTTATCACCTGGACCAGCAGCCAAAACACGCATTGACAGCCTCGGTGCATGGCCAGCCCATGTGAGCGATGGCGATAACGAGATTGGCCTAGCACTGCGATTATCACAAAGCATACGTTTTGGTGCCGAGTTTTCTGGACAGACGTACAGTCAGTCGCCTTCACCGCCCATGATCGGAATGTGACTGTATCTGATAGCTCTAGCGATAGGCCAGGAGGATAAATAGCTCTTTTGAAAAATAAGATAACGCTCCATATAGAATCGGCAGTAAGTTCTGCGTGTTACGCTCACCCTTTTTGAAAGGCCGTGTGATACAACATGTCCGGTACATTGTATTAGTAATCATTAACGTGATAGCGCCAAAAATCGAAGAGTATTGACGCAGCCAGATTGCGCCGACTGGCGATGCGACAGATTTGATCACGCACACATTTTTCCGGGTACATTTTGCTGAGTACATTTTTCTGGGTACATTTTTAGAGAATCAGCGTACATTTTTGGACTAGGATACCACATTTTCATGTCATTCAGTGAAACTTCATTTTCGTATTTCGTGAAATTATTTCCGCTACTCGGCTAAAATTTATTCGAAAGTTTTTCGCATGGAAGCCGTGCCCTGTCTCAACAGGACGAACCAAACGGACATGTAAATGCTTTGAGAATTTCTCCAATTCGCTTCGGCTGATACGCTTGGATGTTGATTTCAATTTGACGCCGACGCAAGATTATGGCACTTGGATACGCGAATGTACAGCTCACAGATGCATTTTGGTTAAAATTGGCGACACTCGGTCTAGGACTCGCTTTCGAGCTCCATGCTACTGTTGTGACAGTTAGTACGACTGCAGCCATGGCCAATCGAAGTTGCTATCGCCGTCACCGACGGTGGGGTGTGTAGCAGCGTGACGAGCAAATCGCCGTAGTTGGCGTCCATGTCTGTGCGGATCCGCTCCTCGAGTGACCGACCCTGCAACTTCTCGTATGCCTTCTCGACCCGCGGCTGCATCCAATGGTAGCGGATAACAGCGGTACTCAACCCCTTTTTGTCTGTGCCTAGCCCCTTCATCATGCATTCGAAGTGGTCGGCGATCGCCGCGTCCGGCTCCAGCGCCAGGCGGACTGCACACAACAGCCAAAGACAAATAGTAAGTGTTAGCCAAGTACCAGTGACAGAATGCCGTGCAACCCAAGCAACAGCAAAGAATGACGGCATCGAGTCAGCTACGCGTACACACCATAAAACACAAGTGCCTCCATGGCGTATCCGCTAAACTCGTTTCGCACGGCCTCCTCCAAGTCGCTCACGTATTTCTTCTTGTAAATGTCATTTATTAGTACGAGGTGCTCGCGCGGGCTGGAGAACAGGATACGCACGAAGGAGATCTCGTCCGTGCCCCAACGGCCTTCCCCGGCGTCGTAGAGCTTGACAGCGTCCGCCTTGGCCTTCTCGTACGTGTGGATCTCGGAGTCGTACGTGCTTTGCAGTCTCTGTAGCAACAAAGACGGCGGTGAGCGCAAGTGGATGCCCATGCAGACTAAACAAGCGACATTACAATGCACTTAGTGAATGTACCTCAAGGGCCAGGAGGATGACCGCACGGTAGTCACCGCTCAAATCAGACCGCATGAGCCAAGTCAGGTCTTTGTTGAAGATGTAATAGTACGTCGACTTGAGCATCGAGAGCTCTTCGTTGGTGCGTCCCAGAAGGATCTAGTCCAGCGTCACGATACAATAGATGAATCAACCACCATATATCTACACATAGTAGCCCGTGTAAGACAATGAGGTCGTACTGGGTACAGTAGTCGCTCCTTCGTGCCGCTACCTGATGTCGCCATGTTAAGCACGAATGCCTCCGCTTCCGGAAGCGGCATCGTCAAGAGCAGCAGCAGAAATCGGGAGTCACCAACTGTCTCACGGCTCAGGGTGTCCTTGAGCTCCTCACGGTAAAGGTCCTTGTAGCGGTAGATCAGCAGTGATCGGTCGCTCGCCGACAGCGAGCCCAGCACATTTACGAGCACCTCCTCATCCACGCCCAAGCCATCCGTCGCATCACGTATCCGCTCGCAGGCATCATCGATCTCGCGTGGATACACAAGCGGCACGCCGTTAAATACGTCGTGCGCGTGCTGCGGGAATATGTGCTGCATCCGCTTGGCTTTTGATGGAATATCTGCATTCGACCATGGATAAATTTACAGTGTATACTTAACGTTGAATCATTGAATAATGTTGGACCAGAAATGGGTTGAAAGTGTGCGTGTTGGGGGATTAAACGCAAAGCTTGACTTTTAGGCGCCAACTATTGTGCTTTCTGCACTCAGGCGATGCTGCTAGCAGAGCGTGGAGTTTCAAGAAGTTGCAGCAGTAGCTTCTGATATTCGCCGCCAACTTCTGCTTCAATGCGGTCATGCAGCGACGTCTTGTACTTCTTCTCGTAAGAAGCCTTGATGTTGTTCATGTACGGGTTGTATCGCACAATGGCAGCTGAAAGAGCCGTCCTGTCAGTGCCAATACCAGCCATCGTGCCTTCAATGTACTCGGCGAGGAACGGCCAAGCGTTGAGGTTCAGACGGACTGGAGGAGAAGAACATAATATATTAGTACTTCAAGTGTGACGGTTTACAGATTATATAGACTTTGCGTACCAAAGAACGAGAGGGCGGCGCAATCGCTTCCGCTGAACTCGTTTTCAATAGCGTAGACCAAGTCATGCTCATGCTTGGCCTGGTACGCCGCGTCAATATTACGCAGGTGCTCAGGTGGGCTTGACAAGAGCAATTTGATGAATCCATTTTCATCAGTCCCCCACTTTCCTTCTCCAGCATTGTAAAGGAGCTCTGCGTCCTCGGCAGCTTTTTCCTTGGTGTGAAACGAAGGCTTGTAGTCAACCATTGGCTCCTGAATTGGTGACACAAATGTAAGACAGAAGCGTGTAAGTTTTGCAAGTAGTGACAAAGGCAAATGGTTAATCACTTACCTGAAGTGCCTTCATGATGACAGCTAAAAAGTCACCACTAATCTCGTCACTAATTGCAACAGAGAGGTCCGTGTCGTACATCTCAAAGTAAGCCTTCTTAAGCAGCCCAATCTCTTCATTGGTGCGACCCATTAGGATCGAGTAAAGTAAATGGTCCGTCGTACCAGCTCCCTTCATGGCATGAAAGAGAATATAGGCTTCAGCCTGAGGAAGACTGAAGCAAATGAGCTGCAACAAGTAGCCAAGATCTCCCGACGTCTCGCTCTTGACTTGATCACGCAGCGATTGATTGTACAACTCCTTGTATCGAATCGAGACGAGTCCACGGTCATTCGGTGTCAGTGGGCCAATCAGCTGTACAAGAGCCTTGTCGTCCGTTCCCAGTCCTTCACAGGCCGCATGAATCTTCTCCACAAGTGCATCAATCGAGGCTGAAAAGTGCGTCTTCTCCTTCTTGTAAGCATCAAAGGCAGACGGCGGATAAAGTCCCAGCATCGTGAAATAGGCGTGAGGTGAAGGAGGAGGAGGAGGAGGAATGCAACAGATAGCAAATGAAAGAATGAGCAGGAGGGGCGAGTGTCAATCCAGAATCCACACTTAAAATCCATTGCAATAACTAAAAATATCCAATGGATCTTTTGGACGTGCTTCCCTCCATAACCCAACTTTTTCTCGTAATTTGATTGGTAACAAATACATTTTCTTAATTATCTCGGATTCGTTATCAAAATGGAGAAGCGCAAGCAGCCGATCGATATTCAATACAAGCAGCTCCTGGGTAGGCAAAACAAGCTCATTGCACTCGTTGTCTACGTCAATTTTAACATGATGTTGTTTGTAATTACTTAGAGGCACTAGTGGATCGCCGTATTGTGCCCAACAAGTGGCTGGAGCAGCACAAACAAATCCGTGATGCCATCGCCGCACTGTATCAGGAACTGCCTCTGGCCAGCGATCAGCTGGTCAAATTCCGCGCTAAGAAGCCGATACATGATAATATCAACTACTTTGACTGCAAGTTTATTTTCCAGTGTCTCGAGCAGTCGAAAGAAGGCGCAGCGAAGAATCTCTTTGGTCAGGTGTGACGACCGATCATTCATCGATTGCCAGTATAGGAGACATAGTTGACGTGTTTATATGATTATATTGTAGTATACATCACCCGTACTGAAGCAGTGGAATGCTCTGATCCGTCAGTATGAGAAGAAGAATATCTACGCGGCCGAGACGGCACGTCTTATCGCACAGAACACGGCGTTTGAGATGTAGGTGATGTTTGGAGTAAGACAGGCGTGTTTGGTAGACTTAGATAGATTTTTTTGTATTTGTAATGATTAGTCCATTCTTGAAAAAGTCGATCGTGCAGAACGAGAAACAAGTTGCAGACAACAATCGCAAAATAGCGGTAAGCACGCAATTTATTGTCATTGTTGAGGATGGTTCTGTACTGGTTGTGTTTGAAAAGTCTTAATGCGCTTTCTAAGTTTAGGACCTGACTAGAAGTATTGCGGAATACAAGCGCAAACTTAAGGTCTCGTGTGCTGACATGGGCATTGCGGTGCGTCTCGGTTTCTTGGTTTCTTATAGCGCTAGCTTACGAATGTTTCTGAATATTTTACTGCTACACAGGGAGAACATTTTCGTGACGAATTACGGCGTTTGCCACTAGAGTTACCTAACATGTTCAAGAAAGTGGCGGAGTCAATCTGTTGCAATGAAATTGCTAGTGCTATCGAGTACCATCAGGCTCTCCAGACTTTTCTGCATGACTGTGAGGTCCCTGCCATACAACCCATCACAGAATCCTCAACCTCGACTTCTTTAAAAAAGGCCAAGAAGAGCAAGAAGAAGGGCAAGAAGCTAATTGAAGTAGTTGAAGAAAGTGGGTCTACAACAGATGAACCATTTGAGCTGGTTGTAGCGCCGCACAATTTTTTTGATGCGCTTAAGGAACTCTGTAGTGCAAGTGACGAGCTGAATGATGCAAATGCGACTTTGCATTTCGAAGCGGAGGCAGAAGATATCGGCTGGGATATTTCGCTTGGCGAGAGCGACACGGCTGATGGGAGCGGAATTGACTGGGGTATTGAAACAGTCGCGTCGACAGAACCTGCTGCTGCAGCTGAAGATACGCCTGTCGAGATCGATTGGAATATACCAACTTCG
This sequence comes from Peronospora farinosa, assembly GCA_947646735.1. Classification (NCBI taxonomy): domain Eukaryota; phylum Oomycota; class Peronosporomycetes; order Peronosporales; family Peronosporaceae; genus Peronospora; species Peronospora farinosa. Next base: position 167,092 of record CANTFK010000228.1, read on the forward strand.
GACGTGGTGGAACCTGTCAGTGAAATGAACGATACTGAAGGGACAGACGTAGTGGAAACGGTGCCATATATGCCTGATTCTGCCGAAAAGATTACCCGTGTAGGACTTCTGGATCAAAGTGAATTCCGCACTCGTGCTGTCAATGATCTCCTGGAGCTGCGAGCGTTTCTCCGCCAGCGACTATTGGAGCTCTCTGGAAGTGATTCTGTTGCCTTCGCCAATCAGTTTCAGGGCTCTTCTCGTAAGGATTCCATCTTACATCTTTTTTAATCGAGTGCTGACAAGATTATGTTGTGCTGTATTGGTGCAAGTAGCGCTATTAGAACAGCAGAGCTCGGCTAAGATCGAGGAATTGCAAGCTGTGGTGGACAAAGCTTTATCCTTGCTGACGGACAAACGCCTGCAGCAGCTGTTACTCATTAAGACGTCAGAGCGATATTTGGACAGACACGTGGCAAGCCTGGAAATGTTGACCAAACACATGGACAAGTGCCGCCGTGAAATTCACGCTTTGGAGGACAAGAACATTGCTTTAATTGATGCCACGAAGAACGTCCAACCTCAGATCAATTCACTTGTCACCACAACGAAGAAGCTGAAGAAAGAGGTACGGAGCTGGCTCTTGATGAAGCATTTCCAAATAACTAACTCTCGATTGTACAGCTGGAAGCTGTGCTGCCGTCTCTGTTCATGGGATACAAAGTGAACGTCGTAGGTGAAGTCAACAGTCTTTAGTGCAAAGGTATTCATTCTAAAGCCGAATGCAAAATCATTGAAAGTAAGATGCAAAGCAGTTTGGGGTACTCATACGAATCATTGACTACACAACATGTAGACTAGATAGATGCTTGTCGCGTGAGGTCCTACACCTTTGATGAAAGCCGACAGAAGCTCGCTCAATACTGTCTTACGCCATCACGAGCGCAAACAGAATCATAAACGCGGTCACCGCAGACGCCATCTCGATCGAAGCCGCGTTGGATGCTTCGTCATTAACAGAGTTCGACCCTGCCGACTTACTGTTGTCTTTGTCGTTGTCGCCCACTGCTCCATCAAAGAACATGACGCTGCCAGAGCCAGAGTAGCTTTGCGCGAGGTTATCAGGCAATAGCACCATGATCGTTGTGGGTGCTTCTGTGTCATTTGTCGTGCTTGCAGCAGATGCGGAAGCGCCGGTAGTAGACCCATCACTTTCAAGCTCTGTGCCAGGCAAGTCCATCGTGGCTTGGATGCGTCGCAACGCGTTTGGTGGGTGGACAGCATCAAATTCAGTAGCAGGATTTTCAACATCAGCTACCGGTTCCCACTCGAAACCAGTGACGCAGATTGTTTCGAACATTGCGGCGACGAAAAATGTGAGGATGAATTGGGACGGCTTCATCACGAGGTTGGTGGAGACAATGAGGCTTGGAGTGTTAAAGAAAATTGGATAATGAACACTGAATAAGCAATTGTAATCAACTTCATGCACAGACCAGTTCAAGTCGGCTTCTTTCATCACTCTTGTCTCTTACACTGTACCCACAGTGCATTTCTTAACCATCACTCTCACTTTGTTGCCTACGCAACCATCCTTTATTGTTGCTGCTTCGTGAGCTAAGAGGCTTTTAGATCTGTCACTTCATCACCTCACAAATCAGAGCCTGTGACGGTATCGATCAGTTTCCACCCACCCATCGACAATTTTGTCGCTTGCTCAAACTGCTTGTGCTACCAAATCGACATCAGGGTCAAACCGGATACACTCTTCAGGTTGTTGCAGCATACATTAGTTCGTATGTCAGACTTTTGCGTGTCCGAGCTTTGAATTTACCAGCTCATTAATGCTACTGATGACCGTGTTGACCGGTTGCCTCGATATAATTGTTTAAAAGTTGCAGGAGTCTGGTACTTCCTCCTGAGTCTGAATAGAAACACTGGTACTTGATCGAATGTGGTGGATGTACGTGTTGGGAGTGAATGGATCGTCTGCTGAGGTAGGTGTGCTGAGTTGCGAAGAAGGGGAGGGCTACATTATGGCTACAGATAATGACACTGAATACTTAGTCAAGTATACTTATCTGTCCGGTTAGTGGAAAGTACTATAATAATAATTTAGAATATGATTATTAATCTGTTTGTGCACGATTTGGTATTACTTGATGTAGTGTCATATATATTACTAAATCAAGTAGTACTATATGTCATATATGACACTACAATATTGATAATACAGTATCTGTTTCGGAACAAATTGTAGAAATGGCTCGTAATCGTCTGCGTGGTAAGTTTAAGGCGTCTGCTGTGTTACCTAAGCAACAAAGCAGTCATTTTAACACCGTTTAGGGCAACGACATCGCATTGAGTAGGTAGTAGGTCCCCAATGCGCTCCCATGCTCGGTCAAGATCTCGGTCTCGATCAAAGGAGAAATCTTCTAGGTCAGTCTTACTCTTATCTATCTAAATCCATTGAGCCAAAACTTACTCCTCTCTACGCTTCAGCCGTGCCGAACATCGGTCGAGAGGTCGAGAGCGTCATGGTGAAACACGCTCTCCTCGTCGCAGCAGCCACAGACAAAAGCACGAGCGCCATGTCTCCGCGTCTCGGAGCAGGAGCAGATCGTCCGATGTGGGCTCAAGTGACAGCAGCAGAAAGGAGAGGAAGAGATCGCACCAGTCGAAGAAGAGGAAGAAACACCGGAGCTTCGATGATAAGAAGCGCAAGCATAAGTTGTCCGAGTCTAAGAAGAAAAGTCAGAAAAAGAATGACCGGAAGCAAAGCCACAAGAAGAGTCGCCGTAGACATGGACACGACGACGATTCGTCTTCGTCTTCTTCGTCCGACTCAGACACCATTCGAAGTGCGATCTCAGGAAAGAAAATCAAGCGCAAGCTGGATCGATCGGCAGCAGACGTACAAGGTCAAAAGAGTCGCCAGCAGCTGCTGCAATTCTATAACGGTATGTTCGATTAGGACGATAGCTTTTTTGTCGTGTCAGCAGATACGAACTAGTGCACACAAGAGCACTTAGAAGTAATACCTAATAAAGATGCAGATCTCTTTGTCTTTGGCACGATAAATGCTCGTTTACAAAACGTCTATGGATTACTATGCGGTAAGTGGTGACACCAACATCGCCCGCAAACTTTGCTGTCGCAGCCATGACGCTATATAAGCAGAATCAACCTGCACCAGTTGATTCTGATGACACGGCTGTCAAGTCGCACCAACCCATGCAACGCTACTTAGAGCTTGATGAACCACAGCTGCTAGTGTGATGAAAGATGCTCTGATTTACGCAATCTCTGAGCCAATAACGCTTTAGATGGTACTACAAAGAGATAAAAAGTCGTTTAAAACAACTAAATGACTTCATAACTACGGTGTTTATGACATTGTGAATGATAAAGACGTAGTTGTGTACGGGGTATTGCCTTCAGACTGAAGAAAAGGACGTTAGTTTTACGACAGTCATCTGAGCAGACCACAGGCCCGCGGTGGTGAGAATCGAGAAACCAAAAAGCTCTGATACTTCTACCATCATCAGATTTTTATTTACATGTGGAGACCATTTAAATCCAAGACTCGAAGACATCAATTCACTGAGTATGATAGTGAAAACCTCTTCAATCCAATAAGAAAGAAATACCAATTTTGAAAGTCTGTGATTGCTGAAGAGAATGGACACGGCGCTTAGCGAGGCCTTGCGGCGGGGCAATCCAGTGGTGTTTTTCGACGTCTCTATTGGGGGTGCACCCGTCGGCCGCCTACGTCTAGAGCTGTTCAAGAAGGACTGCCCGCGCACGGTCGAGAACTTCAGGTAAGTCATGTATGTAATCTGGCTGACTGTAGACGACTCAAATGGACGACTAATGTGGTGGTTTGTTTTCTGCTCGCGTACTTCTTCGATACAACAGACAATTTTGCACCGGTGAATACAAGTAAGAGCACGTAGGTGCTAGTATTGAGCATGAAACGTGAGACTGATACACGTTGCTGTTATGCTTTTGGTCGTGCGTTGTCGTAAATGCACAGGAAATCAGAGCTGCCAGTGGGCTACAAGGGCTCCACGTTTCACCGTGTTATCAAAGAGTTTATGGTACAAGGTGGAGATTTTTTGAAAGTAAGACGTGCTGTTCATGTGTGGTTTCAGGTGTCGTTTCTTGTGATATTAACGTTACGTGGTGGTAGGGCGACGGTACCGGTCGAATCAGCATTTATGGCGACAAATTTGAAGATGAGAACTTTATTCACAAGCATACGGAGGCAGGATTGTTATCAATGGTAAAGTCTACCTTGTTTCTTGTGCACTACATGCTATTTTCTCAGACAGTTTACTGCAGGCGAATAGCGGGCCAGGGTCAAATGGCTGCCAGTTTTTCCTCACGTGCGCGCCATGCGACTGGCTAGACGGAAAGCACGTGGTCTTTGGCAAGGTACTAGACTCGACATCGATGTTACTGCTGCGTAAGATGGAGAGTGTGCCTGTGGAGCACACTAGTAAGCCTAAATTAGCTATTACTGTCACCGAATGTGGAGAGCTTTAGGCAATAAGAAACACCAAGATACTGTTGTTGCTGTTACTTCAATTAAAAAAACCTCATTCGTTTTACTGGACGAGAACGTAAGGTTTTATTTCATCAGGATATCTTGCAGGGGGCCCCATTGATTTTGTTTTTGCTAAGTAAAGGAGGAGACCATCACTCCTTTTTTAAACCTACAGCAAACGCCACGCATTTCGCTTTGCGTCGCCCACAGCGAGCTCTTTGCCCCCCCCCTCCATCCGCAGAAAACACATTAGAAACATGAGTAAACGTGACTACTTTCTTCAAAAAGGTCTCGAGATGCAGCGCCTTGACGAACAGATTTCCATCGCCCCCGCAGGCGGCAGCGTATCGCGCGAAGTAAGACGCGTCTTTTTTTTCTCACCTAATGACTTGACATTACTATGCACATACTAACTTGCTATTGTTTGACAGGTGACCAAATACCGTGAGCTATGCCCACCCGGCATCCCAGACATTCAGATCCAGAAGATGATTGGTCAGTGCAAAGGTGACGCCCAACGCATGGAGAACGTCATTAGCGAACTGTGGGAAGACTATCGCGGCCACGGTCATGATGATGCCTGGGCCACTGTTATCAAAAAGACCACCAAGAAGAAACACGTGCGTTTTTTCTCTTTATAGTTTATTAGAGACGTGGTTTGACCTCACGGCTGACCTCATGCTGACAATCGTGTGCAAACTTCTTTTCTCCTTCTTTTGTATCCATTTTTACTGCAGGACAATTTATCGCAGCGCTCGTATTCGTCACAGAAGACACAAAAACAGGACGATAAAGCAGATGCATCGCAGAATGGTGACGCACAGCCCTCCAGGTCGTTGGAGCGGTTTTCTACGCGAGGCCGTGGCAGTATGAGAGGCCGAGGCATGACCTCCTCACGGGGTGGACGGGGAGGCCGTGGTGGTCGTAATCATGGCGGAGCTGTCGTAGCCACCGGTAGCACGCGTGCAAACCGTAGCGGTGATAACGAAGATGACAATCCGGAGAATGACGACAACTTTACCGACGGTACCGGCCCCTTCCACGAATCTCGTGTGCAGCAATCATCGAAAGCGGCTAAAGACTCGAAAAGAGACCGTGGAGCAAAGTTTATCAGTAAAACGACACCCTCGCAGCCTGTTGCTCAGGCTCCTCCTGTAGTTCACCCCGTATTGACAGGCGCTTGGACTAAAAAGCTGAATGTATCCAGCGTACCTGCAACTCCCAGACCTGTAGAACCCATAGCCACACCCGCTCCTGCATCGGCACCTGCATCTGCAACGGAACCCAAGCCAGCGGAGAAACCGTCGACACCGGCTACAGAAGCTGAGGCTGTTGCCGTTACTTCCACACCTGAGGACTACCAACTAGCCAGCCCGAAGAAGAAAGTTCAGCAGGAAAAGAAGAAGAGTAAGAAGACGCAGACATCCAGCACAAAGGAAGCAGGTGAGGAAAGTGTTGTTGTCAAAAAGTCTGAAGTGCTGAGCGTCGTGGACAAGATAGCCAGTCCTGACGCTTCTCCGAAGAACAATGCTGAAAAGAAGAAGACAGAAACTGTGGAGACCACGGTAGAAAGCTCTGCCTCAAATATTGCTGCTGGATGGGGCTCCCTAGATGTGTCCACGTCAACGGTGGACGAATGGTCTTCGTCTGCTCCTGCAGATGCCACGGAGCCTAACAAGATATCGGCTTCGAATGCATGGGTGCGTGGTAGTCCTATCCTCTCTCCTCCTGCCAGCAAAAGAAATGCCCCTGCACTGAAGTCGCCGGATGCCGATGCAAGGGCGAACGTTGTACCGGAATCTCCGAAGGATACTGATGTCCCTCGTTCTAGCGGATCGGCGTCGACGAGTCCTCGGCCGTACCTTAAGATGGGCAAGTGGGATAGCGCCGCAACGCCGAACCTGTCACTTCAGTTTGGTAGCTTTTCGCTGAGTGGCATGGATTCACTTGAGCCTACATCGCCGCATGGTTGGGCCTCGACGACTACAACTACTACGACATCCAGCTCGAACAATGGCGACAAAACCGTAACTTCATTTGCCACGAACCAAAATGCGTGGGGTACCACTGCCGCGTCGCCAAAGAAAACAGTGTCATCACCCCGCAATGAGCAGCCTCGTGTGCAGGAAGGATCTGTTACAAAAGCTACAGCTTCTGCGCCTCCAGGACTATCAGTGGACTCGGGCCGTATGACTCCTCCTACAGGACAGTCTCCTCGGTATGCACCATCGGCTCCATCTCCTGCATCTCTGCCTAAGCCTGATGAAGTTAAGCGTGGCACCCCTACACGCGTTCAGGGAGGACCATTTCAAACTCAAGGCGGAGCTGCGGCACAGACAAATAAAATGAACATCGGCTACGGCACGGGCCTATACCAAGCATCTTATGGCCAGTACGCGATGGATCTTGGTCGCACTGCTGCGGCCTCAACCCCAGGCCAGCTCGCAACTACCTCTGGGACTCCGAAAAGCGTTGGTGCTCGCGGTAGTGCTCAAGTTGCGACTCAATCTCCTACACGCAGTCAACATCCCGTGGCACAGATGCAGCAGATCCCGCTGCAACAACAATCACAGCAGCATCAACAGCATCAACAGCAACAGATCCAGCAGCACGCACAGCAGAAACAAAGTCAGCAGCAACAAGGTCAGCAACCGCAGCAGAGCCAGACTCAGCAGCAAACAGCTGCCCAGTTGCACCAGCAAACTCAGGCTGGCATGCAACAGGGCTACCACTACGCTCCTCCTCCCCCGCCAGGCATGGCGCTGCCGTACAATCCGTACAATTATGCCGGGTACTATCAGGGCTATGGCTACTACCAGAACCCGCAGGTTCGTATTTGTTGCTTGTTTTGATTTTGATGTGACGAATGTGCTCACGATATTCTACGCTGTTGTTTGTATTCCTGCCCAGTTTGCGCAGTACAGCCCGCGAACGCAGTATCCGCCACGTGGCAGCGTGCCATATGGTGTTGAAGGGCCTGTGCCGGGATTTTCGAACCCGCCGAATATGCCTTATCAGGACCAGCACATGCTGGCCCAGCAGCATGAGTACGCCGGAGCCGTACCCCAAGGTTTCGGCGAAATTAATACTGCGTACATGCAGCAGCCGTCAATACAGCAGCAGGGTGGCCACCACCACCACGGTCACTCGAGTGGCTCGCAGAACCACAGCAAGGGTGGTTCCGCTTCTGCTGTTGGGGGTGCTGGCGCACAGCACTCACACGGCCAGCGCGGTAATGCAGGGATGCAGGGTTATCAGAACGCAGGAGGTCGTGACCACGCATCGCCACCGGTGCCTAACGCTTCAGCGGCCATGACCGGTTCGTACGGCCAGCACTACGGCTGGGCGGGTAATTACGGAGCCCAACCTGTCGGCGGCTGGAGCCACATGATGCCCCAGGGCTACCAGCAGTCGCCGTCCCAACAACAACAACAGCAAGTTCCGCAACAACAGCAGCAGCCAAACGCGCACCAACAGAGCTATCACCAATACGGCAACAACAGTGCCCAGGCTAGCAACATTGCGAATGACGTGAACCAAGCACGCTGGAGCAGCTCGTAGGCAAGCGCTTGTGGGCGAACGACACATGCTGCGCTTCGGCCGGCCAGTCGTGTGTCGTGTGACTAATCGCCCCTACATCTTAGCTAGGTAATGAGAGCAAATGGGCATATCGCGTGCGTCAGTAGCGGCGCACGAGTCGAGGGGAGGAGGACGAAATAACGATACGAGTCGAAGCTGTATGACTAAGAGGGAAACGAAGCGTTCATTCCATCATCGACATGAAGGTTGTCTACGACAATTGCCACAATTTTGAAAGATCTAGGAATAAACATGCTGCACGCACAAACGTTTGGCTGTTGACGCTAAATGAACGTAATCCTACTCTCACAAGAAGCAATCACAAGGACAACAATACACCACTTGATTCAAGTCTCGAAGGCAAATGGATGTCCAGTAACAATAATCCTCACTTCTCAAACAAATCCAATCTCGCTTGCACAGGACATCTCGTCTGCTGTCTGTTGCCTGATTGAAGATCCTCCTCCCACCTGCATCGACAAGCGACGTAGCAACAGTCCGGGCTTCGCCACATCCATAACGCAGCCGCCACTTACCTCCTCACTCTGTCCTCAGGCAGAGAGAGGCTCAGTTGCGCTTCCACAATATTGGTCGGAACGTTACATTAACTTCAAGTGCCCAAAAGTCGCCCAAGTCTACAAAAGACGTTTAACAAAAGTAGCGCAATGCAGTCGGCAGAGGCTCTTCACAGCCGCCGCTTGGCGTCACACGATACAAGAATTCTTTCGTTCGATTGTATGTCATTGTATTGACTGCACTAGACGCTGTGACATTTAAGGCCGCGTTTTCTGCGACTGATTTGCTTTCACTATGATTTCTCAAGGAACGTTGTATAATTTTGACGACTGTTCAAGATCCACTCTCCCGTCTGACGCAAAACGGCCTGATATGCCCATCCTCCATTTTTTTTAGTTCAACACAACAGCAACCGCGCACTGAACGAAGAACTGACACTGTGACTTTTTCTCCCTAAGACACAAGGTACAAAGCGATAATCACATTAAGAAGTCGTCATAACTCTATAAAAGATACCAACCAATCGGAGCCAATTAGCCACCGATCTTCTCTCCATGGACAAAGGAGCGCGCGTATGGGTCGCTGACTCGACGGACAAGCGCGTGTGGCTCGCAGCGCGGGTACTTGAAGTGGGCGCTACTACCGTGTCCGTAGAGATTGAGGACGATCGTCCAATTGAGCCTTTGACGTGCATGAAGCACTGCGGCTCACACGATGATCGAGACGACACCGATCCTGCCGTGCTACCAAAACAAAGAGACGTAGCTCTGACCTATACAAGCTCGGGCGAATGCACGAACGTTTTGCAGCGTAATATGCCACGTGAACAGGACCAGCGCGACCTCGTGGCGTTGCCACATTTGCACGAAGCATCTATTTTGAATGCGCTGCGTCTGCGCTACGAGCGTCACGCCATTTACACTCACATTGGCGATATCTTGATCTCTATTAATCCTTTCCAGCACCTCCCGCACCTTTACGGAGATGAGGTGCTGCAGAAATACATTTACGACCACAACGCACAAGTTGGCGACTGTGTAAGGGATTCAGAACCGAGAGAGCCGCATCTATTTGCAGTGGCTCGAGCTGCTTACATGGACATTGTGCAGAATGCACGCAGTCAAGCCATCCTTATTAGCGGTGAGAGTGGTGCTGGCAAGACCGAAGCCACCAAGATTATCATGACTTACTTTGCCGTCACGTGTGGGACCAGCAATAACGTGACAGCTGCAGAATCAGTGTCATCACTTGACTCATTGTCACACACTACAATTGAAGAGCAAGTGTTGCAATCCAACCCTATTTTAGAAGCATTTGGTAATGCACGTACCGTGCGAAACGACAATAGCTCGCGTTTTGGCAAGTTTATCGAGTTGCGTTTCCGAGACGAGCGACAGAGACTCGCGGGTGCTCGCATCCGAACTTATCTTTTGGAAAAGATCCGAGTCATTAAACAAGCGACCAACGAACGAAACTTTCATATCTTTTATGAACTACTGAGTGCAGACACAACTTGTGTGAGTAAGGAGCAAAAACAAGCACTGGCGATCAGTGGAGGATCTCAAAGCTTTCGCTTGCTAAATCAGAGTAGGTGCTCGAAGCGACGCGACGGTGTAAAGGATACTGTACAGTTTCGTGCTACACGAAGAGCAATGCAACAGCTCAGTATGAGAGAAAATGAGATCAGTGGAGTGCTGGAAGTTGTTGCAGCTGTGTTGCACATGGGCAACGTGGATTTCGAACAAGTACCGCATAAGCATGAAGATAGTGTGTTTGCTGATGAAGCGCGCGTTGTCACATCGGCGGTTGGAAAATTCAATCATTTCGAAAAGGCAGCCGAGCTATTGGGTGTCTCAACGGAAGCGTTGAATCATGCACTAACCAAGCGCTGGCTGCATACTTCCAGCGAAACATTGGTCGTAGGAGTTGACGTCGCTCGCGCTTGCAACACTCGCAACGCACTAACAATGGAATGCTACCGTCTTCTATTCGAATGGCTTGTAGCACGCATTAACAACAAACTTCAACGACAAGCTCGTGCACCATATGACGCAGACGAGTTTGGCAATGAAGAAGAAGACTCGACTGATTTTATCGGACTACTCGATATATTTGGATTCGAGGATATGGCCGAAAATTCCTTTGAGCAGCTTTGCATTAATTATGCCAATGAGGCTTTGCAACACCAGTTCAATCAGTATATCTTTGAGGAAGAACAGCGATTGTATCGTGATGAGGGAATCCGCTGGAGCTTTGTGGACTTTCCGAACAACCGCGCGTGTCTGGAACTGTATGAACACCGACCGATAGGCATTTTCTCACTAACGGACCAGGAGTGTGTCTTCCCTCAGGGTACAGACCGAGCCCTCGTGGCCAAGTATTACCAGGAGTTTGAGAAGAAGAGTCAACACTCGCATTTTCTATCAGCGCCCAATCTTCAGCGCGCGACACAATTTGTAGTGGCACATTATGCTGGACGGGTCACTTATACCATTGATGGTTTTCTTGCAAAGAATAAAGATTCCCTTTGCGAGAGCGCGGCACAACTGTTGGCTGGATCTTCTAGTCCGCTCGTCCAGGCTCTTGCTGCAGGATCGGCCGATGAAAAGGGTGTCCTGGCGGACACGGACCTGGAAGGATATGGCGGGCGGATCCGTCGACGTGCCAAATCGGCCATCGCAGCAGTTAGTGTTGGTACGCAATTCAAGATCCAACTAAACGAGCTATTGACGACTGTCCGTGCCACAACACCTCGGTATGTCCGTTGTATTAAACCTAATGACTCGCACGTGAGCTCGCTTTTTGAAAGCACACGAGTTGTTGAACAGCTACGCAGTGGTGGCGTGCTTGAAGCTGTGAGAGTAGCACGAGCAGGATTTCCTGTACGTCTTTCACATCAGCAATTCCTCGGTCGTTATCGTCGCGTATTGCTCTCGCTCTGCAAATCAACCGACAATGGAATGGAAACAAAGCATAGAAGTTGGGGCGAATTGGACTTGTGTTTGCACCAGCTCACACAAGTTCTTCTTGCCGATGAAAAGGTGCAAGGCGAAGACGACGACGAGGAAGACGAGCAGAGTCGTCAGATGCGATGCGGAGTTAGTCTAGGCAAGACACGGGTCTTTTTCCGCCGAAAGCCATACGAGAAACTGGAAAATCTTCGTGTAACTGTACGTCAAGGAGCCAGCCTCATCATCCAAACGCACGCTAGAGGCTTTTTGGCGCGAAATAGGTACCGACATCTTTGCCAAGTTACAGTCGTAGTCCAAGCTCGTGTGCGCGGACGCCGTGCTTACCGACATGTTTGCTGGATGCGCGCGATGCATCAAGCTCGTACGTTACAAGCCAGAATGCGCCAGCTTTGCGCGCGCAGTAAATTTCTTCGTGCTCGAGCAGGAGTACTGGCAGTGCAATGCCGCTTCCGCTGCCGCCGTGCCACTCGAGTCGTGCAGGCGATTCGGGAAGCGCGTGCTGCGATACATATTTCCACAGCTTGGCGGCGGTCATCAGCGCAACGAAAGTACCGCAAGCTCTGTAGCGCCGCTTTGGCGCTTCAATGTGCGACGCGTTTGCGAATTGCGAAGCAAGCTTTAAAGATGCTACGCGAAGAAAGCCGAAACGTAGTCAAGCTAAAAGAGGATAATGCCCAGCTGAGGGACGAGCTGACCGAACTGCGTCGGCAGATGCAGGTCATGGTGGCTCAAAGCGTGAATAAGGAGTGTCAGCTTTTGTCGTTGAAGACTGACGACCTCTCGTGCAATTCTCCGCAGAAGACAGTTATGTCTTTGTCAGACGAAGAAGACGACAGCAATGAACGTGACTGCGAGAATCAACTGGATCTTGATTTGTTGAAAGATCTCGTATCTGTATCTAATGATGGGAACAATGACGTGGGTAGTCATGATGTTGGTTGCGTCGTGGACTTGTCATTCAGCCAACAGAGGCTTAATCTCAAGCCACTGAATGTGCGGCTGAGTCGCCGCTACAGCTTACCACCTCTACTTGGTCCGGAAAACAACGATGTTGCAAGAGAAGATTCCATACCCTCTGCATCGCTTCGTGCTTCTCGATCTCGTGATCGACGCCACAGTTTGGATTTGTGGCAGCTACAGGAGGTGGAGTCCCTCAAAGAAGCTTGCGCTTTGCGTGAAGAAATTCGTGACGCGGCTGCTAACGAGCCCTCGCCAGAACGTCAGCAGCAGCAAGAAATTGCGCTTCAGAAGCTTGTTGCCTCCCAGATCAAGCGCAAGACAATGCAATTGCAGCTACAGCTACCGGAGCTTGAGCTGAAAGTGAATAACAAATTTATTGACGCTGGTCCAGTCTCGTTCAATAGCCGCCAGTGCCGTTCCCGCACGGGTGACGGTTCTCCTCGAGTTTTGGCACCATTGACGTCATATTGCCAGGAGAATTCTTCGTCCTGGAACTTAGCAGTATCCAGTAGTATGACGCACGCAACGAACGGTTGCATGCCAGTTTGCTTTGACAGCCCGAATTACGCTGGTTCGTTGATAGCTGACGATCGCTCGACGGATGGTGCGGACGACATGTACGGCCGAGGTCATTACCCAATGCCCCGCCGCTCAGCATCTACTGGTATGTATCGTTCACGGTCTTTGTCAAATGGCTCATCATGCTTCGCGCCATCTATAACAATTCGTCCCGGAGTCACCGTCCCTCGCTTTGCTAAAGCCCCTACGTGCTTCGAGTGCAGTTGCATATTCAGCATTCTAGTGCGTCGCCACCACTGCCGCCAATGTGGCAACTCGTTCTGCTATGAACATTCGACACGTCAGCTAGCTCTACCTCACTTGGGCTACATGGCGGCTCAGCGCGTCTGTGATATGTGCTTTGAGGCACACATCGAGGCCATGACATCTTTCAAGTTGCCATCCTTGATGCGGTATCCCACGGATGAGTTGTCAACTTCATCATTTGCAAGCTCGCCGCGCGGGTTGGAAAGCAACAACAGCTGCTATGGACTTGAGAGTTTAGCCATGGATCCAGCACGAGTAACTCCACTGCGTACATAACAAACAACTTCTTGTCAATAATTATCCAAGTAGGTCAGACGAAAAAATGTCGATAAGTGATCCACAAAACTACATGGGATTTCAATGCCTGATGATACTTCCTTCATGTGACTCGTTTCTTCAATTCTTGGCTTTAGGGACCTCTTTAGGCTTCAAAGGCGCAAACGTCATGCGATGAATGGCACATGCTCCGTGCTTGGCGATGGAAGCTACGTGAGCTTTCGTCGGGTACCCCTTGTGCTGTGCTAGTCCGTACTGCGGGTACTGCTTATCGTACTCACGCATGAGGCGATCTCGTGTGACCTTGGCGATGATGGAAGCTGCCGCGATGCTAAAAACTTTGGAGTCTCCCTTGACCACGGCTTCCGCCGGCAACTCCAGCGTCGTCGGCAGTTTGTTGCCGTCCACCAACACAAATGTCTTGTCCATCTGCTGCAGCCGCTCCGCCACCTCGTTCACTGACTTGGTCATTGACTCCAGTGTCGCCTGTAGAATATTAATCTCATCAATGCGCTGTGCGCTATTCACATGAACCGCGTAGGTGACACTCGGATGATTTGTCAGCAAGTCAAACAGCTTTTCTCGTTGAGGCTCCAAGATCTTTTTACTATCGTCGATACCTTCGATCGTCACATTAGTCGGCACATGACACGCTACCGCAACCACAGGACCAGCAAGAGGCCCTCGACCAGCTTCGTCTACACCAATGACAGTTGTATAACCCTTGGCTTCGTAGCGAGTCTCAAAGGCACGCGATAACGACAGTTTTTTCGCGTTTGTGGACGTTTTCTTGACACTTGGCACTCGAAAAACTCGTGATGAGATGGAGGATACGATATCAATGCTCTTGGACGCCACTGGAGTCAACTCTTTCGCGTGTAGACGCGGAGATCGGCGCGTTGCGGCAGTCGCAGCCGCAGCGACCTTGACGCTGCGCTTGATCGTCTTGCACATAATTATTTCACTGTTTTATCCAATCGTGTCTTTTCATTTTAATAACATCGCGAGTGATTGGTGAATATTACGTACCATCCTGCTTGGCTAGGAAGCTGTGGACGTCATAATCACATTCACGGTCCAGTGTCTCAGCTCGAAGAGATCCATTAGAAATGGCTGACGCAACACCGTCCGCCCCGAAAAAGCTCACAAAGAAAGAACTACGCATCCTCGAACGTCAGAAAGCAGCCGTAGCTGCTGCTGGCCCTACACTGACTGAAACGTATGGTGAGCTGCCTCTCGTCCAGTCGAAGGAACGCCTTCATCACGTCTATAAATTGTACGTAGTCGAAGCATTTTTTTCATGTTAATTGATGCTACAAAGTAATTTAAATGACGAGTTTCTGATCTTATAGAGTAAAAGATCTAAACTTGGAGCTACAAGGTGAAAGCTTTTGGGTACGCGGGTACCTACAGACTGTGCGTGCCAAGTCCAAGCTTGCCTTCATCACGCTGCGTCAAGAGACGGCTACGATCCAAGGTATTTTGCATGAAAGTGACAAGGTTTCGCGCCCTATGATCAAATTTGTGGCCGGTGTACCCAAGGAGTCTGTCGTGGATGTGTTTGTGACGCTTACCGTGCCCGACAGCCCCGTGCTCAGCACCACGCAGAAAGACGTAGAGCTTAAGGTGGAGAAATTCTTTGTCGTCAGCAAGGCGTTACTCGAACTGCCTTTCCAGGTAGAAGACGCTGCTCGCTCTGATGTCGTTGTCAAGGCCGAGGGATCTACGTACGTGAATGTTGGGCTGGAGACTCGTCTCAACACACGTCCGCTTGACTTGCGGACGCCTGCCAACCAGTGTATTATGCGTATTCAGGCGGCTGTGGGCCAGCTCTTCCGTGAGTTCCTTATCAAGCGCGACTTTGTTGAGATTCACACGCCCAAACTTGTAGGTGGAGCCTCGGAAAGCGGAGCCAACTGCTTTACGCTCAAGTACTTTGATCAAGACGCTGCATTGGCTCAAAGCCCCCAGACGTACAAGCAAATGGCTTGCGCTGTCGCTGGTCTTGAGCGTGTGTTCGAGGTTGGCCCAGTCTTTCGTGCCGAGAACTCGAACACGCACCGCCACATGTGTGAGTTTGTTGGTCTTGACCTGGAAATGACCATCAAGGACCACTACCACGAGGTGCTGGAAGTGTTTTCGGACCTGTTCATCTATATCTTTGATGGTCTAAAGGAGCGTTATGCTAAAGAGCTGGCTATCATTAATGAACAGCACCCGTTCGAGCCGCTCAAGTACAACAAGCCGTCGCTCGTCATCAACTTTGAGGAAGGTGTAAAGATGCTGAAGGAGGCTGGTGCCACGCAGGAGCCTGAAGACGACCTAAACACTGAAAATGAGAAGTGGCTTGGCCGGCTCGTTAAGGAGAAGTATGACACGGACTTTTACATTCTGGACAAGTTCCCGCTTGGCGTACGTCCGTTTTACACGATGCCGGACCCGAATGATAAGCGCTGGAGTAACTCGTACGACATGATGATACGTGGTGAGGAAATTGTCTCCGGCGCCCAACGTGTGCACGATCCCAACCTCCTCATTCAGCGCATGGATGAGTTGGGCGTGCCGCAAGAGTCTATGCGCACATACATTGACTCGTTCCGGCTTGGCGCTTTGCCCCACGGCGGTGGTGGCATTGGTTTGGAGCGTGTTGTTATGCTTTACTTGGGTTTGGGTAACATCCGCAAGGCCTCCATGTTCCCGCGTGACCCGAAGCGATTGTATCCGTAACCAGTCTTCGCTTGTTTTGTTCGACCATGCATGCAGGACCGGGCCGTCGCAATGATGCTTCCGTGCTTGCGCGACTGCAAATTAGGTCGTCGTGGATTTATGTTGAATAAGCAATATGCAACGAACCATGCATCAATTTAGAACATTCACATCAAACATGATAAGGCTGCTGCATCGACTGACTATCCTTCATTGGTGATGTCGAGCAGCCTTCAGCTGGCGTTGCTCTTGTGTATCATCTTCGTGTACCCTTGACGGCTTCTTCTCGTCTCCTTCATCACTCTGTTAATGCAGACACAGCCCTTCATATTAAATATCACAATACTGTACATACTGATACTTACATCATCGTCATACTCCTCTCCTAAAAGTAAAACGCCGGCACTCTTTTTTCTCGCTGACACAGCTTGAGGGTTCTCGTCGCGCAGAAAGCAATAGTAGCCATGTAGCTCATGCGAAGTATCCAAAAAACGAAACTTGGCAATCGCACCAAGCTTGACCTACCATTCCAATTCTTAGCATTCCTCTCGATGACAATACCACGTGTATATCAAGTACAGAGACCGAAACTACGCGTACCTTTAGCAAAACCTCTAGCTGCGGATGCTCTCGCACCTTGTTAGCTGTAGCTTCCAGGATCGCATGCCGTTTCTTAGTCTTAGGCTACAAAATGATCAAATAATCAGACGATCGTCCACATTGACCCAATTATCCATCACACGAGCACCACACCAAGATGAGATGGTCGGGCACCTTCCACAGTGGTTCAAAAGCTTCTCCATCAATCTCTTGGTCACTTTCATCATCTGAGTATTGATAAGGGAATTTGTTCGCCACTGGAAACGTCTTGTCCAATGGTGGAAACTCGACCGCGTAATCTCCGAAACGCAGACGATGCAGCACCTGCTCCTCCGTGTCTTCTTCATCTTCTTTCTCTCCTGTTTTTGTACGTACTTTTGTGCGCTTGATCGGCGTCCGCTTTCTCTTTTTTAGCTGACGAAATACACTCCGATCTTCCAGCAAATTCCGAGCGTCAAAGCGATCCAAACGTAAATCCGTATCATGCTCTCCACGCCACGCAATCAGATGTAACTCTTTGTGCAGCTTCCACGCAGTATCAGGATCATTAAACACATGACAACTGTATCCACGCACACCTAGTGAAAACACATGAACGTCGGTCATTTTGTAAACCGATTTTTGTAACCCCATTTTTTGTAATCCGATAATTGTAATCCTTTTTTTGTTTATTATTCGTTTTGCTTGTTAACTGTAACTGTTCTCTATCGGACTCTGATTCAAAATAGTATCACTATAAAAATGAGTGGGCGACGACGCAGTCGCAGTCCTCGACATGAAAAACACACTCGCAGCCGTAGCCAAAGCAGAAGTGGGAGTGGGAGTCACTCGGCGTCTCTAAAGCACAAGCATCATCATCATCGACAGTATGAGCGGGATCACCGACGTCATGAAGGAGATGAAGAACAGAAAGGGGGCGAGCGACATGAGGTTGCGCACAGGTCGCGCATCTTGACGGTCGTGAACTCGGATGAAAGCGACAGTAGCAGTTTGATTACTACAGCCAAGAAGAGTAGAGATAGTTTATCGGATAACAAGCACCGACACCACAGCCATCGTCATTCGAAACGTCGGCGTTCGCGCTCGTCGTCCGAGTCGTCGTCCGAGTCGGAGAGCTCTGACGAGTCGAAGCGTGAGCAATTACGTCACAAGAGGAAACACAAGCACAAGACCTTGCACAAGAGCAAGAAACAACACAAGAAGAGAAAGAAGGACAGCAAGAGCACGAAACATGCTGTAAATCAGGACGAGTACGGCAAGTACGGCATCCTGCGCGAGTCGGACTTCCATAGCAAGAGCGTGTCGTTTCAGGCGTGGCTTCGAGACGTGAAAAACATGGGCGAGTTCAATGGACCCAAGTGGGAAGCCATGGAACTCTTTAAAGAGTACATGGAAGACTACAATACGTGCACAATGCCCCACAAAAAGTACTATGATATTGAAAAGTTTGAGATGAAACGGTATCAAAAGCAGCAGCGCAAGGCGTTTGCAAAGCAGAAGGGGGCGTCCAATAAGGCACTGGACACGGCGGCTGATGAAGAGCGACTGCGTCGTGAACGCCTCGATGCACGCGAGAAGAAGGAACAGGAGGAATTTCGCCTTGTGCTGCAACTTATGGACAAGGACAAGATCGAAGCCATGCGTGAGCAGGAGCGTCTCCGTGCACAGATGCAATTGTTTTACAAGTCTGGAAATGTCGAAGAGGCTCGTCGTCTCGAGCAGAGTCTTAATAAGGTCGAGGAGGATCCGCGCTTTAAACGGTGAGATATTGGCTTAAGGTGTGGAATTGCTGGTAATTTGGCTTGGCTTGTGTTACTTCACTGAATACATGTGAAGTAGTGATAAAAATGGTGTGTGATAGATACACAGGTTAAGTCGATGTAATTAACACTAATTATAAATTTCAAGCTGCAAAAAGTACCCAAATTGTGCTACTACGTCGTGTGTTACAACTAATAACCTGTATAATCAAATACAATAATTGCCATCCCAACCATACATAAATCAAGTCATAAACTGATTTCGTATCAAATTTAACATACGTTTCGCTATTAGAAAATGATGTGACGCCAGGGGTTTTGTCGACTTTTGCTACAATGTTCTCATCGAGCTCCTCTGTATCCTCTGCCAACAGCAGCAGCAGTAGTAGCAGCAGTCCTGACAGTCGTTATCCACCATACGCAATTGAAAAAGAAAACGACGTGGATCACTGCCATCGTCACAATCGACACAAGCAACGGCATCGTACGGACTCAAACCAAAGAGACAAGAGCACGAGTTCATCGCGTGGTAGCTCCTACGGCAGTAGCGGAAACAGCGACGAGTTGTCACTTGCCAGTACGTGTGATGAGAAGATGCGTGTTGATTTGCCATCGGATCGAGAGTTTGTGCCGTTAGAGACGGACAAGGAGAAGGAAAACGTTCGAGATCAAGTGATTTGTATGATCTTTGACTTGCCCGAGTCTACGCAGTTTTACCAAGGTACACACAGGCATTAAATTAACTGCAAGAGTTTCTAGCAAAAGGACGGATGTTGTGGTACAAAAGAGATTGAAACGCGTCGTTTATGTGGAATTTCCTCCTTTTTTGAACATTTATTGTAGACTTTTCGTGTGCCATTGCGTCGACACTGGCTATGCATGGACGCATGTATCCAACGAGTACACACGTATGTTTTTACTCAAATGTGTTCGGTCGCGAGAGAAAGGTCAGAACGCTAGAGAGGGTGGACCTTAAAGAGTACACTCACTCAGGATGCTCTCTTGAGGATAAAGCTCAGTCGTTACACAGCTGTTTCTGGCTCCCGACGTAATGTCGACATAATACTGAGCCTGTTTGTCTCTATATATGTGTTTGTATGTTTGGTGCTAGTGTAGATTTTGATCCCGTACGAGTCCATTTGCGAAATTGAAAAGACAACGACAATGATGTTTCAGCACTCGATCCGCCTCGCGATGTTTGATAAGGACGAGTATACTTTTACTAGTTTCTGGGGTAATAACCGTGATAGCTGTTATGAACTCATCGTGAAGACGCGCAATCGCGTGCTACGCGAATTGCGTCCTACTGCAGCCGACGCGTCGAAATTGCGTCGTCAGGCGCTGTCGAAGTCGTCTATGACATTGAACTCCCAGTCTTCAGTTGCGCCGCCACTACCATTGCAGCCCAATCCTACAGTAGAGAAAGATTGTGAAGAAGAAGAAGAGGAAGTCGATGCTGCTACTGTCCATGATAGCTTTGCGATTATTGCTAACGAAGGCGATAACGATATGGCATTGGAGAATGAAGACGATGATGATCGCACATCTCCTGCTACTTCGCGCCGGCGCAGTATGGTCTCGGATATGGATTCGATCGCACCCAAGGATATCTCGATGATCCAGGTTCTCGAAGAGGTATTTCTTGTGTCGGTAGATACCTTCATGCAGGCATTTTATATGGATAATGCGCCGTTTGGGATGGACATATTCGGCGAACAAACTGGATCGACTGAAATGACCGTAACTCCATGGACGACGTCGTTGGAAGACGAAAAATCGTTCGGTGCGTAAACGATGGTTCACATATCCTGAAATTTGACGCGGTACTGACAATGTGCTGTGGTATGCGATAGGTTCGACACGGTCGCTGCAATTCCGGGTGCCGATCGATGCTCCAATTGGCCCAAAGTCGTCGCAAGTTGACGTGGTAATATTGTTGAAAGGTGTCTTAGTTCATATGTCTGCAGTGATTAACGTGTTGTTGATGTGTTGTTCAAGCTGCAATGCCTGAAAGAAAGTGAAAATGGAGTACGTGTTGTAGAGAGCTCGACCCGACTCGTAGACATTCCGTATGGCGACTATTTCAGTGTGGAAGACCGGTGGACTATTGTGCCACACTCATCCAACCCCAATTCCTGCAAACTGTTCATTGAGTCAAAGGCGCGTGTAAAGAGCCAACAAACTTGTGCTAGCGTGAAGCATACTGATTGTGCTGTTCGTTTTTATTCTAGGTGGTCTTTGGTAAATCGACATTCTGGAAGAAAACCATCGAAGCCCGAGCGATCAGTGACAACCGGGCGAAGTGGAAAAAGTGGGTTGGCATGGCAAAGAAGTTTCTAGACGTGAGAGATCTTAACGATAGCACTAACTGTGCCTTGAAGAGTTTTCCGGCTTCCATCACTTCTACGGAGAAGACGGCACCAGAGAAAATCAATAGAAATGATCATGCATCTGTGGCGAGACGTCGGAGTCGAAGCAAGCCCAGTCACCGTCACAGATGTTCCACTGCCGCAGCTATAGGAGCTCGTACAGCCTCTGTGAAAGTGTTCCCGTGGGTTCTGGTTTTGATTCTTTTCCTAGTCGTTTTGCGCCTGCAAATGACACTGTTGAGTATCGAGCATTACTTGTTAGATAATACCGAGCTCATTGGCGACCTCCAGAAGCAACTTTCCAGGTTCCAGGCGGAAGGCTGTCAGTGACAGCATTGTCAGTTCTATCACTCTTTATACGACTTAAACTTATACCAAATGACACCATCCATTTCATTGACGAACTATACATTGTTGGAACAAGCGTTAAACAACATCACGTGAAAGTTGACACGCTCTTGCAGTCGTTGTAGTAACCAGTTAGCACGTAAATCTGTGTCGCATTGCATCGCACGATGAGTTGACGCTGTATGCTTGTCCCCTGCTCCGTGCCCCTTATCCATTTCCTCCTCCTTGTCTTGTGAACCTTGATGTCGTCGAATAGTAAGAATCTCTCGACGCATGGAGCACAACATGC
Source organism: Peronospora farinosa (assembly GCA_947646735.1). Classification (NCBI taxonomy): domain Eukaryota; phylum Oomycota; class Peronosporomycetes; order Peronosporales; family Peronosporaceae; genus Peronospora; species Peronospora farinosa. Next base: position 188,820 of record CANTFK010000228.1, read on the forward strand.
GCCGTAGCACGCCCAGGTGGGTATGTTGGAACGGGTTGTGCATCACATAAACGTCTGAGGGAAGGTCTGCAGCGAATCTTCTCAACTCGTAAAGCATCGATTCGCGGGATCTCACGTTAATGCTTATCAGGGCAAACGTTGGTCGAATGACGGAATCAATAGAAGCGGGTATTCCAGTACACGTTTGTTCAGACCACGATACCAGATTTGAGCCAGATGAGATGAACAGCAATTGATTTTGGTCTACAGAAATAGCATCATAAAACCAAACCGACCTCAGTGTCAGTACTTCATACTTCGACGTATTGTATACCAGCAAGTGTACATACCGCTCCAACTGCTTTCGACTGTTGTCTGCAACCTTTCACCGATTCCAATCAGGTTTTCAGGATAAATTTTGACAGACGCAATAGCAAGAGCCGACTCGCTTGGATGCCAGGCTTGAGTGGTGTTGGAGATAAAAGCATCCTGAGATGGTCCCCAATGCAGCCATAACATTACCTCTAACGGCTTTCGCTCACGAAGGAATATATAGCTTGTATCAAACTGGAAATCTAGCTGAAATCGGGCTTCCTGTTGTTGCGTTGTCTGGCTTTCGGTCATGCCCCGAGCACGAGAAAATTCAGACGCCACTGAGCTCAAGCACCTCCAGCCCTGAGTAACTGTTTGTCCTCCCTTTGGTGCTGTCAGAAAAACATAACTATCATCAATAGCGAAGTCGGACATGTTCGTTAAGACAACTTCGGCGTGAACAAGTGACGATGACGGCGCGTATTCGAGCAGAGTGAGGCGCTTCAAAGACACTTGCTGCTCCAGCTTAAGGTCATTCAAATCAGATTCTGAATCTTGCTTATTTGGTCCATCCTTTGCATCATTCCGGACAGTAGTCGCCGTGACAATCGTTTCCATTTCTGCACGCCCCTGAGAGCCAAAGTAGGGGATGTCTACCTCTTGAGCTGAACCCCCAAAAGTCTGCAAGAATAAGTGCTTCATACTGGGATTTCTCGCTTTAGCTTGTAGTTTTTGCCATAGTTGTACGATAAGCTGGTTGAGTTGGTGAGCTAGTGCGACCTTGTCGCTCACAATTACTTGCAGGCGTTCCAGCTCCTGCAACCCATTGCTCAGACGTGCAAAAAGAGAACCAGCAAGTTTGCCAAGCTGCACGTGCGAAGCAGCTAAATCATTAGCTGCGCCATCTTCGATCACTTCTAAGTGGTTCACGCTTTTATCACGAGACGAAGCCTTATGAGTGCGTTCAATGTAGCAGAATGGCTCTGCCTTTACATCACCAAATCTGACGTCCTCATTATTGCGAGATCTTTTGCGAAAACGGGAGCCATCCTTCATATTTTTTTCTTCATGTCGTCGAAGTCGATGGCACGATAGCTTTATTTCAGGCGATGATGACTTTTGTGAGATCAGAACACTGCGCTTCACAAGCTGTTTGTGATCCAGGGATTTATAGGCGTCCGATCTATTCCCAACTGTGTACGTGCTATCATAGATGCCAAAAATCCCTCGAACATCATTGAGAAGGAGGACTTGAGTAAAGCTGTCAGACGCGTGCGTACCAGCAAAATTTACGTTATGCGCGTGACCTACATGTTTAAACGCTACGAAAATCGTACCAAGCCGGAGTCAGTTCAAGAAACTGCTTTTGCAATACGCACAAACCAATACCAAGAAACTTACATAATAGAAGTCCCATGGACACGTGCTGCACATTACTGGAAAATTCCAACATGAAAAACGAACGGTTATCGTCGTCGCAGCGCACACAAAGCACATGTCTTTGGTCCGAGCGGTTTTCACATAAGGACCATCTGACACAAAAAGCACGAGTAAGTTACTCCAACTATAACATACAAACATACAGTGTCGTACATCTCAGCTGGTCGAGTAGGCAGCACGTAGGAGGCGAGTAGAATCCCGTTTGCATGGACATATATCGTGTTACTGGTAGTACCAGTGACCACCAGCGTCGACACACCTATACTCGTCTGTGTAGATTGAGGACTTGACCCCAGATTCCAAGACACGAAGGCATCTGTATCGCAGAAAGGTGATGCTATAAAATCTCTTTGACTCTTCTCGAGAATGAAGCAACAACAAGTTATCTGTTCAAGCTTCGACATTGGCCCAATGCACCTTGCAGCCGAGGAAAATACAGGTAGGTAGTGACAATGCAAAGCTTTTTTGTTGCTAACGATATTGCCCCTGTCATCTTCAAGATCCACGACACTCCAAGTGTGTCTTTTTGTGATCCACGATTGACAAACGTTAGCTCGCAGCAAAAGTGGGAAACAATTCATCAATGATAATATACCTGTCGGATGATGACGACGACGACCGTAGCATATGAATCAGAATATGCGGCCAGGTACTATACAACTCCGACACGTAAGTACAAGATATCACTTCCAAATTCGTCTCCGGAGCGTCGTCTTTCATGTCATGTGCCACATCCAGCGCTTGACGAAATTCTAACGACTCGTTACCCTGCATTGCTCTTTGAAGCTTTAACAACGTCATATGTTGCGATCGACGCTCAAATAACACCACATGAGGTCCGTCCATTACAAAAACCTGCAGCATATTGGCATTTCTCTCATCAACGGAAACATCTTCATCTCTAAATCGTGTTGGAACTTCCAACATCTTTAAAAAGCGCAATTGCATTTCGTCAGTACCCTCTTGTTGATACAAAATACACACAACGAGCCAGCTCGTAGGACTCAGTACAGCATTATTGTTTGCAACAACTGCATCATAATTCTCTATCGATCGCCGACGTTTGTCACTTGCTGACAAACTTTGTCTTGCCTCTTGCATAGAGAGAAATACCAACACTGGATAACGACTACAAGAGACAAGAAGAATAACAGCATAAAAACAGTCTTAGCAAATGTAACCCACTTGAATCTTTATATACAAAACTATGGCGAGAAATGTACATTGCCAAGATCGAGTCTTCCACTTCGTTGGCAGCGACGAGACGAGCGTCGACTGGAAGCCCAGTCGTTTCATTATTGCTATTGACAGTACAAAGATGGAGCGAAATTGTTTTGCTTTTATTGTCGACGTCCATGCGCTGAATCTGCAGCTTTCCCCGCTCCCAGCGCACGAGAAAAAGCGCATCATTCCACGCTAGTAACTTGCTCATAATCAAGAGTGATGGTCAGTGTAACTACATGTATATTGTTGCAATGTAACCTAATAACCGAGGGTTACGCCGGTGGTATATTTTTTATAATTGAAGTACCCCATGAGCACAATTTTGAAGCGACTGTGTTTTACTGTACTGAACATACAGTATTAGAGAAGAACAGTAGAGAGGAAGATTACAAAACTCTCGTGCTACCATCGAGTTTGTATCTTTGCATGATTCAATCCGGAGCTGACGCCATCCGAAGATCATTCCTCACCATAGTCTACTACATATTATTTTCGTTCATGCACGATCCTGATACTACTGTACCCATCCACCAAGATGGCGTCTGCTAGCAGCAACCCAATGCTGCGCGTACTTTAAGTCGGTAACTCAGTAGACGCTCAAGCGTCGTGCCAACACTGATTAAAGTGACTGACAATTGTTGGAATAGAGAGAATTGCTTCATTCTCTAAATGGCTAGGAACATTTGTAGGGTTTTTGTAAGAGCTACCGTAGCTTCATCATTTTCCTTTGTCTGTGCCGAACACAACGTCTAATCATCATCACTAGAAGCACTAGGCAAGCAATCTGTCCAATTTCACAGCGAAATTCTTGTCCGTCAAATTTCGGTTCTTCTAATCGCCTTTCCCAATTGGCAACGACGGAGGCATGACAATGCGCAGCGCTGAGGTTAACGCCATGGCAAGTGTTGGGAAAAAACAATGGTTTCATGCCACATCAAGTCTGCACGGGGTAATAGGGTGGCGACGAGACAATTAAGTTGCGGCAGTGAGGTCCCCATCGTTCATTGTTTTGGGAATGCGCTTGCGCCGCAGCGCTCTGAAATAAACTAATTTGCACACTAGACTGGGCAGAAAATTACCAGTCGATTAACCCAAAACTTTCTGGGCCAGTCGGCAAGCTCATAGCATACCGGAGTACCTACTAAACATTTAACGGACCGAGTTCAGAATGACGTGGGCGAAGCCGAACGCGTCTGGACGCAAATTTGGCGCGTCCTAGCGACAATATGTCAAACACGACTCTAAGTAGATTTCCTTCCCAGCAGCATCGCCAGTTCGGACATCGTACCTTTGTCAGCTCCGTGCAACGCACTGGTGTAGACTCGCGAGGGTCCAGCAAATTGAAAAGCGTCACTCAGCTCAAGGACGAGGGCATCATAGATTATGTAAGCGAGGGCACTTCCTCTGGTAGCAATGATCTATCTATGCTCCTCATTCACGGATTAAAGAGTCTCGTGGGCTATGGTAACGCCGACTTCGTTTCGTCTTTCATACCAGCAAGAAAAACAATCTAAGCTGGACTATCACTCTGACCAGAGCTCTTGCTGTGGTAGCGAAGATTCTTTCTCCTGTAACGGGGTGAGCCCATTAGTAACGGGGTGAGCCCATTTGTAACGGGGTGAGCCCATTAGTAACGGGGTGAGCCCATTTGTAACGGGGTGAGCCCGTTACATAATATTGACACTTATATGAAGTGTCAAAAAAAATATTATTATAACTAATAATATTTGACAATATTATTTTTTCTTATAATATTGTTCCTAGATCTGCTTAAAGTTGGAGATGCCCTCTCATTGGTTGATATGGGCCATCATATCAACCAACGCGCTGACCAATGACCGATGGACGCGCGCAATGAGTGGAGGGCAAGTTGTCAACATACATAGTTGTAGTTTGATATAGTTAACATAGGTTATAACAGATTAGTTTTATTAGACAGTTAACTATATTAAATACAGTTTTCTTTTTCTTCTCAACTAAGCGTGTGCTTAGTTGTTTGACTTCCTCTGCTCACATGTACGTGAGGTATTGAGGCACCTGCTTTCACTGTCATCAGTGAAGGAAGACTATACTGTAATAAGTATAGTCGGAGGGTGCCCCATTACACCTGGTAGCATTTCGTGGTCCGTTCAGCGACCACCGCACCATCCGCTATGGAATCAGCGGGTGATGATTTCCGCTATTTGAGTAACCTCGAATGCAATGCGGTTCAGCGTATGGCTGAAACCATCGGCAACCCTGTCGTTGGTGCCATGTTGCTCTCTCTTAGCGGAGACGACCAACATGCAACCATCGCCAAGTTCATACAACATGAACTTGACGAAGTTGTAAAGAAACTCACCTTGCTACAGGAGCAAGGTTCTCAACAGGTTGACCTGTTGAGAGAACAATGCGCTCAACAAGCTGACTTGTTGATGCAGCAGGGTGCTCAACATTCTGAACTGTTGAGACAACAGCAGGCTAGTGCTGTTGCTGCCGGTTAACGTATACACGTCGACCCGAGTCCTTGAAGATTGATGTCTCCAAGTACAAGGCAGTCGAAAGCGACTCCTTGCTAAGATGGTTCGTCGAGCTCGACGATGCCATTGAGGCTCGTCGCATCAATGATGATGCGATGAAGGTCAAGTTCGCCATGTCGAACTTGGCAGGACGTGCCAAAGCTTGGGCCTTAGGGCTCAAACTGCACGACCCATACGTTTTCCCAACGTATGACGTCTTCAAGGCGCGGCTCAAACACACGTTTGAACCGCCTCGCGCCGAATTCAGGGCTCGAGCTGAGCTCCTGGATTTGAAACAGGGTAAGCGTGGTATACACGCTTACGCCCAACACGTACGATACCTCGTCAGTTGTATCGTGCTGAACCCAATCGATGAACACAAGCAGGTTACTGTGTTCATCAAGGATCTGACAGATGGTCCTGTCAAGACCCACCTGTTCCGCTTGAAACTAGAATCGCTGAATCAAGTGATCTCTGCAGCGGAACAGGAGGACTTTAGCCTAAAAATGCTCACGTCCACTCGGGGTCCTATCGTCCACCGAGACGACAGGAGGGCGGAGGTCCAGAACCAATGGACCTCTCCTATGTAGAGAGCGAGCGACCTCGCTCTCCAGGATACAAGCGATTGCAAAAGTGCAATCGCTGTCAGAAGTTGGGCCACTACTCTTATGAGTGTAGTGCTCCACACCCAGTGTCTCGTAACACTGGGAGTGACGATCGTCCGTCTGCCAAGAAGGGCCAGAGACGTGGGTCCCACGTTGCTGCAAAATCGCAACAACGTGGTGGACCATCAAAAAACGGTCGGGGTCAGTAGGGGCGGAGCGCCCTACTGATCCAGCAACGTCAAGAGAGTTCGCGGGAATCTTGACGAAGGTTGCTCCCAACACACAGTCACTGTGTGTTGCCGCTCCCAATGATGAGGTATCCCTCATCACATTGAAGATCGAAGTGACACAATCAACTAGGGCGCGAAGTGACATGGAGAACATGTCACTTCGCGCCCTAGTTGATTGTGGGGCTTCGAACAACTTTGTTCGACGCCAATCGTTAGATGATCGTAGGCTCAAATATGTTGAGCGCGAGACCCCTCCAACGGGATGACGGTGCGCCTTGCGACTGGCGCATCCGTAACAGTAAAGAAACGTGTAGTGGGAATTCACTACACGCTTGAAGGCAAAAAGTACGGTGATGATTTCATCGTACTTGACATGGATGACAAATTTGATGTCATCCTAGGATTACCATGGCTCAGAAGGTACGAGCCATGGGTCAGCTGGCAGCATCGAACCGTGAAGATGCCTGCCACTTGTTCATCAGATGGCCATCTGTTTGAACGTCTTGGAGCGTTCACAAGCGTGTGATAGCACTACGAGTGAGTGCGATGGCCTCATTTGTGGTTCGGTCGTTCGTACGACTGCAAAAGTACTCAGCGTGACAGACAGTCACACTGTGAGCAAGCTGCCGGCGGCTGTGCACAAGCACAGGCAGCGCCGAAGGTTCACCACTCGAATAAGTCGAGTGGACCGGGACAGGAATGCTAGCCTAGAGGGCAGCATTCACCGAAGAGTAAACCGGTTGCCCAGAAGCGGCAACACGGTAATCCTAGATCAACTGGAGAGTTGATCGTAGAGGATCTCGCTGTGTTTGCGCCACCACAGCTAGAGGAAGTCGATGGAACAAGTTCCATCGAGCCTGCGGGTATAAGTCCATAGGAATTAAAGCACTGAGAGAATAAGTCCCCAGGAAGTAACCGAGACGTTGAACGTCTTGGCTGATGACGGATCAAACGTAGGCGCTTATACGCTTGATCTGATCGCGCCTCCGAAGTTAACTTCGGAGATATCTCAGTTGCCTACGCTAGAACATAAAACGTTCTTGCGTGATCTTAGTAGTGTCAAAGTCAAGCAGATCTGTGTGCTCGTCGCAAAGGACGAGTACATGACTGACATTCGGTCAGCAACAGTTTTTGCCGAGAACGAACGGGTTCTTAGCAGCTCATCAATGGAAGAAAGTGTCCTTGGAGGAAAGACTCGGATTGAGCGATATACATCGCAATCCTGGGAGTCGCTGAAGTCAAATCCTTTGTATAAGGATTTGGTCGAATTCAGGATGTATTTCCTGAATCCGTTCCGTGCGAGTTGCCTAAGAATAAAGGTACTCGACACGAGATCGACCTTGTTCCTGGCACAAAATATTGTGTCATGACGCAGTGACCACTGCCTCGGGAACAGGTCGAGGCGATCGACAAGTTCTTTGCCGATCGCCTAGCAGCGGGCCATGTGAGGGAGTCAACTTCACCTCACAGCTCTCCGACCTTCTGTGTGCGCAAGGCCACAGGAGGGTGGCGGATAGTACACGCGTTCAACAAGTTCAACGCTGCAACGATACCGGCGCAAACGCCGATACCGAGAAAGGACGCAATCATAGATGGTATGTCTAAAAGTACCTTCTTTTCGTCCATGGATCTGATGGATGGTTTCTATCAGATCCTAATACGTGAACGGGACATCCCGTACACAGCAGTGAGCACTCCCAGTGGTATGCTCTGCGAATGTTTGATGATGCCGCAAGGGCTTAGTAATGCACCAGCCACATTCAATAAATGTTTTACATCTATTATGACCGGTACACAAATTTGGACCGAGTTACTTCGGTGATGTGTTCGTCCATAGTCGGGCTATGGACGGGAAAACAGACGTGGAAGTCCATAGACTCCACGTCCGTAAGGTTCTTACACTTATGCGCGAGCATAAGTTGTACGCCAACCTCAAGAAATGTACATTCGCAGCTAGCGAAATACCGCTTCTTGGGTGCATCGTCGGAAATAACGGCGTACGCCCTGATCCAGAAAAGATCAAGGCGATCACCGACTGGCCAGTGCCAGTCGATGTCAAGGGACTAAGAAAGTTCCTTGGGCTAGCGGCGTACTTGCACAAGTACTCGCGCAAAAAAAATTACGCCGAAATGACAGTACATCTTTCTTGTTTACTCAAGAAAAATGTAAAGTGGAACTGGAACGCTGATTGTCAGCGTTCCTTTGAACGTATCAAGCAAATCTTGATGCAATCGCCAGTATTGGCGATTGCAGATCAAGACAGACCATTTCATGTGGTCTGTGGCGCCAGTGATTTTGCAATCGGCTGTGCATGATGCAATATGATACAGACGGCGCAGAGCGCGTCATCTGTTATCAATCGCGTAAGCTGCAACCGGCTGAGTGCAATTACCCGGTGCATGACAAGGAACTCCTTGTGCTGAAGTATGCACTGGCTAAGTTTCGCGTCTATCTCTTAGTAGATAGACCGTTCATTGTGTATACAGACCATGCGTCACTACGCACGGCTGTAAAAAGTCCACACCTTTCGCAACGCATGGCGAGATGGTTGTCGTTCTTCGCGGAGTACAACTTCTCCGTGGAGTATAAGCCGGGACGACTTAACGTCGTCACCGATGCTCTTTCACGTTCGGCCTGAACGAGAGCCGACTGTGCCATCCGGCAGTGATGTGAACACCACTGTCGCCACGATGAGTACCAGCGTCTTGTCGTCAAGTTTACTCGACGATATTAGAATGGCATGCGCACATGATAATGATCTTGTACGCCTGATGGAGTACCTCAAGGACCCATCCAAGCAAGCTAAGAAGCGCTTACCTGTCATGTATTGATCTTCTCTCGATCGATACACCCAGCGGGACGGCTTACTGTACTACACAGCCGTCAACAACGACACGCCTCGTGTCGTTGTACCGCCACAACATAATCTCAGGTTACGGATCATGTTTGAATGTCACGATGCACCAATAAGTGGGCATCGCGGCCGTGATAAGACTTACCTCACGGTCAGTCGCGACTTTTACTGGCCACGCCAGTATAAGTTTGTGCGCAAGTACGTGCGTGCTTGCGAGGTGTGTCAACGAGTGAAGCCTAGTCCTTCACTCCGTGCACCATTGCAGCCTCTACCTGTTCCGGCAGAGTGCTGGGAGTCCGTATCAATGGACTTCGTCTTTGGGTTTCCCAAAGACGCTCACGGGAATAAAGGTATTCTCGTGTTTGTAGACATGTTCCGCAAGATGGTACATCTTGTTGCTGTACCTGAGTCGATCACAGGAGAGGGCTGTGCTCGCGTGTTTATCGATACAATCCTTCGATTGCACGGGCTACCCCGTGAACTTGTGTCCGATAGGGACCCCCGGTTCACGGCTGAGTTTTGGCGTTCTGTGTTCCAAACACTTGGAACACGGCTCACAATGTCTACTTCTGACCATCCAGAAACCGATAATCAGACTGAACGCGCCAATCGCGTCCTCGAAGAGATTCTTCGAGGGTACGTCCACTCGTTTACGAGTTGGAGTGAGTTCTTGTCGATGGTCGAATTCGCCATAAACAACTCAGTGCATGCGTCCACGGACGCATACACCGTTCTACGTGAATGGCCTTCGCCATTCACGTGTCCCCACCTTAGTAGAGGGTGACTCAAATGTAAGGGGGGAGAGACTCGCTCGAGCGAGAACCAATCTGGCTCTTGCTCATCACGCATCGACGCTATGGTCGACGCGAAAGTAACTGAAGTCGTACCATTTCGACTTCGGTGAAGAGGAAGAAAGTAAGAGCGACGACGCTCTTACTGATAACGATGCTGAAGATATCAGCATCTTTCGAGGTATCATAAGCGAGAACAGTAACGTTCTCGCTGAGTTAGTAACCGATATCTCTGCAGTGCACTCACAATGCATTGCAGCCAAAAGCAACGAGTCAGCTGAGGATTTCCTGCTGACTCGTAAAGCGGTAGTCCGTTTCGTGCAAGACTCTATCGCAGAAGCGGTGGATAAGCAAAAGCGAAACGCAGACAATAATGGAAGGGCAAATGCTCAGACATTTATTGAAGGCGATTTAGTTTTACTGTCAACAGTAAACCTACCTAAACATGTAGTGACTAACCTGGGCAGCAATAAATTGTTGCCCAAGTACATCGGCCCGTTTTGTGTATTGCGCCGCCTAGGCAACGCATACACGATCGAGTTGCCACGCAGGATGCGTACGCATCCTACGTTTTACGTGGGACGTCTTCGTCCGTACGTTCAGTACGCGGCTTCTTCGAACGACGAAGATAGCCATTACTCTCAAGAATCCCCTTCAGATTTTTGTTGTCACGAACCAGATTTAATACCTGGTCGTGTAGAGATGAGATCTTCCCATGATATTGGACGATCTCCTGACGAGCTGTCGCCAGCTCGTTACTTAGAGAATGAAGTCGCCGTTCGTTCTCCAATAGTGCGACAGCATTGTCTGCCCGAGACTTTTCATGGTCAAACCCAAGCTGTCGCACAATGTCCTCTAAGCGGCGACGCTTATCCCGTTCGTGATCAACATCACAACGTAGCTCACGAGTTACACGGGCAAACCCGTCTAACTCACCAGACAAGTCCGATGAAAGAATCGGACAGTGTTTTCCCTCCACCACCGAATCCACTGGTGGACTCTCATAGTGAGAAGTGCTTCCTCGTGGAACGCTTGCTAAATCACCGCAAGGTGAAGGGACGTCGGACGAGTTATCTCGTCCGATGGCGTGTCTATCCGCCTTCGTTTCTCAAACTTTTTGCGGCTAGCATAAAGTCTTCCAAACTAAGCCTCATCCCCAACGTTTAAGACTTTGGTGATAAACGCGTTCCAAGATTGGAGTAACGCGTCAGCCTCACGCTTCCTGTGTGGGCCATACAGTCGATGTTCAAATAATACATCGATGTAATAGTCGTTCTCAGTGCGAAAGTTTTTCGCACTGGCGTTCTGTCCGTGAAGCTTTGACGCATAAAACAACGGTATGGGAAACCGTTCATTGGTCTTTCCAGACTAACGATCAAGCAGATGCTTCGGTAGCATCCATGGCTTGCGATCAGGATCAAGACGCAATACGTTGCGGTTTAAAGCCTCCTGCGTGTTGTCAACAGAAGTACCGACACCACGTGCATTGATGTCAGTAGAAGCACTAACATCACCCTTACGGTCCCCACCCGAATCACTATCCTTCGACTCGTTTGGCGAGTCGTCTGATTCATCAGACGACCCGAACATTTCACGGTACATTGATTTACTCATTGTACCACGATCCCTCTTCGTAACATTCGACGACGAGGTACCACCCCAGGGAGAGCACGAGGAGTGACACAGGTGGCTTTGAGTCGGATGCGTCATCCGACTCACCAGAGTAGTCAACGACTAACTCTGGGTCAACATCTTCACGTGGCGAAGCGCCACGTGAACCTGCAACAGGCGTTACAGGCTGATGTTGACTTCCAGCAGACACTAATGTGTCTGCTGGCTGAGGCTGTAAAGCCTCAGTAGCGGCTGCGCATGGGCGCGCAGCCGAGCTCTTAGCTGCCTTAGCAGCGACGCGCGTTGACTTAGTCATAGCGTGGAAATTGTTGGAATAAAAGAAAACCCAACAAGTGCTCCTTTCCCATAGTCACTAAACAGTCACTAATGTGACTGTTGGTTGAGGGGGGGTGATGTAACGGGGTGAGCCCGTTACATAATATTGACACTTATATGAAGTGTCAATAAAAATATTATTATAACTAATAATATTTGACAATATTATTTTTTCTTATAATATTGCATCTCCATGAGAGGGCATCTCCCTCCTTAAAGTTGGAGATGCCCTCTCATTGGTTGATATGGGCCATCATATCAACCAACGCGCTGACCAATGACCGATGGACGCGCGCAATGAGTGGAGGGCAAGTTGTCAACATACATAGTTGTAGTTTGATATAGTTAACATAGGTTATAACAGATTAGTTTTATTAGACAGTTAACTATATTAAATACAGTTTTCTTGTCCTTCTCAACTAAGCGTGTGCTTAGTTGTTTGACTTCCTCTGCTCACGTGTACGTGAGGTGTTGAGGCACCTGCTTTCATTGTCATCAGTGAAGGTAGACTATACTGTAATCAGTATAGTCGGAGGGTGCCCCATTACTTCTCCTCTGAATTAAAGAGGATCGCGAGTTATGGTGACGACGAATCAAAGTCGGCGTTCGATAAATTGATCAGCGGGTCCAATATGGAAAATAACTTTGGTCAGAGCGGCAGCGACTTGATCATGGTCCTTTTCGGTATCTGAAGGTCTGAGCGGTACTGGCATGGGCGGCAAGCACCACCATGAGGCAGACGATATGGAAACGGAAAGAAAAATACGAGTCATATCGTAATATTAAGGAGAGATGGGATGAAGGCCCGCGACGATGACGAGGAAAGGACCGGATACCGGTAAAGAACCTCAACAAGAAGGACAAATACACAAGAGTTATGAAGAGGATGTGGTCCAAGACATGTAGCAGAGGTAACTTGATATGGAAGATGAGTGTAACGGGCTCAACGTTACATATACCGTTAAGTATGCGATAGGTTTTATAAAAGGTACGTAAGTATTTAAGACTTGTCATTTGGGAGGTACACACTGTAGACGGGCACTTCAAAGAAGCTGACACGTTGTAACGGGGCTACACGACGGTTGTAACATCATTCCGAAAGTTTTTATACGGTTGAAGGTTCCCTTATTTGCATATAATGCATTGTTGATACTTCTCTTTAGATAGGTATTAAGTATGAACGTTATAGATACGGTATTCGGTAATACCGTATCTTATCGATTAGGATTCGATAATCGATAAACGCTGTACTAATTACATCATACACAGATGTTTAGACGATACATCGTCCAATAACAAAGTCTGTATATTAATATTACTGTTATAGTAATTAATCTAGTGTAGTGTACTTAGAGTAGGACCATTCATAAAATCTTAAAGCATACATAAAATCAGTTCTCATTTTTTTTGAGTTTAAGATCGCAAGTCGTTCTGACTTGTTCTCTTGTGCACTTCGTGCGTTTGTTCTTTGAACCTTTAAGCTTCTAGCTTGTTCTTGCATTCAGTGCGTTGTTTCTCTGAACCTTACAGCTTATTGCTTGCAGACTAAAAGTATCTCTCCTAGTTCCTTAGAACAGGGTGACTATTAAGTCGTTTAATTAGTTCCTTAGAACTAAGTGGCTTTTAGACTTTACTCTATCTAGTTCTATATAACTAAGAGTCTTTCAGCCTAAAGTCTTCCTCTGGCTAAAGAGCTTTGCAGCTCCTATAAGCACGTGAGTAAGCGGTTCAACCGTCTAACCTCCGGGTGTGGTGGTGGTGTTGGTCGGCGCCGAAGCGATGTACCAACCGTTGCCGGTAGCCTAATAGAACTGCGTAACGAACTTCTAAACAAAAGCTTTACTTACGACATGCAGAAGTGCATTCAGCTTCTTGCCCAGTGAGCTAAGGTTTACAAATTTAAGACTGACTTATTTTTGTATAAAAATAATTATATATAGATCTACCTTATATATATACACCGGATACGCGTCTTTTTAACAGTGTATCCCTATTTGCGAGCTAAAATATATTTAAGCTCGTTGATGACGTGCGTGTGTGACGTCATCAAAGTCCCAGCTGGGTGTCATCCCCGTCGAATGTGAGCCCATCCATGAATATCACATTTACGAGGGTGGGTCATATTGATGTGTGTAACGGGCTAAACGTTACACGGTTCGCTAAGTATCAATAGGCCTAAAGGGCACGAGGTACCTTAGGACTGCCACTTGGGTGTGGCACATCAATGTGACCCATCCTCGTGAATGTGATATCCATGGATGGATTCACATTCAATGGAGATGACGCCCATGCTGGGACTAGGCGTCATTATGACGTCACAGACGGACGTCATCAGCGAGCTTAATTGTATTTTAAGCTCGCACGTAAGGATGCGCTTCTAAAGAGACGCGTATTTGATCTTTGCATTATTAACCAATCAGTAAGTAAATTTATATTTAGTTAATTTCAATTGAATACAAGTCACTCTTGAATGTACTAAACATCGCACACTGCGCGCGCGAAGCTGTATAAGCTTCTGCGTGACGTAGGTGAGGTACTTCTTAGTTGTTTGTTGCGCGGACCGTATCAAAGGGACCGGCATGGTGGGTTCTGCGCTTTAAGCGGCCGACCAACACCACCACCACCACCGCACGCGGAGGTAAGACGGTATAGCCGCTTCCTCGCGCTGCTTGAAGGTTGGTTCCGCGTGATACGTGGCAGCTTCTTTTGAATCGCCCGTCTACACTTGGTAGCACTAGTAGTCCTTCTCACGACCCGTCTCTCTGAGCGTGCGTGTGGACACAAATGTCCCTCAACGTGGATTGGGGTGACTTTTCTCACCTCTCCTAACATCATAGGGAGGTGGTAGAGCACTTGGTGCAGGGACTTGGTGAACAAGACCTGGTCAATCTCTTGCATTGTCCTTCTGAGCAACATGTTGCTCAGTTGGAGCAATTTGAGGCGTTTGTGCTCGGACAGCGTATAAACACGTTCGAAGGCAAACAGCCAAGCCACCGCTGAGTCCATCACTAAGACTCAGGATGAGCTTAGGCTTGAGCAGGCTCGGAATGAGGCGCTCAACAAAACTGTTGAGACGCTCTTTGCCCGGCCTACTCAACCGAGGCCCAATCGCATGGACCCTCCGAAGTTCGATGGAACTAGCCCTCACACGATTCTTCACTGGCTATTAGCAGTTGAGCAATGCGGTATGGCGCAGATCATTGAAGAAGACACCAGGATGGTGTCTTATGACATGTCAAATTTGTGGTCATAGCGTCAGAGTAGGCTTACTCTGCGCTTATGGCTAATGCTGATGCGTTTCCATCATGGGCGATATTTAAGTCAAAAATTCGTACCATGTATCAGCCACTTAACGACGAAGTGTTGCTTATGGCGCGCTCCTTTGGAGCATGACAGGCGAAACGCTTTCTGCAAGAATTTGTGCAAGAGATGCGTTCGCTGTCGGCGTTCATTAATGGGGAACCGATACCGGAACGTATTAAGGTGGCCACGTTCATGAATGGACTTAGGCACGGCTCATCGCGTCAGGCCCTTTTTAGAAAGGTGCCAGCGACGATGGAAGAGGCAATTGACATAGCATTAGTTGAGGAGCAATCCTACAACAACGTCTCGGCGACAGCCTATTACAGGCCATCGGCCGAGAAGTCAGATGACACTCCTATGGAGTTAGGCAATGCAGACGTGGTCTGCTCCAAGTGCGACAAGCGCGGCCATATGATGGCTCGCTGCTATGCCAAGCTTGATGCTGATGCTATAGCAACCAGCAAGAAGGCTCTCTACCCGAAGGGAGGTGCAAAAAACCAGCGTGCACGACGCACGGGTTCAGCACCTCCCCAAGGTGGGTCGGGAAATGTGGGAGCGCAGTAGGGGCGGGATGCCCTACTGTCGCGGACTCTGAATACCAAGCTCAGAGTGATCGAACAAATGGGTAGCATAGTCCCTGAGGTACCGATAGCTCGGACCTCAACCCTTTTGGTCTATAGCGCCCGAGTACGAGGCTATGACCAAGTGATGACACCTCTCGTTGATTCGGGTGCATCACAAACCTTTGTGAAACTCGCGGCTCTGAAAAAAATTCCGGCGAGTTATGAGTCGCTTTGCCAGGATGGAAAGCAAGAAGAGGCGACCGTTAGTTTAGCGAACGGTGCGCTCGTCAAATCGGAGGGAGTTCAAGTTGACACTCGCCTTCAATTTCAGTGACGTTTCTTGTAAAGAGAAGTTCGCAGTGCTAGGTATAAAGTGTCCATATGACTTCATCTCTGGAATGCCTTGGTTGACTAAACACCAACCATGGATAGACTGGCGTACACGCCCAGTCGCTAGCTCTACGCAAGACACCGGAAAGGATGTGCTCCTGTGAGAGGCTTATGTGGCTGATGCTGTGTCCAACACAGTCGAGGGTGCGATGACGGTATATCAATTGACACCAGGTACTACCCAGCTCGAAAGGAGTGGTGTAGTTGTGAGTGCACTGGCAGAAAGCCAGGTGACACATATTCCTACCCAGGTCGAAAAGACTGGTGTAGTATATGGGACGATGGCAAGTAGTCATGCGTCCAATAGTCCTGCACAGATCTGAGAGCTTGTGGCAGTTAATGGTGGGCTGACAGGAAGTCAAGCGCCACAAGAAACGGCACAGAGCCATGAGCCTGGGTTTAGGGTTTAGGGTTTAAGGGTTTAGGGTGCGGTTAGAAGGAGTGCGTTGGCAAATACAGCAACTACACCTTCTTTTAGGTCAAAGATCGTGGTGACTCGAAGAACAAGCACCAAACATATATTAAGAAGATCAAGGGCACGTCGAAACGAGTGGCCCTTGGATCAGTCTCGGTCCAAGCGGACAGACCTACGAACGTGTTGTTCGAGGTTGTCGAAGACAAAATGCCGGAGGCATCCTCAGTTGAGGTGCTCCAACTTGTCTGGCATCTGCCGAGGAGATGTAAATCTCTCGGAAATGACGTGGGATCGGTTTCTATTCGGACTAAAGGAAGGAAAGATCCACGAGATAGTCGCACCACTTCCAGAAGAGAACGTGGTGGACTGTTGCTCTTCACCCACAATGGATGAGAGAGTCTCGGAAACCGACAAGAAGAACGGTTTGCTACTCAAGGCATGGGATGCCTCGAAAGACAGTCCGTTCTATGATGTTATGTGGAAACACCGTGATGTGTTTCCAGCAAAATGCCGAGCCGCCTACTGGCCGTTAGGGTAATCAGGCACGAGATTGACCTGGAGCCTGGCACCAAGTATTGTGTGAACAGGCAATGGCTGTTGCCAAAGGAATAAGTCGATTAAATCGATGAGTTCTTCGACAAAGAAGCCAAGGCGGGACAACTACGTGAGAGCAAGCCGCCCCACTGCAGACCGACCTTCTGTGTGTAACGCAACAGGCGGATGGCGCGTGGTTCATGATTATAATAAGCTGAACACGGCCACCATTCAGGTGAAAACGCCGATCCAGCGGAAAGATGTCTTCTCGAACTCCATGGGAAAGTCAACTATCTGGCCCGCGTTGGATTTGAAGGATGGCTACTATCATATTCTCATGAGAGATAATGATGTAGCCAAAACGAAAGTAAGCACCCTAAGCGGTATGCTGTGGGAGTGGCTTGTGATGCCACAAGGATTGCAAAATGCTCCGGCAACATTCAACCGAGTGGTGGCTCACGTGATGCGTCAGCACCGTGCCTACGCGCCCCATTACTTTGACGATGTATTCGTGCATAGTAGGGCGGAGGACGTTCTGAGCGCAATAGAGTCGCACAAGCGCCATTTAGACGCTGTGTTGTAGACTCTGGGGACGCCCAACTATACGTTAGCTTGCAAAAGTGCGTCATAGGGGTCCGCGAGAATACTGTACTGGGCTGCATCGTAGGTACATATGGTGCACGAGCAGACCCATAAAAGGCAAAGGCTATCAAGGAATGGTGAGTCCCACGACACGTGAAGTATCTGCGCCGATTCCTTGGGCTCGCTAATTACTTGCATAAGTACAGCAAGAGTAATGCAGAGCAAACTAAACCATTGTCTGATCTTTTGAAAAAGGATGCAGAATGGACTTGGTCTAGGGAGAAAGTAAATGCGTTCACATCAGTTAATCAATCTCTTGTAGAGGCACCGGTCTTGGCATTTCCAGACGCGGATAAGCCCTTTAGCGTCGTCTACGATGCAAGTAATTTTGCAATCGGCAACGAGATCATGCAGAAGGATTACAGCGACATTGACCGTGTTATTTCGTATCAGTCTCGGCTTTCGAAAGACGGCAGAGCTGAATTACCCTGTGCATGACAAAGAGCTACTTTCAATGAAGTATACCCTTGTGAAGTTTCGGGTGCACCTCTTGGGCACCGAAACTTATGTGGTTGATGCGGATCACGCATCACTGCGGATCGCTATAAAATCATCGCACCTCTCGCCTAGGATGGCGAGACGGCTAACATTCATCTCTGAATTCAATTTCAAAGCTGATATAAACCGGGTGAGTCGAATGTCTTGGCTGACGCGTTATCTCGCAGACCAGAGTTTGAGGCAAGGCACTAAGAAAGCAGTGTCTCGTGCTGAAGGCACAAGCGAGTCGTCAACATTGGCAGCCATGAAGGTCTACCATGCGACGAGCTCAATGGCCTCCGATATCAAGGAGTGTTACAGTCAGGATGAACATTGCCGCCTGCTGTTATATCATTTTAGTAGGCAAAATGTTACCCTTCCGTCGCACTTGAAAGCGAAGCTTAAATCGCTTAAGTTACAGTGATGGCCTGTTATGGAATCAATTGTCACCCTGTGATCCCTTGAGAATCTATGTCCCTCATGACACAGATCTCAAGCTGATGATACTTCACTAGTGCCGTGATGCTCCATCTAGTGGGCATCTGGGCCGTGAAAAGACATTCTTGCGAGTGTCAGAGGAATTTTGGTGTCCCCACCTATATCGGTGGGTGGCCAATATATATTCGCTCTTGTGAAGAGTGTCAGCGCATAAAGCCTGCACCATCTAGCAGTGCGCCACTGAAGCCATTGCCGATTACAACGGATCGTTGGAAGTCGGTCAGCTTGGACTTTATGTTTGGCTTACCGCCTGACCATAAAGGCAGGACGGGGCTCGTTGTCTTTGTAGACAGACTGAGCAAGATGGTGCATTTGGCACCATGTAGCACCAAGATCTCAGGAAAAGAGGCTGCCCTCTTGTTCCCTGTTCACTTGTATCGACTACAAGGGATGCCCGAGTCCATAGTATCGGACCGGGATCCGCTTTTTACGTCGGGTTTTTGGCGACATGTGTTAGAGTTGCTGGGAAGCAAGCTCCACATGTCAACAGCCGATCATCCTCAGACCGATGGCCAAACAGAACGGCCCAATCGAGTTGTGACGAATGTGTTGCGCACAATAGCGACTCCTAAATAATGGAGCAAGCAATTGCCATTCGTGGAGTTCGACATTAATAACAGTAGTCACGCCGGTACGGGTAAAATACTGTTTATATTAACGTACTGCGCCATCCTCGCAAGCCAATCTCGTTTGTACGCAACCCGAGTCTTAGTAGGGAAGGGCCCCTTGAGCGGTAATAATCCCAGAAAAATTCTGGCTACGCTGCTCCTTTATATGACACTGCTAACTTAGCAGTGGTCACGACACCTATAGGTGTCAAGGAGAAGGCACATCAAGAAATGCCTTTGCTCCTTGACGATGAAACTATAGTGTTACTAACAGCGTCGACCCATGACCGACCCCTTATATGGGACATAGGCGATGCTAAAAGCGTGAGCGAAGCTCAGCGCTCTCTGAATACGCTATTATCCATCACACGTAGAGTCCGTGACGTAATGACAAGCGCACAGGACAAGCAAAAACAACATGCAGACCAGCATGGTCGCAAAAACAATGAACACTTTAGTGTTGGGGCAAAGTTCTATTAAGTACTGCTACCCTATTACAATGTAATTTCTGTACTAAATGGTGGTACTACTAAGCTATTGTGGACAATACGGTGGTCGAGGAAGTTGGAAGCCTAAACTATAGGCTCACTCTCCCATTGTATATGGAGACTCACCCCGTAAATTACATATGTCGTCTGAAACGTTATGTGGATCCACAAGAGATCACATATCCGCATCAGTCTAATGAGACCGATGCTGACGTCGACTGTGAGTCGAGCGTCGTTGCCTATCAGGCGACGGGGGAGGTGAACGACTTCCCTTATACGAGTGCGACGAAAGAGGACTCGGTGATCGATGAGGACTCCGCATTGGACGAGGGTGTCTCATCACCAGTCGCTCATGCATGTCCAAACGGAGCTTCAGGCAATCGTACCCCTGACGATCCCTCTCCCTCATATCTCCTAGATCCAAAGTCAGTCCCGAGACTTGACTCGAATGATCAGCCACCTCTCTCTTCAGCGCAGTGTTTTCCACCTGCGACTGAATGGCAACAGGGTAAGCAGCCGCGAATAGTTGGGCGTAATCGCCGCTTCTATCGGGCGCCACCTGTGCTGGTGGATGCGAATGGGAACACACCCTTCCTTGTTGGAAGGTTGTTGGCCCACCGTCATGTGAAGCATAAGCTTCATATCCTTATCAAGTGGAAGGGATACCCGAAGATCTTCGACTCTTGGGAACCGTTTTTAGCGTTGCGTGTCGACGTGCCTGGACAATTGTCCCATTAGAGCACTGTGCTCATCACCACTTAAAGTTGTTGACAATGGCGCGTTCTCATTGTAGTCTACAGTGAGAGACCGATCTTCATCCGCACAATAGCGGGTGAAGTAGTGTTCTCTGCTGACAAGTTGATATTAGATGCCGGCGCTGTCACACAGACAATTAGAGACGCCTGCAAATTATCGCGGCGCGTGCGCTTTGGTTTGGTATGCATTGGCGCCTCTGCAGGCGAACCATCAGCCTTATCACATTTTGGTAGCATCTCTTTGCTTTCAATGTCTTACAAAAATGTAAAAAATCGTTTTAAAGAGGGGGATGGTGTAATGGACCAAAGGTTACACGAGTCCGTTGAGTATATGATACTTAACGCGCATTGCCCAAGACATACAGGAGATAAAAGCATAACTTCTTAGTACAGGGATGATTAATAGGGTACGTGGTACCTTAGACCTTCCGTTCGGGTGAGGCACATTAATGTGACCCATCCTCGTGAATGTGATATCCATGGATGGATTCACATTTAACGGGGATGACACCCTGTTTGAGACTAGGAGGAACGAGAAGCTGGAAGCACTTCTGCGTGGCGCAAGTGAAGTACTTGTTTCTTTGGTCGTTGCGCGGTTCCCTTCGGCGACCGGCAACTGTTGGTCCGACCGTTTAACGGTCCACCCACATAGCACAAAGGTTAGACAATTTAAACCGCTTCCTCGCGTGCTTGGAGGTGTGTGCCGTAGTAGCACGTGGCAGCTTCTTTGAAGTATCGTCTACAGCTTGTGTGGTGGTTTGGTGAGGTGGTGTGACTGTGTGGTGTGGTGGTTTGGTGAGGTGGTGTGACTGTGTGGTGGTGTGATGTGTGGTGGTGTGGTGGTGTGGTGGTGTGGTGTGGGTTGTGTTTGTTATTTAAACAGCAACTCTGGTGTGGTGGAAATAGTAAAGAGTCTGCAAAAGTTATGGTGTGGTGGAAGTAGCAAATTCCGAAAATATATGACTGAAGTGCCATCCTCACCAGCGTAATCGCACAACCCGGACACGATCAAACACCTTTGCTTCTTCCTTCAGGGGATCAAACATCACCTTTGCTTCTTCCTTCAGGGTGCTGTACATAAATTTTGTGCTAGGATTTTGTTAGTTAAGCATAAAGCACACGCTTATAAAAGCAGATCACCAGTCAATCATACGTACATCCGATCGGTTAATACTCTTTCTTCTTCTCTTCCACTTTTTTCTTGGACCCTCCCAGACCCCTTGATGCGAAGTTGGCTCCAATCCGGTGCGGTTTCCCCTTGGTAGCCGTAGTCAAAAAAGAGCTCTTCACCCTTCGCAATATCTTGCTGCGCCCAGATAGAAATTCGGTGCTCGCCACCAACAGTCAGAACTTTGCTTTTGCATTTTTTGTTCGTTGTCGAGTGGTTTGCGAATTTGCTTTTGTTGCCCTTGCGAATTGCGTCAACTACAGAGTCATCATCAACATCGAACAAAAAGCTGATAGTCATCTTGTCATAGATACTGCCACGGCGTTCTGCTTCGTCCTGAGAAAGGAGCGCTCCGTGGTACTCGTAGATGAACTCGCCACGCTTGATCGGCTCTAAGGCAAAGGCCCCCCATCCGTGGGTGGTAGAGTATCCGACACCAACTTTCTTGTGCAGACCTCGCAGGATATTTACGTTACAACAGATACCTAAGTCCAATGCAGACATGTTTCTGCGCTCCTTATCGAAAATCAATGCCGGGACTTCGCTAGCACCACAAGTCACACACAAATCGGGGTTACACTCGCGCGCAGCGATGAAACACGGGCACGCCTTGGTTCGGCAGTTTCCAAGGCTGCACTTGCACCCTGGGAATCTGTCACCATGTCACATTCAAACATACCAATTAGTGAGGAATTGATTTTGCAGGAAAATCAAACAAACGAACCGGTTGGGACAGTGGCGTGAGCATGAACACGCCTTGTGACACGTATGATCGCGTGTCATGCATGAGCAACCCGTCGAATCGCACGCACCCTCATGATCACATGGCTCATATTCATGGTTCGCCCCCTTGTCCTTCAAGCAATTGTTTCTAGTCTTGTTAAGCAGACTTCGATTGCTACTGTTGCGCGATTTCAGCGCTCTACTACGCTTTCGGCCATTGTGATTGGAACGGGCTTCATGTGACAGCGGCAAGATGTCCATCGCGCTCGTGCGAGTTCGTTTGCCGTTGCAATCATATTCCAACAACGCCTTAACTTCCTTGCACGTTGCTGACTTACTAGTGGAAGAAATGAGACACGGGTTGTCGCCAATGATGTCCCGAAGCTTCCGTAGTAAGGTCAGCTCGGTGTCGCTCATTAACTTCACAATGTCTGTAGAAGCAGTGGAAAATTCAGCTTTCCAGCACTCGTTTAAGCACTTCTCGTCAGCTTGCTGTGACTGATGGACAATGGCAGTCACTTGGCCGCAGTAATAGTCATCAAGGTACTCAGACTCATCTGCCACCTGCGGGTATATTTGGGCGCGATAAGGCCCAGATTGCTTCTTTTGAAATGGTCGAGCACCTTGCATAATCAAGCTTTGGCTTGCTGAAGTACAAATTCTTGTCAATGCGCGAGACGATCGACGAGTTTCTTGCAAATGTTCGGTAGTTGTCACTTCTCCGTCTGCAACAATCGTGTAGTTCGTTTCGCTAAGCCCGAGTTCCCCATCAATGCCCTTATCGGTATGCACATACCCGCTGTGTAACCCCTCGCTTTGGAAACTATCGACAGCAGTGTAATTACTACTATCTGGTGCGCCAGCGCTAGTCCGGGGACTTACGGTAGATACGCAACTTCCGGAGCTACGGTCTGTTGGTCTTAGGTCGTGGCCGGACTGCAATTTCGCAAGGGTAGCAAATGCGACAGGTGACAGGCGGACCGAGGGGTAAACAGGATCAACCCGGTGGGACGGAAGCGGATGCTCAATGCCATGCTCGAGACAATGGTAATCGTAACACATACGGCAGAACATGTCACGATACGTTTCAATCAATTCCGCGTAGTTCTTGGTTGATCGTAGCCCCAAACCATAGCTACGGTTTGAGTGATGCCTTGCCAGATTTGAGTCGAAATAATTTGGCGGTGGAGTTAACCGTTCCGCCAGGGTCTTTTGACAATCCGTAATGTCTTGTAGTGATGGTTCCAAGGATACCAATTTCGCCAGCGGAAACTCTTTTGGCTTCCTTGAGATCAGCTTTTTTGCCTCCTTTATGCGCCGTGCTGCGAGATTAAACGAATCATCTAACTTTTTCATCTCGCTGTAATCCGAGTAAGCTTGAGCAAACCCGAGCACATTTTTCAGCGCACTGAACACATTGTCGGTAGTTCCGCATTCACATACAACAAGACGCAATAAACACTCATTCACCTCGCCATCTAGGCCAAGTGACAGACTTGAACTCTTGGGTCCAATCGCATCGTACCAAGCTTCATCGATATCTGCACCATCATCATCTTCTCCGAAATATGGCTTGTAGTGCAAAATTAAATCGTCCTCCGCTCGAATGTTTGCTTTCAAGCCGATGTAAGCAGTGCTTTTGCTTAGTGGTCGACTGTAAGGCAGCTGATTAACGTCTTGTGGAAACACTTTCTCTTCGACACTTAGCGTTTCACCCAACATAGTGTAATATCCCAATGACAATGCTTGCGTCAATTTTTCTTGCTTCATTTGGTTAAGTAGAGACTTGCTCAACACAGCCACATCACCCAGACGTTTGCCCTGTGCTACAGTCGATTACATGATCAGCCAACGTACGATTTTTTGCACTCAGGACGGAGCAAAAATATATACAACGTACTTTGGTAGTGCACGCCCTGCTTCTTAAGAGCCTCGTGTGCAGCGAGATATGTTTTAACCTTCGCTCGCGCTTCAATAAGAATAGCCGTCGTTTTTCGCTGGCGGCATGCTCGAAGCCTGGGCAATTCGCGATGGATTAATTCAGTAACGAGGGTGTCCATGTCTTGTTGTGGAATATTTTGCTCAGGCTTTGCAGACTCTTGCGTAGATAAAGGAAACTGTGTTGATAAGCCAAGCTGAGGAAAGATTTTGCACCTTCTTCTCAGGCTACCGTCCACATCTACGCATAGAAGAACAACAATATAGATAGTTAGTAAAAAGAGTGGTCAGAGTAACAAAAGAAAAATACAAGCAACATACCATAGCTTAACAGCGGGCAGTCAAATTCCGAGTAAAAAGGATGCGCGACGTTTGAATCGAGCGGTAGCAAAGTCATTGGTCCTATATCAAAACAAACATTTCGCCACACCGTACCAGGCATAACCGTATCGCGAGCATTCCTGCGATGCGCCAGCTTCTTTGACGAAGGACCAGCTTTCGTACTCGTAGAAACAATCGCTCCTGCTTTTGCTGATGAAGGCCTTGGTTTATTCTTTCCCTTCTTGCGCTTAAGCTTGGAAGATTTTTTCCACTCAACACACAATTCTGTCTTGCCTCGTTCTTGGGTCTGTTCAGTGGTACGGCCTAAGGATATTAGTGAGTCAGATTTCGTTGGCTTGCTGAACATGTGCTCTTCGTCATTGAATTTGTCATTGTTCAATTTTGACAACGATTTTTCCAAGGACGGTTCGGGTTGGAAGGGTATATCCGCTTCGGTATAGTTATCATCAAACCAGTGAGTTTCATCAACGAGGTTTTTCTGGTCTTTGAGCGGAGAAAGCGATGGTTTTGGTACTGATGGCTTTGGTGAGTCCGTAATTTTTCTCTTCTTCGAAGGCACCGCTTGACTTATTTTCTTCGCGTTGTCGTTGCACATTCGCGTGAGCTCACACTCTCGTGTCGCTACATCCTTCATGGATATCAACTTAGCTCGGACACTCGATGCGCTTGCGTGGTTTTCTATGTCGGATGACAACGAAAAAGAAAACACATCACTTGACTTGGAATGATCAAAGGCGAACGGCGAGGGCGGCGTCATTTTCCTCATTGACGGGCACTTGTTTCTACTGTGCGTCACCGAAGCGGTGTCGCTTGCTTTACGCTTTGATCCCGCAGTTGCTCGGCGTGCAATCTTGTGAGGCATTGATTTGCTTGTGCGATGTGCGTGAGCCTGCAGTCTTTCGAACTCACGCTGCTGCGCTTGTAATTCGCTGAAAGAAATGAAATCCGAGTACATTCGTCCGTCAGTGTCCGTAAGCCTCAGCTGAGCCGTTTCCTCACTGGTATCATCATCGCCAGACTCAATGGTAGCACTAGATTGGCCAGCTAAGCTCGCCTTATTTACCGGGGCCAACGTTTCACCTCGAGGTGCCGAGTACTCACAAGTATCACTCTCATGCTTCTTTTGTAAAGGTCTCTCTCTTTCTTTTTCCTCTATTAATTCACTCCCACTGCCGTAATGTATGCTCGTAAGGTCGGTAAGGGTAGCAGAGAGCGTGGGTGATGCCACGCGCGGCTTCTTTACCAGACAGAGGCTAACTGAGTCCGACTCATCAGATGAACTCACGATCAAAGAGACGACTTGTTTACCGCTGTAAGGCACGGGTTCATCGTCGCTCGAATCATCGACGACAATCACGGAATTTGATGGACTCAGCATTAGCTGCGGATATTAGCACAAGTTGTTAGAATTAAAGCGTACATAGAGAAAGTAGCTGCATAAGTAGCAGCGCAAGATATATGTGAAGGCGTCTTGTGTAGCAATGACCGTAAGTCCCGAGCTGTACGCGATGATACGAGCAGGTGATGAAAGACGTACCTATTCGTGGTCTTGTTCGAGTAAGCGCGAAATATAAAAATTGAGACTGAGACGAATAGTTTAAAATATCAAAGATGACAGGATTTATACCATTATTGTTTTAGGTAACAGGAAATTCTACAAAATTTATCCTTTATGTATAATTATAAAAATCTTCGCAAAACTTTCCGATTACATTTATTTGGTTCATTGCTAGCTCACCACTTTTGTGCTTCTAGATAAACGCACAAAGAGCTGACTATGGCTATGGCTAAGTCAAATCCTGTGTGTTCGTCATTTTTTTGTCTTCGCTAAGGTGCAAGGCTAATCGAGGAGCGGTTTGGCAATCGTATGATTCTAGACTCTGTTTGTATCGGGGTTACACGACGGTTGGATAAATACGTCAAACGTTACGTCACGATTGTAAGCTATGTAGCTCTGCTAATGTACACGGTTCATTCATCCGTTATTCAACTAGGCAATCGAATTTCAACTTTAGACGTACATCGGCGAATCTTAGCACGCGCCACTTACACGTCATCGCTCGATTGATTCAACGGGGATCAACCAGAACTTTTCCTTCCTTACCTACCCTCCCGGCTGTGAGTCGCGTTGCCTTTCCTAATGCATCATTGCATCATTGGAATCACACGCGAGCGTACATTGGTAACGGTTTCTATTTGCCGTCACAAATGTATAACCTTATAAAAAATCCAGCTGTAGTAAGCAAAGCATTAACGACAAGTGATGAGTCGC
Source organism: Peronospora farinosa (assembly GCA_947646735.1). Classification (NCBI taxonomy): domain Eukaryota; phylum Oomycota; class Peronosporomycetes; order Peronosporales; family Peronosporaceae; genus Peronospora; species Peronospora farinosa. The sequence goes on from CANTFK010000228.1 coordinate 215,816, forward strand.
CGGATGCATTAAGTAATTCTACTAATAAAAAAGGTATTTATAATGGGAATGCTGGCAAGGCCTTTACTACCATGAAGTGGAGCTCAAGGACCCTTTCATAAAAGATCCAATTAAGTGTTTTTAACTGCTTCTACATGTTCCCAACTGCTTCAGCTTGTTCTAAACGGCTTCGACTGGTTTCCAACTGCGGCACCTCAGGAGCGCATTACAATAGTTGTAATCTATCACTAGGCTCACACCATACTATTTTAGAAACGTCGTTCATTTTTGCCATACAAGTCCTACTTACCTCTCCGCGAAACTCTGCCAAAAATCTCAGTGGCAAGTACAACCTGGGACCATGAGTCCGCACGAGAATACACCTCATATATTGTCCGTTATCTCTGAAGCAGACCAAACATTTACTAACTGCCAGCAACTTCATCCAACGGCCATCCAACTTGTTGAAGCACCTTTCTCTTGAAATAGAGAGAGGCGTGTTTGTGTATGCACAAAAAGATGTAAAGACGCAGCGTCGACGACTGTATGGGTAGAAACCCCCCAAGCCAGCTTGTCGTGACCATGAATGCAGACATCTATGTGAAGCTGGGCTTAAGCATGGAAACTTCTGGCCGATGTTGTCATTTACGACATTTAAGCAAGATGTCGAGGGCTATATGCCCAAGGTTACACGACCCGTTAGTACTTTAATGAGACACAACATGTGACCCACCCTTGTGAATGTGACCCACCCTTGTGAATGTGACCCACCCTTGTGAATGTGACCCACCTTTGTGAATGTGACCCACCCTTGTGAATGTGACCCACCCTTGTGAATGTGACCCACCCTTGTGAATGTGACCCACCCTTGTGAATGTGACCCACCCTTGTGAATGTGACCCACCCTTGCGTATGTGACTCACCCTTGCGTATGTGACTCACCCTTGCGTATGTGACCCACCCTTATGTATGTGACCCACCCTTACGTATGTTATATACATCACGTTGGAGGTAGGGTGTCCGGCAAAGCCCCAGGCTGAAGCCCAAGGGCTACTTCCTAACGTATTCATGGTATTGCCTGGATATCTAAGACTTTGTTGGAATGATTGGGACCCCTTTGTCATTTACCTGTAAAAGTTTACCCCACAATCAGAAACAAATCGAGCAAACATTTCCAGACGCCAGGCAACATGAACGATCGTGATGCCACTCCTGATCCCGTTGCCTCCACCTACATGCCCGTGGAATGGCAAGACATGTTTAGCCAAATTGGTCAATTAGATTAAAAAAGGGTCCCCCTCTAAAAAGTCTAGATTCTTTGCGCGCGTTCGTAAAAGCTGGCTAGATCAATCGATACGATGCACAGTGTAGAGTCTGCGCGGAAATTCAGAAGGCGGCTCGATCGAAGAAAATGATGAAAGCTTGATCGAAATGTGTACGGTAGTTACAGCAAAAGCCCGTAAGATTGCGTATAAGAAGATAATCAAGATCCTGGGTGAGCATCGATTATATTTTCTTAAGTTTGTTTGAAAACAACAATTGAGCTAATGGCTCATTTCATTTGCTTGTATGGTTTACGGGCCGCCAGATTCGCAAACATGTTGTAATTGACGAAAGATCAGTTGAATGTAAGGAAAACGGTCACCATAAGCGTCCCCAGCACAACTTGAATACCTGCGCAGGAGATCGAAATAAAGCTGCGCAATTTTGTCTAGGATAATACGTCGGTGCAAACCAAAACTCGTCAGGATCACGATGGACGCGGATAAGACGGCTGGAGCTTAAGCAACCTTTGACGGAGAAGTACCATGTGAGCAGTGCAGGGTGGATGTTATCTTGCGATTGCGTTGCATGGGGCTAGAGCTCCGTTACTGCACACACTATATGTCTTACGGGGAAGGGTAAGAGAGTACGCAATAATTAGCGTGCTATGGTAAATTTTAACTCTGATTTTTATATTTTATGTTTTTTGACTAAGTACGAGTTGTTACCAAACTCATGGGAACCACTCAGCTACAGATCTCTCTCCTATTGGCTGATAATGAGACTGATTCTCACTTACCTGCAAATAGAGATACGAATGGCTACACCGGCTATCTCGAGTGTAGCATATAACTACTTATGTAATACGAAATTAACGAACCCTAATTGTGTAACGGTACACCCCGTTACGCCACCCCCCCCCACACAAAATTGCACAAAACACTCCTGGGTGCGACAAAACACAGGGAAGGATTCGACCCAGTCAAAACACAGCATCATCAGGCTTTCGCAGACAATCATGGCCTCGAATAACACCACTGGAACCATTTTAACACGGCAAACGAGAAACGACGGCGAGCAACTCCTGGCACCGTCCAACGTGGCGTTGCCCATCCATCGGCGAGCATATGCGGAAAGTCTTCTCGTCTAGGAGTAGTACGGCTGCAGCGGAATCGAACGTTCGCGTGGCGATGAAGAGATGCGCGAGATGTGGCGACGATAGAGATGTAATTGGGGAAAACCGACCTCGGCTACTTATGCCGTAAGACTAGCTTCGCTGGACGAGTCTTGGACCGCATTCGTCCGCCGGTGGAATATCAAGACGTCATTTGCCGAACTCGTACCGATACGCGAAGAGCAACATTGTCGTTATGGGCTCGCGGATACACGCAAGCAGGTCTTGTGCCGCGGACCGCCCTTCTTGCTTTGTGCACGGAAATTTTCATCATTGCGAGCGCCACGGTGTAGCGCGGCCAAGCCGCGCTCAATGGATGACCATTCTTGGCGATTTTCCGATTTACGAGGAGAAGCGCACGTGATTGGGAGGTATGAACGAGTGCGTGATGATCACATACGGGCTCATGGATGGATTCAAATAAACATGGACGTGCGTCAAAACTCTGCACCGACCCTATGGATTCGTTCTCGAATGGTCAAGGTTCCAACATCGCGACCTGCGCGGCGTTCTCTATCAACGAGTCCTCCAATATCGCGAGCGCCGAGCAGCTCGCGATCCCGCTCACCTCCCGGTCGTATTCGCTCACGATATCCGGAACATCCGCGAGAAGTGTTGGGCGAGGTTCCAACGTATCGCTATTCGGAAAATAGCCGAGTCAGCGAACGCGATAATATCGCGTTTTCGGAACGAGGTTTGTCTGAGCGCGGGCGGCGCCATGAACAGTCTGAGTTGGTTCACGATGTTCCAAGATTCTTTCCACAAGCCAACGTCGATTTCCAGCGCTGTCGACCAGCGGTGGTGGAACGTCGCGCTAAATTGCAGTGTGAGGCACCGGAGTCTGAACGACCGATGCCGACTCATTCGGTCGTGGCGCAGCTCCAGGAGGTTGATTGGCGGGTGACGTTCGTAGACCATGATGCGAGTCAATCACGGGAGCTGGCTGAGGCTGCGGATAGTCTCGCGGAGGAAGCTTCTTCTGCTATTGCTGGGTTCGCTCAGCTACACGAGCGCTTGGATGTGTCAAATGCTGCTATTCGACGGGACAACGCGGAGTTGCTCGGGCTTCGCCAGCCGGATCCGCCAAGACTTCCGCGTTATAGGGGACCGCGTTATGCATCTGCATCGGATGAGTCGACGACGGGAGAACCGCCGGGCAGTACCGCTTGGGACAACCGACGTAGAAAGTAGGATGTAGACGCATCGACGAAGGGATGTACAGTTCTTAGGCATCCCCGTTCACTTTAATTATGTGAATGGACCAATATACCGTGGTGGTAGTTTCGGTGTGCCAAGATTTGTCACTGCGTTGGGTATGTGTGGTGAAGTGCCAGAAGAATCGGGGCCCAGGGTACCAAGGCCCCAGGGTACCAGGGTACAGGGGCCCCAGGGTACAAGGGCCCAGGCCTCGCAAGGTCTTAAGGTTCAATCGAGGGTCACCAGGGACACGGTTTCCAGTCACCAGGGACCGGAGTACTAGTCACCAGGGACAGGGTTTTCAGTTACCGGGGACAGGGATACCAGTGACCGGGGACAGGGTTTCTAGTAACCGGGGACAAGGGTATCAGTCACCAGGGACAGGGCTCCAAGGACAGGGGTACCAGCTACCGGGGACAGGGGTATCGAACGTCCAGGTTACCGGGGACAGGGATACCAGTTACCGGGTACAGGGTTTCTAGCAACCGGGGACAAGGGTATCAGTCACCAGGGACAGGGCACCAGGGACAGAGTACCAGCTACCGGGGACAGGGGTACCAGTCACCGGGGACAGGGGTACCAGTTACCGGGGACAGGGGTATCGAACGTCCAGGGTCAAAGGTACAAGGTTACCCTACCGTGCGCACACCAGGACCCGAAAGGGCCAGTGCCCCGAGGTGGTCCAGGGTCCTAAGTTCAAAGAAGGTACAAGGTATTTCTACGTGCAGAGACAGTACAGGCTCCAAGGTCCAAGGGCCCACGGTACAAGAGACCAGGGTATCAGGGACCTGGGTACAGGGTGCAGGGTACCGGGGTGCCGGGGCCCAGGGTACCAGGGTCCCAGGGTACCAGGGTAACGGGGTCCAGGGGTACCGGGGCCCAGCTGTGGAGAAGTGCCAGAGAAATGGGGGGGCCTTCGAAGTTATTATAATAACTGGCGTGAAAGATCTCGGTCACTCTCTTGAATGAGTGACAGGGAGTGACCAGGGCCCCGAAGTGGTCCAAGGTCCCGAGTTCGGAGAAGGTACTAGGATGTCCTACACTACAGACTAAAGGACTAGTGCTGCTAGGGCAGCTTAGGTGGACCCCAGGTAACAGGTGGGTCCCAGACAACAGGTGGACCCAGGTAACAGGTGGGTCCCAGACAACAGGTGGACCCAGGTGACCGGTGGACCCCAGGTGACAGGATGACCCAGGTGACCGGTGGACCCAGGTGACCAGTGGACCCCAGGCGACTTGTGGGTCCCATGTGACAGGTGGACCCCAGGCGATAGGTGGACCCAGGTGACTGTTGGACCCAGGTGACCGGTGGACCCCAGGTAACAGATTGACCCCCCAGTGACAGGTTGACCCAGGTGACAGGTTGACCCAGGTGACCGGTGGACCCCAGGTAACAGGTGGACCCCAGACAACAGGTGGACCCAGGTGACCGGTGGACCCCAGGTGACAGGTTGACCCAGGTGACCGGTGGGCCCAGGTGACCAGTGGACCCCAGGCGACTGGTGGATCCCAGGTGACAGGTGGACCCCCCGTGACAGGTGGACCCCGGACAACAGGTGGACCCAGGTGACCGGTGGACTTAGGTGACCGGTGGACCCCAGGGAATAGAAGACACAAGGCTTCCTTAAAGTGCAGAGCCGGTACAAGTCCCATGTCCTAAAAGAGCCAGTTGTTCTTCCACAAGTTGACACGTGGTACTATCCAGATCAAAGGGTTAGGGTTTGGCAAGAAAAGCATACAGAGAATAAGATAAATAAACACACTCGAATTTGCATTACACGTGGCAGCTCCAAGCGCCTCCTCTTAGCTTCTCCGTCACCTCACCTATTCCGGGCGGGATACCCTTTGGCCCACCGACGTCAGGTGAGGTGACGGCTCAAGCAACGCAAGTTGAACCTCAGGATACTTGGCCTGAGGTGTCAAGTTAGTGTCAAGACTCAAGTGCGAGCTTGTTTCGATCTACCCACCTGTTCCGGGGAAGGGGTTTATTTTGGCCCCCCCCCCCGTTGAAGACAGACGTGTGGTAAGATTCAAGCTCGAACGAACCCCAGGAAGTATTTTGGCCTGTGGGTTCGTACCCATTCTACGACCCGCTATAGGAAGCGGTTTCCCTGCGGGGAACAAGAAAAGGGGTCGAAAGACCAAGAAACCGTTAGCCACCGAAGGGGTACATAGTACCAGGTGCACTGCTCTCGACCCAGTCGATTGAGCCCAAGAAACCCTGAGCCCGAGTGAAGTATATCCACTCGTGGCCCCCAAGTCCCGGCATACAAGACCAAGTCTTTAAGTCTTCTGCGTCTAACGAGGAGCAAGACCAGCCAAGCCGACGGGTACACAAGGTGAGACCCAAGGTTGACGCGACACGGTATCGGGGTACCCCCTCCGTAAGTCGGCAGTCCGGCGCTGTGTGTGTTTGAGGTTCTCTCACGTTGTTTAAGGATCCACTCCACCACATATGCTTGCCGTCGAAAGTAGAACCAAATCACCAAACTTGAACCTCTCAAAGTTCTTGCGTCCGCGCTGATCTGCGGACGCCTTCTGCTTATCGACCGCAGCGACAATGGCGTTGCGCAAAAATCGCGCGACAGATTGAAGATGTATCACAAATTTGTCGATCGAGTCTGACAGAAGGACTCAAGATGGAGACTGAGCTGCGCTAGCCGGAGGAAAAATAAACAACAAAAAAACATACTTTAATACTAAACCAAAAAGATTCTGTGACTTGGAGCGCGTTTGCAACGCATGTAGCGAGTCGGGTAATGACTTTATCATAGACGTTAGTGGCACCGAGACATCCGGTGCCCCCCCAAGAGTAGAAGAATCGGCCAAACTAAGAAGAGCCGGGACGCGCAGATGACGAGCGGTATTCACGAAAAAGGAAGTTAATCCAGTCGTAGCGTGAACAGCGTTGTTCAACGCGAATTCAGTCATGGGGAGTAACTCGCTCCATGACGTAAAAGACTTAACGTAACTGCGCAGAACGTCTTACTACACGCGATTGACACGCTCGGTCTGTCCATCCGTTTCAGGGAGTGCGCGGTGGTAGTCATCATCAGACGAGGGCCAAGAATCTCGAACAAGAGAGACCATAATGTGGCCGTAAATCGAGGATCGCGGTCGGATACAATCGTGGCGGGCATGCCATGATGTTTAAAGACCATGTCTACGAAGAGAGCCGCAATGTTCTCGGCCGTGATGGAAGCAGCGACAGGTGAAAGATGCGCCATCTTACTAAACCTGTCCACGATGACTAGGATGCCTATGCACCCCTGCGCATCGGCTGGTAATCCAAAGATGAATTCCATACTCACGGAATTACAAAGGATCGTGGCTATCGGGAGAGGGCAAAGCGGAGCCTGTGCCGATGGGGTCGGCTTCACACGCTGTCACATCTCACAGGACCGAACCCACTTGCGGACCCACTTTTACATGTGGGGCCGATAGAAGTTCCGAGACAGCGCGAGATACGTCTTCTCGCGACTCAGATGGCCACTGCTGGCGCTATCGTGGTGCTTGTGGAGAACAAGGGCACGAAAATTGTCGTCTAGTGGGACGACGATACGAGGAGTGTCAAACTGATCAATTTGATACATGAGCAACTTGCCATCGAAGGAGTGCCATGCAATGTGGGCACGAGTGGAAGCGGGGAGTAAACGCAATGCTTCGTCAGAGGGGTCGCTACAGTAGAGGACAATCGGTGATTAAAACATATCACGTTAATACGCCTCTGCGAATTCATCACGCAACGGGTTGACCGCGGACACAGCCGTGGTATTAATTTCAAGCATCGCACACGCGATGCAGTCGTCGTCATCGGCGTCCGTCGTGGCCACAGCCGGTGTATCTTCGCGAGGATCATAGTCGGGTCTCCGCGATAAATCATCTGCAATAACTTTTGTTGCTTCAGTCTCGTAATGTACCACAAAGTTGTACTCAGCAAAAAATGACAACCAGCGCGCCATGTGCTGGCTGAGATACGGGCTTTTAGTCGCGGTTCGTAAGGACGCATGATCGGTGTAGATGATAAATGTTTGCTTTCCAAGCAAGTAAAAGCGGAATTTTGCTAGTGCGTATCGCATCGCTAGCAGCTCCTTATCGTGAACTGGGTAATTGCGCGCGGTAGGTTTTAATTGCCGAGATTAGTAGCTCACCACACTTTCGTTACCATTTTCATCATGCTGCATTAACGCACATCATATGGCGAAGCCACTTGCATCGTAGACAACATGAAACGGGGTGTCATGATTAGGCAGCGCTAATATTGGCGCTGTCGAGAGTCTCGACTTGATCTCTTCAAATGCAGACTGGTGCTTCTGGCGCCATACCCATATGGCGTCCTTCTTCAGCAGTTGTGACAGCGGTTAAACATCCGACGCAAAGTCCTTCGCGTATTGATGAAGGTAATTGGCCAAACTAAATTATTGACGGAGATGATTCTGATCCTTTAGGACTGGCCAAGAACAAATTGCCGAAGCTTTTCCGGATCATCGCGAACACCCTTTGCGCTAACATAGCTGCCCAACACGGGAATCTCAAGAGCACAAAAGATGCAGATCTTCCGTTTCGCGTAGAGTTTGTTCTCGCGCGTAGCTTCAAACATCTTACTAGGTGTCAAAGATGCACATCCAGGTCTGCCGCGCCCTCAGTGGCGCGACTGTGAACGAAGATATCGTCAGATTATCTAGGCGCAAAATCGCGAGATGGGCGAAGAACGTGAGACACCATACGGTTAAAAGTAGCAGGGGTACTTCTGAGCCCCTGCAGCATCACAAGCCACTCCCACAACATACCGCTAGGCGTGCTGACGGTGGTAAGCGGAACTTCCTCGGGACGCATCAGGATTTGGTAAAAGCCGTCCGTCAGGTCTAAGGACGAGAAAATCGTGCTTCCAGACATGGTATCCAAACCATGTCTTTCCGTGGAATTATTGTCTGCGCTGGAATTGTAGCATCATTCAGTTTGTTAAAAGCGTGAACAACACGCCATCCACCTGTCGCCTTCTTGACACAGAAGGTGGGACTCGAGTGTGGCAATGATCTCTCGCGCGCTTGGTCAGACTGACGACGCCTTCAAAAAAGCGTCAATCGCTTCAACCTGTTCATGTGGCAACGGCCACTGACGTGTCACTCAACACTTCGACTTAGGGACGAGATCTATCTCGTTTCGCACTCCTCAGTAGGCGAAAAGATTTGCTGGAATGGTGTAAGAAAAGACATCAGGGAGTTCGCGCGCGAGTGCGAAAACAGGGTTTTTCGACGCATCGAGTTCTTTTTACATTTGAGCATCACATCGCTCCTCTCGAGCGGACTTCGGTTCCATTCCTTTCAAACACTCATAATTTTGGTATGCCGGAGCCTAAACGACTACACATAGTTGTTCGATCTCTCTCCCTACAAGTCACGCAGCATCTCTTCTCAAGGAAGCTCTGAGAGCTGCGTAATTTCAGACGCGTCGCGAGGCGGACTCGCGACTTGCAATGGATGGCTCGATGGAATAACACCAGTCATGTTACCGACATTAATGGTCTCAAGAAGCGGCTCCGGCGTGGGAGGGCTCGACGGAACAGCGGAGCGGCGACGCGCACGGCGCCGTCTGCGACGTCACGACACAGAAACACGAACCGGATACTCAACTGGACGTACGGAAGTCACTGCTTTCGTGAAACTCGCCAGAGACCCCTGCCTCGGCGTGGTGTTCTCAACGTGGACTGAAACGGGTGCCACTGCACGCTCGTGACGTACCGGAAGCCACTGCTACGGTACGGTTTTGGAAGAATTCGCATAGGCGGGAGCCGCTGCTCGACCGTGCGACACCCGAAGCCACTGCTGCGGGTTAGATTCTTGACTCAGACACTATTGTTCGACTGAGGAGGAGCATGTTGCGGAGTAGTACACTACGCGCGAAGGGCCATCGCACACTTCGTGGGTAGGATGAGTCGTGGGATCGGGATCCACGACGGCAACATGCTGCCACGTACTGGCAGGGCAATCAAGGACTGCGATTACCGCATTAATTTCGATATCACGTGGCTGACCATTACAGTTCAGCCAATAAATTTCGGATCGATGCCGCGCAAGCCACGGCATCCCAAATATACATTCAAAGGATCCACTCAAGTTAATAACTTGAAATGCATCACTACTAGTAAACATATCGAACCGGTAAGGGAACACCACCGAACGTTTCCGGCGCGTGTGAGGCTTTCCGTCTGCATAATAAACGAATATCTCCTCAGAAGACTCACACGCAACCGCGAGGGGAGGATCGACAGATTGTTGGCGCGGACAAAATTGTTCGTCGCGCCGAAGTCCAGCAAAGCGCGAAGTGGACGCGACGCACCGTCGACTTAAACACTGAGCACAATCAAACGCGGATCATTGCTGGACGTAGTGGCATTCAGCTGTGCATAATGCACAGCGGGGATAGGAGAACGTGTCGCTACCTTAGGCACATTCTTCCGTCTTCGCCCAGTAGGACTTCTCGCGCCTACTGGTTATCGCCATTTTTTGGCTGCCTGGCGAGGGAGAAGGAGACGTCAGACTCGGCGACAGCGATCACTGGTGCAGGCGCACGGCAGACGGCTGCGCGATGACCAGGCTTACGATAGCGGAAACAGACCAGGTGTTTCGCTGTTGCAGGCTTCTGAGAACTGTGACTTGAAGCACGCCTATGACCTGGGGCGTGATAGATTGCATCGAGCTCCATTGGATCAGGATCCTGAGAAGCGCGTTGGGGAAGCGAGTGATCCAATTGCGAAGCCAAGACACTGAAGTCTTCACGCAGCACAATGCTGACCGCAATTTCAAGAGAAGGGGAGGTTTACGCGTTAATGAACCACGCCGATGCCCAGCATTCATCCCGGTAACGAACACATGGACTTGTGTCATCGTGTCAATAAGGTCGGCGACTATGCACGATGCCGCGTTGGATGTAGTCCAGTATTGACAGACTACCCTGCCGCAACGCAAGGAATGTGGAGCGATGGTGGTGCTCGTTTTGCGGAGGCTCAAACGCCAAGCTCAAGTGGCCTGCATGTCCGGGAAACATCCCGGATTGACAGCAAGATTTCCCAATGCCCACTCTTTTGCCTTACCAGTCAACTTATACAGGAGGAAGTGGGTACGCGTGAACTCCGTCGTTAGCTGGCGGGCTTGGACAGCAATGTCCACTTTACAAAGCAAGCGACTGAGCGCGAGACGCTTTGTTCCCTTTCCGTTGTAGCTAGAAACATCGAGTTTAATGACGTTAGACCCCGTGACAACGGTGGGAGTTGAAGCTTGCTGGCGTAATTCGGCGAGCTTGCGGTTCACGAAGTCTTGAATGGCTACACGTTAGAGCCGCTCAGACGTATCTTTGAGCATGGCAACTACGGTAGTAAGTCCGGCCAAGTCGGCCAGGCGACGCAGAGCTTCCCACTCGAAGGGGGTCAGATGTTCGAAGTCATCGTGTGACAACACTCCCTCCCCCCGCTAGCGCCCTGTATCGGCGGAGCGCTCATATTCGTTGGAAGGACTACGAAGTGCTACCAGTTTAACGGGGCTAGAGCTCCGTTACTTTTACACACTATAGGTATTACGATGAAGCGTAAGAGAAAACGCAATAACTAGCGTGCTAAGGCAAATTTCAACTCTGATTTTTATATTTTATGTTTTTTGACTAAGTACGAGTTGTTACCAAACTCATGGAAACCACTCAGCTACAAATCTCTCTCCTATCGGCTGATAATGAGACTGATTCTCACTTACCTGCAAATAGAGATACGAATGGCTACACCGGCTATCTCGGTTGTAGCATATAACTACTAATGTAATACGAATTTAACGGACCCTAATTGTGTAATGGTACACCCTGTTACATTACCCGTACTGGCGTGAACACTATTATTAATGTCTAACTCCACGAATGGCAATTGCTTATTACATTCTTTAGGAGTCACTACTGTGCGCCAAGCATCCGCCACGACTCGCTTGGCTCGTTCTGTTTGGCCATCGGTCTGAGGATGATCGGCTGTTGACATGTGGAGCTTGCTACGTAGCAGCTCAAACACATGACGCCAAAAACCTGACGCAAAACGAGGATATCTGCTCGATACTATGGACTCGGGAATTCCGTATAGTCGATACACGTGATCAGGGAACAAGAGGGCAGCCTCTTTTCCTGAGATCTTGGTGCTACATGGTGCCAAATGCACCATCTTGCTCAGTCTGTCTACAAAGACAACGAGCCCCGTCCTGCCTTTATGGTCAGGCGGTAAGCCAAACATAAAGTCCAAGCTGACCGACTTCCAACGATCCGTTGTAATCGGCAATGGCTTCAGTGGCGCACTGCTAGATGGTGCAGGCTTTATGCGCTGACACTCTTCACAAGAGCCAATTTATGTTGGCCACCCACCAATATAGGTGGGGACACCAAAATTCCTCTGACACTCGTAAGAATGTCTTTTCACGGCCCAGATGCCCACTAGATGGAGCATCACGGCACTCGTGAAGTATCATCAGCTTGTGATCTGTGTCATGAGGGTCATAGATTCTCAAGGGTTCACAGGGTGACAATTGATTCCATAACAGGCCATCACTGTAACTTAAGCGTTTTAACTTCGCTTTGAGGTGCGACGGAAGGGTAAACTTTCGTCCACCAAAATGATATAACAGCAGGCGACAATGTTCGTCCTGACTGTAACACTCCTTTATATCGGAGGCCATTGAGCTCGTCACATGGTAGGCCTTCATGCCTGCCAATGTTGACGACTCGCTTGTGCTTTCGTACAAGGCACACTTTCCTGGTGTCTTGCCTCGAAGTCTGTTCAGCGCAATAACGCGTCAGACAAGACATTCGACTTACCCAGCTTATATCAGCTTTGAAATTAAATTCAGAGATGAATGTTAGCCGTCTCGCCATCCTAGGCGAGAGGTGCGATGATTTTATAGCGATCCGCAGTGATGCGTGATCCGCATCAACCACATAAGTTTCGGTGCCCAAGAGGTGCACACGAAACTTCACAAGGGTATACTTCATTGAAAGTAGCTCTTTGTCATGCACAGGGTAATTCAGCTCTGCCGCTTTCAAAAGACGAAACTGATACGAATGACACGGTCAATACCGCTATCATCCTTCTGCATGAGCGCGCTGCCGATTGCAAAAATGCTCGCATCGTAGACGACGCTAAAAGGCTTATCCGCATCTGGAAATGCCAAGATCGGTGCCTCTACAAGAGATTGCGTCACTGATGTGAACGCATCTTCTTGCTCCTTTGACCAAGTCCATTCTTTATCTTTTGTAAAAGATCAGACAATGGCTTAGTCTGCTCCGCATAAATTCTTGCTGTACTTATGCAAGTAATTAGCGAGCCCAAGGAATTGGCGCAGATCCTTCACATGACGTGGGACTGGCCATTCCTTTACAGCCTTAACCTTTACTGGGTCTGCTCGTACACCATGTGCACCTACGATGCAACCCAGTACAGGTATCTCGGGGACCCCTATTACGCACTTTTGCAAGTTAACGTATAATTGGACGTTCCCAGAGTTTGCAACATGTGTTGGGGCGCTGTTTGTAAAAGGGGTAGAAATTACCATCACTAGCTCATACGTGCGCTTGAGGAAGGCTTAAGCCCAAGTATAAGGTATTAAGGAAAAAATAACTCTGATATTTATGTTAATTATAATACGTACTATTTGCAAAGATTTTAAGTCATAATAAATACGACAGTGTTGCCGCCTTTCGAAAATTACACAAATTTAAGATCTATCATTGGTCGATAATGGGTCTTTAGGCCCCAATAATAAACCACTAATATATTGAAATGCTGTGCCCGCTATTCGGGCGCAGCACCTGCCTACAAATGTAATTGTTTAATTCTGTTATTGTTATATATGCAATGTGGACCATTACATCACACCATTCTTTAGGCCTCGCATAATCGAGCAACATCCGACACGTCGCGAAGAAGAGAGGAACTCGGCTCCCACTTCGGTAGACCCCGGTCCCTCTTCGGTAGATCCGGTCCCTCATCGGTAGACCTGGGTCCTTCAAGTTTTAGCCACTCCTGACCAGTCAACTCAAGGATCAGATCAGTCGACACAATAAATTAGGGCTTCAGGCAAGAATAGAGTAAAGGATTTTAAAGGATAGGACTATGTTGAATACTACTTAATTTGATATCTACGTGGCATGACTTCATCGTCCCTAAGAAACCTGTTCTAAGCTATTCACCTGTTCCGGTGGGGATATATCTGGCCTCCAGTTGAAGACAGTCGTGTATAGAAGTTCAAGTGCGAATAGAGCTCCAGGATGTATTTGGCCTGTGATCTCGTTCGAGTAGAAAACCCCCCAAGACTTGCTATGGGAAGCGGTCTCCCTCGACTCACGGTCGGGAGCAAAGTATAGGTCAGGTGGTTGATACCCCTGAAACAAGAAGGAAAAGGCCATGGACGACAAGCTCCCTAAAGAATTTTGTTCTAAGCCCATTCTCGACAAGTTTGACCGAGTGGCCACCTACCGGCCCACCGAGTAAAGCATATCTACTCGAGGCCCCCAGGTCTACCTCCCTCAAGGCAGACGTCTACATCCTCACAAAGTCTTCCGAAGAGTGCAACCCTCCAGCCGACTGGTACAAAAGCTTAGAGAAGTTCCATACGCGGCATCCGGGTACCCCCTCCGACAGTCGGTAGTCCGGCACAGTGAAAACTTGGAGTCTTATCAAGCAGTTATAAGAACCCATTTCACCACAATGATGCGCGTGCTCGGTTTTGAGCCAGAAATTTCACCGCGATTCCTAAATCGATATAGATGTTCTGGTCAAGAATGAGAATAAGATCGAAGAGCCACTGGAAGATCGATCGCCAGTGACAGAAGAAGAAGAAGGAAAAGATCGAGGGACCTACCGGACCTTGGGAGGGGCCCGATCAACATGGTCGAGGTTGAACCTATTGAAGAGAAACCTGATACCCTCCTTATGCCTTCGTAGAGGACATTTTGGTCCATGATACCTATCATAGTCCAGAGGACCATCAGCCGACGGTGAAAACCGAGAGGCTATGGCCACCGAGACAACAAAAAGCCAAGATCGCGCAGTACAAGCCAACAAAGTTCCGGATGAAGGCGCCAAGAAACACCAAGTCGACAGGCTCCGAGAAGTCATAAATGTCATCATGGGCGGACGCTGACGTCACACAGGCCTACCACCAACGCAATTTGAACGCATTCCTGGAGAGCTACCCCGTCGCGAAGAACCTTGAGATTCAGCTACCTGGGCAGCTCACTGGACCTGTAAGGATCCTATCATGGCTGCAGACTATCACAAACGCAAAAACCGCACTGGTCACCCTCCTTTGAGAATCGAGCATGGTCGTAGAAAGGTTTGACCCGGACGACTTGCTTTCCCTGGGGTTCGACAGAATCACAAGACGTTAAAGAAATTCCACAAACGTTTGGTAATCCTTGTCGGTACAACACTAGCAAAGGAAGACTAACCTCCGACGAAACATGCAAGCACCGTCCAGAGACATCTGAATAACGCTCCAAGACATCGCAATCCACCCCCAAATGTATGGGGACACCGGATACTCATAGTTGAAGCAAGGTCCACCACACCTCCTGCCACAGAGCGACCAAATCACATCAGGGCAGCGGTCAAAGAGATCATCGTCAACTGGCTTAGTAACGAGGATGCCCCTGGGACCGGCAGGTGCGGATATGCTTTAAGCCCGAGCGCGCAATGCGGAGCAGGAGCCGCGAGCGCCAGAAATGGGGACGCAATGGCAAAATGATAAATCATTTTCGAATTCAGCCAATGAAAAATTAGCAAGGACAAATAGTAAAAAATAAAAATTTGCTTTGCCACGTGGCGAAGATGATGGGTGGAAGGGCCTACCAACCCGGTAGGTGATCTACAGACCCTCTTCGACGCAGCGATGGCAAGATTTTTGCAAGAGCTTCAAGTACCGCAGGCACACCCTAAGGGGAATGTGACCGGAAGAAGACCAGGGGCGCAAGTGACGACCACTCAACACGACCAGGACCCAGGTATACAAATGCTAAGAGGTCATAAGATGACCGACGTCGACATGAAACCCGTCGACTCTTGCAAGTACGACCCTGACAACATGGACTTAGAGGTCCTCAGTCGATGATGGCGAATGCCGCGCTGGGACAAACACCAAACATGGTCCTTCGCATCAAACTCTCAGCGACCTCGGATCTCAAAGAAGCTCACGGGAGAGATCAACTCGAAGACCAATGAAGCAGTTGGGTGTCGACGGTCAAGACGGCATTTATAAGAGACCAGGCGCCAGATGAAGAAAAGTGTTTTGTTTATGGAGGGTGGCTGACTGGACCAGCATAGAACTAGTACCGCCCATTGGGTCGCTCGGTCCGAGGAAACTGGAAAGACCTAGTACAAGAATTCTTGATTCGCTTCTGTGGTATGGGGTTACCGGTTGCCTGTAAGTCTTATTATGCGAAGAAAAGGTCGGAAGAGAACCCGGTATATTATCTGTACCGACTAAATGTGATCAGACTAAGGGCGAAGATGAAGATTAAAGACGGGTCGCCCAAGATTCAAAAGGATCATGTCGCCACTATAAAATGACGGTAGACGACCCGGAGCTAGCAGAGAAGCTGACTATGCTGCGTCTTGCGGATGTAGAAGAGTTGGAAAAAGTATTGACAGCTTCTTAACGGACGAAAGCACGACGGGGCAAGATATTGTTTGGATCGAACAAAATTCGTCAGAAGGCACCTGCTTCCCCGGACAGACCGAAAGAGATGAATAGCCGCTCTATACATGCAGTTCGGGCGTCCCTAGAAGACTCGAGCTCTGAAGACTCCAGCCGAGAATCTTCGGGTCCAAGAGAACTAAGGTGGGGCTACCTTATGGAGAAGGAAGCTGGGGGAGACCTAGGTGTGAGGCTCTCGAAAAGTCTACCGACCAGGGAGGTCTACCAACATTGAAAGGCAGTAGACCAGGGACCTCGCCCTTCGTTAGCGGTCCCAAATACGAGATGTGCTTATTGTGGGTCCAAGAAACATGTAGATTTAAATTGTTGGAAGCGATTGACCTGTGACCGTTGTGGAAAGAAGGGTCACCCGTCTGATCACTGCACGTTTGTGTGCCGAGCCTATTTAAAAAATTAGAAATTCGAGAATTGCTAGATGGCGGAGATCTACAATTTGTTTCTTCAATGGTATAAGTCAACCAAGCACGTCGGAATGTTCCCGGAGAAACTCGAGAAGGTGCTCGGCTCGTACCAATACAAAGCTGGTGAGCGTCCAAAAAAAATTTGGACGCTCGCCAGCCGAGATATCCATCCTGGATATCGCCTTTGCTCGTAAGGTAGGTTGCCAAATTGACGAAAGTGAACGACAAGAATGTATTGGTATTGGGGAATCTGTATAAACCACGGAGGGACGCACTCGCATCAAGGTCACTCTGAATGGGAACTTGGTGTACATCTTTAAGGTGTGGGTAGGCCCTATGGTGGGTCAAAACGCAATTTTGGGTAAGGACTTCATGGTCCCAGACGGCATCCGGCTAGACTCGGCAGACGGAACACTTTGTCTCCCCAACGAGGTTCGAGTGCAATTAACCGGGCGGAGGACGCTTTACGATACCCGAGTATCAGATGTGAAGCTGGGTCAGTACGTACAGATACATTTTGGAGGGTGTGTGGAGGTCCCTCTTAAAAGGTCGATCTCAGAACAGTGGAAAAGGTGGGTCACGATAGTTGAACGGTGGGTGACCAGTAACTAACCAACGTCAGTCCTCGCCTCTTAATATTGTACGAAGATACCAAGATAGGTATGTGATTGACCAAGGATCAAGTGCCGAGAACACTAGGGCTCGTCTCGATAGGCTCTCGAAGATATTCGGAATGGCTAAATCCAGCCTACGATCTACCACTGACAACGCCGACCATCACGTCGACCCAATAGAAGAGGAAGAGGGGCCACTAGTGGATAGACCAGTGTAAAAGATTCCGTCGCACATTTTACAGCGACCGATGGCCCAGCCTCAATGATGAATATGACGCAACAACCGGTTCCCGAAAGAGAAGGACATCCGTGCGAAGATAACGCGAATCTGCAGGAAGGGATTGCTCAAGAACGGAGTGTATCTAAAGAAGACCCACGTGCAGTAATGAGGAGGAGGCCAAGCTGGTAAACTCATCACAGGCAGATGACCAGGTGTGCGCTTTCGAAAGTGGAGAATTTTGGGCCGAGGACATAAAACAAGGATGGGATATCATACCGGAAGTGGATCACTCATCCAAAGGTATTGAGTTTAAAGATATACAGATTCCTGATTCGGATGGGAGCACTCCTGAAGAGATGGACCGGCTAAGACAATTTTTTTTGAAGAAGCGACATCTGTTGATGGGAAAAGGTAACGCCTTGCCCCCCAGCCGCCGGAGGGGCGATATGCGACCTCGATGTGGGGAATTCAAGGCCGATCGCGCAACGTGTACGGAAGGTGGACCTTTAAATCAGAGAGAACTTGGCTGACCTGATTACGGGACTGTTATCGGCAAAGATTATTCAGCCTTCCACCTCGCCGTGGGCCAGCCCAATTTTAATTATCGTGAAGAAGAATTGGGTCGATATTCGATTGTGTATCGACTATCGGTTGGTTTATGATCTCACTCTACCCAATGCCGTTGAGTAACGAATTGCTGGAAGATCTGGACGGAGCTTTGTGGTACTGTTCTATTGACATGGCGAGTGGTTTTTGGGTCATCAGTATGACCGAAAAGGCGAGACTCATCTCGGCGTTCGTTACGCCACTGGGATTATTTGAATGGCTTCGGATGCCTTTTGGGCTTAAGAATGCACCTCAAATATATCAAAGATTGGTGGATAATGCGTTATATGGGTTTTTACGGATTTCTTCAGGGACTGCCCCAGAGGATCAGAAGATTTGTTTGCAGTAGGAGAACCGGATGTAAAATCGGGTCCCTCGATATTGAGTCGACGGTCATACATTGACGATATACTTGTTCCTGCCGAATAGTGGAATTTATTATGCCAGAAAGTGGAGCGGTTGCTAAACGTATGCGACTATTGGATTTTGTCGATCAGTGCATTCAAGAGCGCGTGGGGAAGTCGGAAGGTCGACTACCTTGGACATCGGGTTTCCAAGGAGGGACTAGAAGCCCACCCAAAGGGCCTCCAGTCTTTTGTCGAACTACCTCTACCGACAACGTTGAAGACTATGCAATCATTTCTTGGAAGCCTGAATTACTACAGTAGATATATCGAAGATTATGCCGTGTACGCGTCGATCATCTATGAACTGAGAGAGGTGGATTTTCACGCGTGGAGGTGCAAATTGAAGGCTAAAGATAGCATGACGGCCAAGGAAGAAGATTAAGAAATATGGTCAAAAGGTTCAAGTGGCGTTCGCCCTGCAAATAAAACGATTGCTACAGCACCATTTTACAAAATTTCGACCCAGTCAGGGGAGAAAAGTGATTATTGTCTACGCAAGAGAATGGGCCATCTCGGCATCATTGGTGCAGAATTACGACGGCTTGCTTACGCCGGTAATGTTCACGAGCCAAACCCTCAAGTCTTTAGAGCTGAACTATAACACGGTGGAAAAGGAAGTGTTGGAGTTGTTACGAATATTAGAGACCTGTTTCACGTTGTTGGTCATCCGACCCCTCAAGGTCCTGACGAGACATTCTAAACTAGCGTGGGCTAGTTATATCTTTCGGGTATACAGGGTCACCTATGGACTGGGCCGCTCTCTTGTCCCAGTGGACTTTGGAGATTGTGGAATGCAAGAAAGGCGAAGACCAGGTGCTAAGGGCGTTGGCAGACAGTATTACGCCTCGAGAAAATGTAGACTCAATTTTGTCGTCAATTGATCCTAGAAAGCAAGCCAGACAGACGATCGAAATACCTACGCCCACAGTGGAACCGGAAGAAGAATTATATGTGATGAGTTTCGATGGGTTGGCCCGGGTGAAGCAAGGAGGAGGTGCCTGTAGCGCTATGTATGGAGACTCCCTACATGGACTATAGTCGAAGCTGCGTCGAAGTCCTCGATAAATATACAGCGAATGAGGCAGAATATGAATGGGTTTTGAATTGTTATAGCCTTTGGAGCGACGTCGGCTGATCATCTGTGGAGATTCAAATTTGGTTGTAAGACAGATGCGTGGAGAGGTCAAGTTAAGGCTTCAGGTTTATCCCCTTTACGGACCAAGGCGTTGCGAAAGCTCCAGTCGTGGCCCTCCCATGCAGTCGTACACGTGGAACGAGACTGGAATCAGAGCGCGGATTAGTAGGCCAGTGCGGCTTTACACCAGCAACAAGGGGCCGAGTCGATACCGAAAGGAGAGTAACCAGGTCTAGAAGCGATCAATCGGCTGCCAGATGAGTTAATCCCTAAAAACCGGAGTTCATCTGTTAAGCTGGTCGCAGTGACTCGAGGCCCCCCCCCGTCAGAATATCAGGAGAAGTTACGCAGGAAGCCGTGATACAGCGACTCCGGGTGGACCGGATCCGAGATGCGCAAGAAGAAGAGAGCTGGGTGCGAGTGTTGAAGGCACATTTGAAGGGAGACTGGAGTGACCTGTCTGTGGAATCTGCTCGAACATGCAGTAAAATGTCCGGCGACTACGAGGTATTTAAAGAAGGAATACTAGTTCATCGCCCCGGCCAGAGATGCGAGGGAGTCGACAGGTGTGTAGTTGCCAATTTGGTAATACCCGAGCGTCTCCAAGTCGACATCCTGCATCATTACCATACCAGTCTCGAGGACGGTCATTAAGGGATAGGACGTACCTACCATCGAATTCGGTGATACTGTCAATGAAGAGGTCTGTTTCGGAGTGTCCAGAGATATGTGGGTATTTGCATGGATTGTAAAACTGGGAAAGGGAGGCCTACCTTATAAGGGAAGACTTCGTGGAGTGTCGAAGCGACGTACCCCTTACAAATCATCGCGATGGACCATATGCCTTCTCTGCCCAAGTCGTACAGAGGAAATGCTGATCTGAGTCGACCTGTTCACCGGTTATGGTATGGCCAAAAGCTAGTGCTTCACGGACGGCCAAGACGGTAGCCGAGTGAAATAAAGCAGGTGTTTCCCGCCGCTTTAGCGCCAGTGAGACGATCCGTCACGATCGAGAACCACGGTTTATGTCGGATTTCTTCCGAGCGTTCAGCCATATTTTAGGTCAAAGTCAGCAAGCGATCATGGCGTATCGACCCCAGTCGAACGGTTTTGCGAAGAGGATGGTCCAAACTCAGACCAGGTCGATCAAGATGTATGTGTACGACATGGGGCAGCGAGACTGGGATGATTATGCTGAACGCTTGACGTTTGCGCTAAATACGGCACAAAACAGAGTACGCGAGGTAACACCGTTCTATTTGGTCCATGGTTGGGATGCTAGGACCAATCTTGAAACCATGCTACCAGGCGTGAATACTCGACGTCGGGAATTAGGACCTCGGAGGTGGACATATCGAATTTAAAGCCAATATCAGCGAGAAAGGAACCAAGTTAACGAGAACCTACGGGCGGCTTGTCAGGCTCGGATGCAAGCGCATAAAGAAGGAGTAGTGGCCACTAAATCTAGACCAGGACCCAAGTATGGCTATACCTCGATCGAGTGAATGAGGGGTACGTCGAGAAATTGGCCCACCTCTGGCACGGACCGTTCCGAGTTCGGGAATTGGTCGGAGATCATGCGGCACGTTTGTAAATTCGAGGCACAAAATACAGATTATTCTCAATCGTGCACATCTCCAAGCTCAAGCCCGTTTGAGAGTTCCTTGATCGACCTAGCAGCAGGCTAGAAATAGACAGAGCGGACCGGGTCGACTTCGACGAATGTCTGTTAAGAGAGGATAGCTGGGTGTGGAAATTGGAAGAAGTTGAGTATGAAGTCGAAGTGATTTTAGAGAATCGCACAGGAAAGAAGCTTTAGATAAAATACCAACCAAACTATAAAATAATAAAAAAAAATTAAAAATTATGGATTATTTTTTATTTTTTTCAGTGAAAATTATTATCAATTATATAACAGTTGATTGAGCTTAATTTTTTTTAAACGTGACAAAAATATTAAATTTTAGAAATTAGTTTTTTTTAAATAAACGTTTAAAACAAAAAAATGAAACTTTGTTAAATAATACAAAAAAAGGTAGATGTTAACATCAAATTTTATGTTTGAAAAAGACCTTTTGAGCTAGAATTAATTCTGAAACTTTATGTAAATTATTAACTGAAACTTTTTTTTTAAAATAAAGGTTTGTTCAAACTTTAAGGAACCAACCCCATAAAGTAGCTAACAAATTAAAATATTACATAATTATACAAAAAACATAAATATTATAAAATATTAAATACTAAAATTAATTTTTTTGATAAAGTTGTCTTACGAATCAATTTTTATTTTAGTATTATTTAGCAATTTATTTTGGGACAGACGTCGTAACAGGTGTTTTAATAAGACGGTGCCGAACAGGTGGCGGGAAGAGGCAGCGACATGACCTGTTGGGCGACATGGCGACGGCTCACAAGATAAGAGGAGAGAAGGACGCAATCACGTTATGGTCAAATTGCAGTGCATGTTATGTTAAAAATGCCTGTTTAGAAACGTCTTGTCAGTCATTGTTATGTTACAGGGTCAACAGGTATAACATGTGACGGTGACACCTGATTGGTTAAAGTCACACATATCTTAACATGTGGTGAGACGAGGCTACGATGGTGACAGATGGTAAGACGAGGCTACGACAGTGACAAGTGTCGTGACAGGCGTTACGGTAAGATCGGGCCAGGTGATGGGACGAGGTGGCGACATGACCGTTGAGCGACATGACGACGACGTAGAAGACGGACGCAAACATGTTATGGTCAAGTTGCAGTGCATGTTGTATTATAGTGTTAGCGAACGAAGATAACATTCTAATACATTCACTTTTACTTCTAACTACCTCTGCACAAGTGCAACTACCATCTACTTACAACAGGTTATGAGCCCAATCAAGCGAGATGCCGGTACAGCTACTAAAGCTGGACCCGTTGTGGTGACCGACGGTCCTAACAAGACCGACAACGACCACTTAAAAGAGAAGTCGGTAGTGCCCGTGGGGGCAATGGACAAGGTGCTGGCCATGCTCGGGGACCTATCCGAACGAATGAATCGGATGGAGGTTTCCCAGAACGAGCAAGTCGGCAAGGGCAACAAGGGGTCACCGGAGTCAATCTTCGGTTCGGCCCTGGGAGTGGGAGCGAGGATGACTCTCCAGGCTTTGGAGCGTACCCCTCCTCCCAAGAAATCCCCGGACGTGTCTCCAGCGACATACTTCGGGGCAAGGCGCCACAACCAGGTAAATGTTGATGGTCGACCGGCGGAACATGTTGCAGCAAACGTGAACATGGAGGCAGGACCTGGACCTGTACATTACAGGCAGGAAGTACCTGCAGACTATTATCCAGGCGCGGGTATGCCAAACAGGATGTACGGTCATCCTGGACTACAAAGTTACCGGTATGCCAGATGCACAACACCGGAAGCTCGCGCTACAATCCTTTGACGGGAAGGAACTATACCACGGACTCGGTAGTGGGTTCCTTGAATGAGGTAAAGAATTCGTCCGTCAAGTCGGGTTTGCTGAGCGTGCGTGTGGTTTCGCGTGGCCGGAGGATATCAAGGTTGATGTCCTGGGACAACATCTGGCCGGCAAGGCGCAGACGTATTACCGTCGGCAGGTGGAGACTTGGTGGTCTGAAAGCCAAACCTTGGAGCATGCTATGCAAAGGTTGCTTCAGACTTTCAACACCAAGATATCACCTGCCCAGAGCATGAAATTGTTCACGGCGCCAAAGGCAACTCACAGAAGTTGGACGGACCACTTCTTATACCTGACGGCCGTGAGTGATGCATGCGGAGGGGCGGACAACCTGGTGCTTGACAACATCGTCCACTATGCAGACCCGCTTATGCGTACAACCATGTTGTCCAGGTTGGATATGCATCGTACCGACCCCTTACGTCAGGCTGAAGAACTGGCTCAATTTGCGCAGTCGACGGAGATCGACACTCATGCAAAGAATCTTGGGCGCTATGTGGTAAACGCTGTCGAAACAAAGGAAGGAACCGAAGGACAGGGTCAAGGCTTAGGTAAAATCAACCTTCGGTGAAGGTGACCAGCGCACGTGTTACAAGTGCGGGGAAGTCGGACACATCAGGTCGATGTGCCCGCAACTGAAGAAGAAGATACCAAGGGCAAGCTTTACCTTTGCAATTGGCAATGGTGGACATATTCAAGACAACAATTGGATCCTTGACAGTGGGTCCAGCAGACATTTGGTAAACGATCTAAGTCTGCTGGTTAATCCGAAAGACTGTCAGAGTGAATGTTTGACGGCAGCCACTGATGGAGGCGTGCTGAGAATCACCATGCAAGGAAGTGTCGACATTGAAGTTGTCGCACTGGGAGTTGTGAACACCATCCGGCTCGCTCCTCGATGTTCAGTATGCTGCAAACCTCGAGCGAAATATCATATCATATGGTAATCTCGAGGCTAAAGGATGTATACTCGAATATCGAGGAGGGAGGCGTGTGTTGACCTCCGGGTTCGGAGGTGCACCGGTAATGGATGTTGAATGCAACAACAATGTGTTGGTTGTCACGGTGATGAGACCCGGTAACACCGTTTCAAGCACATCACGGGAAGCGATGATGGCTGTACTTAATTCACCTGAATATGAATCCGATTCGGATGTTCAGAGTGGTACCTTGATTCACTTCTATCGCCGGTTGGGCCATCTCTGTTTCGATACTATCATCAAGATGGCCAGAGACCCGGGGTCGGCTATTAAGCTGACTGACCTGACACGCATAAATTGCCTGGCGTGTGCTAAAGGAAAACAAGTCAAGAAAGCACAGTCGAAAAAGGACACGGGCATGAATGAACTCACCTATCGACGTGATAGGTGGAGTGATATGCTCTGATCTCAAGGGACCGATAACCCCACGAGACCGACTGGGAAATCGTTACCTAGTCACTTTTATTGACCACCGATCAAATTATTGCCGTGTGTTTCTGGCCAAGTCTAAAGGTATTGCTGCACTCAAGTTCAAGCAGTTCCTTGTGAGTTTCGAACGAGAATTTAATTGCAAGATTTACGTGCTACGCACGGACGGAGGTGGCGAATACAAGACATTGGATGTGTTTTGCAAAGGGACTGGCGTATCACGTCAAGTGAGCGAAGCCAGAAACCAAGCCAGTAATGGTAAGGCTGAACGGATGCATCGTACTATTATGAATATGGTTAGAAGCATGGTGTTCGCCTCGAACCTACCCCTTTCTTTCTGGGGTGATGCTGCTGAGTACGCGACTTACATACTCAACCGGAGTCGAACCAAGTCGAATCCGGGTGGTGTATCCCCAATGGAATTTTTGACGAAGAAAGTGCCTATGCTGAATGACATCGTGGTGTTCGGTTCTGCATGCACGGTTCATGTCCATACGAAAAACAAGTCACTTGGAGAGCGTGGGAAGGCAGCCATAATAATTGGAAAAAGTGGCGAGACGAAGGGTTACAAAGTGTACATCCCCAAGACAAGGTGGTTGTGGTAACACAACATGTGCAAAACATTGAACAAAATGAACAAGTCAAGTCCCACTTGAAGAGAGTCGACCATCAGGAGGAGTCACCCAATGATGATCAACCGGATGTTCAAGTGCAATCAAGCGTCAAAAAACGGGTCACGAAAGGACTCAAGGGTCGAAAATCCGGATGGACGAGAGAGCGACATGGTACAAGGTCAACCAGCAAGAAACAGGTTGAAGAGCCTTCGAATAAAGGTTCTGCTGAACAACAAGATGTGGTAAATGTTATCATAATGCAAGACCCCAAGCACTATGGAGAAGCGGTCAAGAGCAAGCAACATCAAGAGTGGAAGATCGCCATGACCGAAGAAATGGACGCGTTAAAGGCGAACGATGTCTGGACGATCGTTGCACCACCCAAGGATGCGCACGTTCTCCACAACAAGAGGGTGTACAAGACCAAAACGGATGCGAACGGGGACATAGAGCGGTACAAGGCTCGTATGGTTGTCTGTGGAAACGAACAAGTCTTTGGAGTATACTACAACCTCACCTTTGCAGCGGTGATGGACTTGAGCACGGTGAAGATGATCTTGATGCTATCAAGACGTTAAAAGGTACCAGCTCGACATGGTGATGTGCCGAATGCATGCGTCAAGGCAGAAAAGGAGGAGCATTTGGACATATACACGAAGGTGCCAAAAGGTATGACCATAGATGAAGAAAAGATCAAGGGTCTGGGAAAAAAGTCGACGAACGACTTAGCACTGCTTTTGAAGAAGTCACTATATGGACTCAAGCAGGCTGGAAGACTCTAGAGCAAACTACTAATTCCAAGTTGCAACAGAGCGGGTTCCGACAATGTACGACAGACATGTGTTTGTATTTCAAGTACGTAGGCGATACATGCACAGTGGTCGGAGTCTACGTCGATGATTTGCTCGTCACACGAACTGATCCAAGCGCAGTGGAAAACTTCTTCAAGGACATGGCGGGTTTGTCAATCAAGGATCTGGGCGCGGTAAACAAGTTTTAGGACTTCGCATCAAGCTGGACGAGTCCAAGGGGTACATTCTGGACCAACAAGTGACGATCGAGTTGCTGTTGAAGGAGTTCGGACTAGACTCGGCGAACGGAGTGAGGACTCCGATAGGCGACGAATGCAATCTCGAGGATGAGCCTTTGGTTGTGCAAGAAGCAGTCTGGTGTGTCGCTGAGCACCATGGAGGCAGAATTCATCGCGGCGTCTCAAGCCGGACGCGAGCTACTAGGGATGAAGGGTCTATTTGACGAATTGAAGTTGAACGTGATCAAGCCGATGCCAATGTGGATAGACAATCAAGCGGCTATCAAGCAGATAGAGTCAGAGAAGAGCACGTCAAGCGCCAAGCACGTGGACATCAGGTTCAAGTTTATCTGCAACTACGCGAAAGATGGGATCGTGGCTCCAAGATTTGTCTAGTCCCAAGACATGATGGCCGATATCTTGACGAAGTCATTGCCGGCGCCAAGAATGGAAGAGCTACGTGCAATGTTCGGGTTAAAGACCACTCAGGCTGACACCAAGGAGGAGTGTTAGAAATGCCTGTTTAGAAACGTCTTGTCAGTCATTGTTATGTTACAGGTTCAACAGGTATAACATGTGACGGTGGCACCTGATTGGTTAAAGTCACACATATCTTAACATGTGGTGAGACGAGGCTACGACGGTGACAGATAGTGAGACGAGGCTACGATGGTGACAGATGGTGAGACGAGGCTACGACAGTGACAAGTGTCGTGACAGGCGTTACGGTAAGATCGGGCCAGGTGATGGGACGAGGTGGCGACATGACCGTTGAGCGACATGACGACGACGTAGAAGACGGACGCAAACATGTTATGGTCAAGTTGCAGTGCATGTTGTATTATAGTGTTAGCGAACGAAGATAACATTCTAATACATTCACTTTTGCTTCTAACTACCTCTGCACAAGTGCAACTTTCATCTACTTACAACATGTTATATTGCAGTGTTAGCGAACGAAGATAACATTTTAATATATTCACTTCTACTTTTACCTCTTCGCACACAAGTGCAACAAAGTTCCAAATCGCAACTTTCCTACAATTATGGTATATATAATATTATATATATGGGGGAATTAAGTTATAGGAGATGATTTAGCTATAGGTCAATTTTGACTTTTGCAATTATATGCGCTGTTTCCTTTTAGATAGCAACATTCAAAAGAAAATTCAGATGAAAAGAGAGATTAAATTTAGAAAAAGAGAAAATCTGATTTAAAAAAAGAAGATTTCTGTTTTCAAGATATTTAGAAATGCAGATAGTCGTCGCCTTGTCTCACCATCTGTCAAGTCGTTTGTGGACTCGATCAATCAGGTGTCACTGTCACATGGTATAGCAGTTGAACCTGCAACACACCAATGACTGACAAGACGTTTCTAACATACATTTTTAATATAAATGTTATAAACTAGTAACAATATCTTGGTTTCGAACAAGAATTTTAAAGCTTGAAAGGCTAATACTCTATTAGAATTGAATTATCACAGCCAGGTAATCAATTTTTGTATGGAAAATCATCAATTATATGATGTTGTAGTTAATGCTCATGCTTTTATTATGTTTTAAATTAGTTATGCCTGCATTAATTGGTAGTTTTGGTAATTGGTTTGTTCCTTTAATGATTGGAGCTCCTGATTTGGCTTTTCCACGTATGAAAAATATAAGTTTTTGGTTATTACTTCCAGCTTTATTTTTATTACTTTCAACCAGTTAATAGGGCATCTCCAACTTTAAAGAGATGCAGGGACAATATTATAGGAAAAGGTAGTTTTGTCAAATATGTTAAATTATAATAATATTTTTATTGGCACTTCTTATTTGTCCCAATATTTTGTAACGGGCTCATCCCGTTACAGGCTCGGCTGTTCGCTAGCAATGGTGCTAAATGCAGAGAGGAAGTTCGTAGTGCAGTGTAAAAAGGATTATGTTATTTATGTGTTAGCTCCTGCGTTTCCTGTCCTGTCTCTCTTTCGCTCATGTCCACCCAAGCTAATGTCTCCAGCCGAAGCATACCGAAGCTAAGAGGTTAGCCGCAACTTGAAATGCCCTACCACGCCTCCTCATGCTTATTTGTAGTCAGCATAAGGCTACATAACCAGCACTTAAAAACAAATATCTAACATCGGCCCTGCCATGTGAGCTCGAATTATGATAACGAAGCAGATTGAATATGACATCGTCAAAAACATGACATGGATATATGAAGTTGTAGCCGCGATTCTAATGATGATACAAAATAAGTATGGAATACGGTAAAAGTATTGATAGTACCGGTATTCGAATCATGCCGTTTACCGGTAACACCTTTCGCAAAAATGATTTTAGTAATTGTACGAAAGTGTCGAATATTTACATTTCGGTGGATGGTTGTGTGAAGCTGTACCCATCAGCACCGAGCGATACACATCCAGCAATGTTGTTGGAGATGGTGGAATCGCGCGTGTTGGACCTGGCAGTGGCCATTGCGTGCTGGTCCGTACTGTGGATACTTATTCTAAAAGTCGTTCCCCCAGGCGCCCAGCGGCGCAACCACATCATCACGCTGAATGCGGCGCACGGTGCCGTGTCCACAATCGCGTCTATGACAACGCTCTATTATGGACTGGTCACCACCACCTCGGTGGCGATCTCGCTCTCGTACTTTCTCGTGGACCTCGTGGCCATGGTATGCTCAGACGGATTGACGAATCTTTTATCGCTCCGACTCTCACGCGTCATGGACTACGCGCACCACATATTCGGGCTGTACTGGGGCGTAGTGCTTTTCGTCAACGAGGCCACCGTGTGCGACGCTTCGTTTGGCAATCCTTACGTCTGGCTGCAAACAAATGAGATAAGCACTGGCTTCTTCAACTGGTACAGACTCACGGACAGCACCATAGCTGGTATATTGTTTATCAAGTTCTTTTTTTTGTCACGCGTGGCGTTCAACACAGTTTACATCCTTCCAGTGGTGATTCGTCGCTGCCAACCGCTGTACGTCTTGGGCTGCTCACCATTCTTCGTGCTGCAGTATGTTTGGTTTTACATGATTGCGCGCAAGCTACTTTCTAGTTTATCAAGTAAAAACAAGAAAACAGTAGGTGATGGCCATCCACAGCTGATAGAAAAGATAAAGAAGGCCTGATTGCCACTACGACAACGCTCGTTCTGTTCTCTATGATACTGCCATTGTAAGCAAATGTTAAGTTAAGCTCAAGAATTGCTAATATGGAGCAGACACATTACAGGGGCACGGCGCGGAGAGACGTGCTCTCGCCAGATACAGCTTCATCATCGCTGCAATTTTGGGTTCAAGGCGTCCAACGTCTCATTGCGCAGGTAAAGATAAAACCTAACACTCAGAATTCTTGTCTGCCGGCTCGTGACTTGCTGCTAACATTTCTTACTGCAAATTGTCGGGTCAACCTAACGGGGAGTTAGCGCAATCGATCCCGACTGCGGAGGAAAATCGACCACGCCAGCAAAATTTCACTTGCGAGAGTTGGCACCTCCGTCTTATCTTCAATACAATGGCTTCACATCCGCCGAAACTTGAATCCAATCTGGGATCACCGGAATACCGTCAGTTTCTACAGGTTCACCATTTGCAGCAAGAACGGCGTCAACAGTCGCAAGATTTTCGCTCACATGTAAGATTGATTTGATTAGAAGTTGAAAGATGAGACTAGTCTCGACGTTGACAGACGTGTACGTCGACAATCGTCGCCCATATAGGGCATAGACGACATCCCGCGCAACCGTCTCAGGTTTTCGCTGCTCACTAAGACGAGCTAGCTACCACAGTGATTGCAAGAGTTAATTTTTGATCGATTTATGTTCTAGCATTAAGTCTTAAAGTACCAAACTCAAAACGAAATTTAGATATTTAGACTATCAGCATTTTTTCAAAATCATTGGAATATTTCCTACTAAAGTTGCACTACCGAAAATGGACCGGAATGGATCCGATACCGAGCGTCGTCTGCATGCCATAGAAGCTGCTTTTGAGCGTGAGCGGCAACAGCGTGATCTACTGAAGAAGAAGTACGCTCGTTTGAAACGGCGTTACGTGCGGCTGGAGCGCTCGCACAGCCGCCTACTGATGGAGAAGCATGGGGTGCGTCAATCCAGCAAAAGTTTTGCTGGTAATTAATTCTACATGGAGGGAGGATATTTTAGTATTTAAATTATCTACTGCTGATGAAGAATATCAATAGAGTGGAGACGCCCATTGCTAATTTTGAGACACCAAGCAGCGTGGAGTCTACACTGAGTTTGCAGTCGTCAACGGTGCGTTTTGTTCGACATCTTAAGTTGCATATGGACCTCGAGCTAAACGTCAATTGTTGCTTTTAGTTTGCAGTAATAGATCTCACTAGTCCATGTGCTGGTACCAGCTCTGCAGTGACAAGCAGTAGTGGATCGCTGGTTAGTGTATCTAGAGAAATGCAAGGCTCACAGCTAAATTTCCTGTCGAGAGATGATATCTGTAGTGAAAGCCCGAGCTCGTCAATAGGGTCTCCAGAGGTAGTACCGAGGGGATCCCATAGTAATGAGGAGCAGGAAGAGAGAAAGATGGACGAGGAAGAGGAGGGTATTGATAGGGAAACCTGGCGACGCAGCAACAGGTTATACTCGACCCCTGTACCTCGGAGACGTGTGCATTTAGACTCCACTCTTCCGCGACGTCTCACTGATTCTCATCGTGTGCTATCAAGTCCACCGCGACGGATGCAGCTGTATGGACTGCAGTCGGATCATTCAACCAGCTCGCACAGCTCTCCGCAGTCAGCACATTCCATGACTACCAATAGTGGAGAACCTCGTACACGAACCCGTCCGCGACTTCATCTGCACGATCATTCGCCCGAACAAACTGCCGCCCGTGCTTATGGATACGAACTGGAGCAAGAACTGGAGCCTCGCGCTCATCGTCATGAGCGATACCGCTGGGCGTCTGATTTATCACCGGAGCCTTCCGTACCGTCTCCTGTGGTATCCTCACCACTGGTGCCAAGAAACCCATCGTTATTGCCACCGACTGTTCCTCTGCCTGCGTCTCATCCCAGAGCACAGAACAACGAGGAGGCTTCGCTTGCATTGGCTAGATATCTACAACAACAAGAGGTAAGCTCAGCAATGGCGGTTGAATGTTTCTGGCAGTGCAGCAACTAAACTTACAAGTATACTGCTGAATGAAGAATATTGCGGCCTATGAAGAGTACGAGACTCGCTTGTATCTTGGGGCCGTTGAGCAAGAATACAGCCAGCGATTTCACCATCCCGCAAGCTCATTACTTTCGGGTGTGGCCGGCCACCAGCGCAACATCGACCCGGACAATATGACCTATGAAGAACTTCTAAGGCTTGGTGAAGAGGTCGGAGACGTGAAGAAGGAGCGGTGGCGACGGATGGCTATGCAGGTACTATCGAGCCTCCCAATCCATCACTGGACCCGCGGTCACGTTGAAGACACGTACGTATGTTTTTGCTCGAACATTGTGTAAGGTGGATGCTGACCGAATTCTATCGTCGCGCAGATGTATCATCTGCCAGTACGATTTCATGCAAAACGATCGAGCCATGACCCTTCCGTGTGCTCACGTATTTCATGAAGGTATTGCATTTTTTGATCAATGTGACTGTCATCAGGACTAATCCATCCATGCTCAATCTGTAGATTGCGTTGGTGACTGGATTCGTGAAAATAACAGTTGTCCTCTCTGCAAGCGGGAAATTGCTCCAATTTAAAAAAGTATGGGGGACGATTCGAAGGACGAAAAATGTACATTGTTCAAATACACTTGAATGTTATAAGCAACACTTGGACGCCTTCAAGACTGGAAACGGAACCGATCGAATGATGCAATGGGTGCCAATAAACTTACTTTTTCGATATCTTTTGGGACGTCCGCACTCGTCGTCGCAGTTAAGTGTCGTTGACCGATTGTGCTTGCTGTCGCTACAGAAAAAATGTCAGCGTTATCTTCCGTTTTCGAAGCAGCTGATGTACATGGATTTTCTTCCACTCCATATGTTCCCAACGTGTTCGTCGTCAGCTCGGCTGACGCGTCGGAGCTTGTGTTGTGCGATTTGACGTTGTCTAAAAACGCGATCTGCTTGGTTTGACTGGAAACAGAGGCTTTGCGATAACCTAGGGTTGCTACCTTTCGTTTCTTCCGTTTATGCTGTTGAAGCGTCAATCCAGCGCGCATCATTCTTGAAAACGCTGTTTCTTTTGCCGGCAGGAGAGGATTTTGCACTGCTACTTGGTAATCTGGCGCGTGATACTCCTTGAAAGCCTGAGTAAGCAACACTCTGCTTTTGTTACTTTGCGGGTCAAAGCAGATGTTTCTCGCCGCGTCGACTCCACAATGCTCTTGACTTTGATATGATGAGGAGTCGGTCCAGCGTGGCAAGGTTTTCTTCACCGATTTTTCGTTCGGCAGTGACATCTTCTCGACATTTTTCCCAAAAAATCGACTTGTCAGAAGTGGACTAGTTGCCACAATCTTGCCAGTGAGCGTGTTTTGTAAGACTTCTTCCTTATGTAACAAAGCTGTAGATACTCGATCGTCCATAAATGACGGTGGAAATTTTCTTTTCACAGCAACCGGACTCGATCGAGGGGCGTTAGGTACAGCGGCTGCAATAGGTTCGGAAGCATGAAAGAATGAAGTGATTTCTGCTTTTGGTTCAGAAAGAGGTACTTTAACCTTTCGAGTCACTTTTATCTTGGACATGACTGAGCTTTGCTGGAATGAACTGCACCGTGAAGGCGGTACACAGACAGGAAATCGTTTCATGGTGATAGGGTCCATATCGCCATTAGCAACTGCCTTTGCAACGTCGCTTGGTAGCACTGGCCCCACATAGTCCATAATTGGATCACTTTCTAAAAGTTTCGGTGGTATTGGTGTTAGTGGTACCAGTTCCTGTCAGAGCCCACAACAAAACATATCTCCAATGCGTTAGTAGCTTGAACATCACTTCAGTATGAAGAATCGAGCTCGATTCTTGAACCTTTTTCGTGGGGCAATAAACGCGTTGATGTCGAAAAGTCAAGACTGCCTTTCTAAAGTCATCTTCATACGTCGCGGGAACTCGTACTTTTCCTTCAAGACGCAACGCTCGAACGATCTGTTAGAAAGCAACGAGATCAGAACCAAGCAGGAAAGCTCGTTGTGACATTACGCCACCGCGTTAATGTACCTTCTTAAAAGAACCATGCAGCTTCATCGCGGCATATGCTTTTTTCAATCCAAAGCCAGGAATACTTGGCAAGTAATCACATCCTGACAATATACACATCTCAAGGAACTGACCAAGAAATACACACACATACGCACTTATGAAGTTGAAGATACAATTGCTAAACATACTCATCCACAACGTACCATCTTCTCGGTAAACATGTGAAAGCTCATGCCCTTGTTTTTCTTGAGGTTTGCCATTTGAATTTCCTGTGCAACATTATCGCGATCCATTTTAAAAAGAACAACTTGACATCCAAAAGGAAGACAGTCCGAGTCCTCGGTAATGACTCCGTCTGCGAGCCCATTTTTCACCAAATAGGCCAGTTGTGCATCTGCCTCGTATGGTGCCACCACATAAAGCACGTTCTGTTCTTTCAGATGCTAGTAAACATGTCAAATTAGCTAAAAGACATCCAAAACAGGATAATCAAGTAACTCATCCATCCTCACCTGAATGACTCGATGAGCCATGTAAGGAGAAACGTCAGCACCCCGAACGAAACACTTACGAGCCTCAATGAAGCGTCTGCTATGATAGTGTTGAATGCCTAACTCTCGGTTTTTTTGTCGTAACTTGCGTCGTTCTTCTTCTGTGCCCTTTTTCATTGGTAATGGACCTCCATCGAATACAACGTAAGGAATCACACTGTTGCATTGCAGCATAGTGATTCGATCCATAAAGTACTTTACATATCTGTACAATAAAATAAAACAATAAGGTCACTAAACTTCATTATAAGTCGACAAAAAGTGCTTCCGTACTTGTCAGTTTCCTGGCCGAGGCAGATTTCTTGACTACAAGAGTAAATAGCACGATGGAGCCTATCAGTATCCGGATAAAAAATAGAGATAATTAATACATACAAGTGAGAATCGAGTAAACTACTAACAACCTTATTTCTAAAGGTTTATAGCAAGCGATACGTTTATATTTGAGCAACATACCAGCAGTAGCCGTCAATGGCAAGCGTACGTCCTCTGTATTCTTCGATGGATTTGGACTCAGTGATGCTCTTGAGCACTGGTAGGAGGCCAGAGATTCCCATTGTTGCGTCCGTCTTGAGTCTCCCCTTCCCTGCTAGCCGGGCGACGATAAAATGGCGCGTAAATGTTAGATTAGAAATACGGTATTACATCATAAATAGAGTACCTTAAAAGCAAAATTGAAAAAGTTGGTTTTTCTGATTAAAAAAACTCGATTAAATACGTACATTTTCACAGTAGGACAGCATTGGCACTACAGTACTGTATTATTGTCTACTTGTGAGTGCACAAAATTCTTTGGGATAAATATCTTCGCGACTGTCAGTCCTGTTAAACACTACGTTCTGTTTTGCCAGTTGCCTTCTTGGTATACTGGACTCACACTATTGCCTCCTGCTGCTTATCTGACCATTGAGTAGTAGCATTTCGATGAGAAAGCTGATGCAATAGAACTTGCGTTTATCAGTAGTCATCCATGCGGCGTATAGTCTTTACTAGGTTGGTATGCTATTGCAGTTCAGTTTATTACGTTCAAAAGAGTGGCTCAGTAGAGATGATGGCGACTATGCATAAGCTTACTTGCAGTGTAACGCCGTGGACGCCGTTGCCAAGCGCCGAGATTAAGGCCTGACGTGAGAGCAAAGGCATATCAGTCTACATCTATGCTAGATGAAGGACCTCCGAAAGTCAGTCGTCTTGGCCACGATGCGCTGGGGGGCATTGCAGCGTTCAAGAGTCACGGGGCGATTGGCAAGGTCGTGCACGAGGCCTGCATGGAGCGTGGCTATTACCCATCGCACTGAACTCACTACCACTTCCTTAGTCTGTCTACATGGCGGTGAAACGAGGTATTTTTCGTACGAATATATGGTATGCCTCGACGTGTGGAGTGTTCAAAGAGTGGCTACCACATGACTTGACATTTGACAGCTTGGCTGTGGCAACTAAGACCCATTCGGTA
This sequence comes from Peronospora farinosa, assembly GCA_947646735.1. NCBI lineage: Eukaryota > Oomycota > Peronosporomycetes > Peronosporales > Peronosporaceae > Peronospora > Peronospora farinosa. The sequence continues at coordinate 251,258 of CANTFK010000228.1, forward strand.
TAGCGCAATATCTCAAGATATGGGCACGCACGCTGCTCTGGCTCTGAGTCATTAGTCTCCGCGTCATTAGTCTCCGCGTCGTCCGCAAAGTTGCGAGTCTTAAGCACATCAACCTTCTCTGATACTTTGCCTGGATGTAGTTTGCCCAAAAAGTCGTGGAGGGCTTCACATGTTCGACGGATGCTTGCTCTTCGATAATGGTCTAAGAAAACATTCTGTGTTGCGCTTGTGCGACAACAGTAGCACTTCTACGCGCAAAAGTCCCCCAAGCTGCTTGCATGAACAGCTAAGCCGCTGTGCCGCATGTCAAGGTTACGACTGCATCTTTGCTCTACCATCTTGTTCGCTGCGGCTCCATGATCACGCCAAAGGAGAGAGTCTTGGACCACTAACATAAGGGCGGAATATATCTGCAGGAAACGAGTCACGTCATAGCGATTCTGCGTGGACAGCTGCCTTTCATAGTGGTACACTCGCAGTGCCAACGGTTGCTTGTTGCAGCTCTTTGCCGTGTCGCGAAACATGCATTGTCCATTACAGACGAGGCCTCCGAAGGTGAAAACGACAACACTGCTACTTTTACATACACGGCTGCAAATTCTTACGCGCTAACAAACAGTAAAGTAGATCAGTTGTGTATGTTGTACCATACAGTTGGCAATTAGAGATGCAGTTCACATGTGACTGCCCTTCGTGCTACCATGTCTACATATATTGGTAGGTCACAGCCACAAGTCGTATTGTGACAGCAATACAGACACCCTCCGTGTTTACATAAAATGGCGATGAAGCTTCCTGCATTTTCTTCAGTGAGTTTGATCAGTACCAAAAATTGGGATAGACCTTTGTGATATGTACAACACATACGAAGAACCTTCCTCGCTTTACAAACATATCACAATTTGTCTATCCGAATTTGTTGGTACTGATCAAATTCACTAAATACGTGCAGATAAATATCGGCGCGCAAAGCACGGGATGCAGGTTCGAATTTTGCAAGAATTATCGTATTTTAGTAGTTTAGAGGATAACTACTAAAATACGGGAATTAGATAATATATATAGTGCTACTAGAATTTTTAGTCCTCTAACAGCCGCGCATTATATATTATCTAGTTGCTTTATCTTGACTTAGTTTGCTACCTAACGGCAGAGTATGATACATGGTGTAAGCTTCCTGACCATAGTGCGATTTCAGCCGACTGGATTTATTGCATGCCCAGACGAGGCATGCACAATGCATTTGATGAAATCGCTTCCTTGCAATTGCAAGCCCCTAATAGAGAACAGAACACGTATTAGATTTGTACGTAATGGATCAGACGACAGGTGATGCCGCGCAAGACTGCACACATTACCTAATCTTCGCTACCGCGTGGAGATGATGGTATTTATTTGTTTCAAAAGACAGCAAGGCTGCCTGCTTACAGATCGACAAAAGTTAGGCACATGTGGACCGATTGTGACGACCACAGCTGGTTTGATCTGTCCCACGAACAAGAAAATGAATCGCTCTCAGGATCGTTTGTAAATGACCTCTCCGCGACCAATCGGGAGAATTTAACAACAAGCGTGCAACCAGCGCAAGGTCACAACACGGCATTAAGCACTTTATGGTCACTTACAAAGGGCGTGTTATTTTTTCAAGTGTCTAAATTGTAACTGGATTTTTAAAATTGTACATCTAGCTATAACTACTGAATTATGGTAATCCCTTAGATTTTCATTCTCTTTGTTCTAACTTCTGGCCAATCATATACATTACATTGTTGGTTTCTCGACTCCAAGCTTTAGCAGAATTCTTTATTCCGCAAGTAATGCACCAACAGGAACATCGGTTAGTTTTTGCAATAGAGTTGCTTGCTTTGCTACCAATTTACTCACGTTGATCGTATATTTCTAACAACGTATTACAGACCAGCGGGGCGTTGCAGGCGCATTAGTCCAGAAACAAGAGACGACAATGATGCTCCACGAATTCCACGCTTGCTGCCTAGCCGCGCTGTGTTTACCAACGAACGGACGGCCGATTGCCTGTTAGGACTGCTCGCAAGCCACGCAGACAAGCAGATTCCGCTTATTGATGAGCGCGAGTTGGTACGACGGCGTCAACAGACAACAGAGAACTCTCTCCCTGTCACGTCGATCCAAGCCGCATCCAGCGTGATGCATCCGGCAACGCTGCAGCGAAACGAAGAATGTCAGCAGAAAGATTCAAGGATTATCATCAACGACAGCAATAACAGCTGTATAGAAGACAAGACGTCGCTGGCATTACCTCTCGTGGCGTTCCTCGGGCAATTGAACAAATGCGGCTCGCCCCGCCTGCCGGACAATGCAACGTCTCCTCGCTCGTCGTGGGACGAAAGTCCTTTGAACGAGCGACTGGATGCCACAGCAAGTCCACGACAGACTATCACATCCACAAGTCGGTTTGCTCCGACACCGCCTACCACGTCCTCATGGCGTGTACACAGCCTCCTTTCACCAGACCCGACTGTGATAATGCAGTCGCACAACTCTCACAAACGTCGCACACCTGCATCTTCTTCACCACAAAAGCAGACTGGTGTTACTATGAGTGCTACAAAACGACCTCGTCTTGTTCGCCGCGTCTCGTCACATTGGCGCAAAGAGCTGTTTCCGCGAGATCGGGCTCAGACACGTGAACGGATTTTGCGCAGTCTGCACAGTCAATGTCAAGGTGATTACGAGACGCTCGTGCTGATTCTCTCATCGATGGAGGAGGAGCTCTTGCACATAAAGACAACGTCCAGCGATATATACGCGCAACAGGCATTTGATCTCAGCAACCTTATCGAGCACGCAACGCTTGAGCGGTAAACTTTTTGTGTAAAGCTGTGTGCATGTGTAAATGTGAGATGCGCGACGAGGGCAGGTAGACCCCGAGAACGCATTGAGAACGACGAGAGAAGATGGCGTTGTAGAAAGCGTTACGGGACAAAAATTGCAACCACAAAGCGGTTCTTTGAAGCGCAAGTGAAGATAAGGCGTGTAGCCAGTATCCAAGACGGGAGAAGAAACCAAAGCAGGTACGAAGATGTCAATCATTGATGTGGAAGCCGATGTGAACATGTAGTTTGTAGCAGAAGTAAAACCTCTTGTGGGGAATGTCTGTTTGCTTACCGAAGCAAGCATTCTAGTTATAGGAATTTGTGTGCAGGTAATAATAGGAGCAAGCTGTAGCTCGTGAAGTTGTTCTTGGAAGCGCAGTAAGAACAGGATTGCGCTTTACGAGAAGACCTTTGCAGACTGAGCCTACTCATGTCACGATGTCACAGCGTCAGCCTTGTGCAATAGTTGTCGTCTTTTTCAGATACTCGTGTGGACGCTCAACTTGCAGAAGAGCTGAAGAACAAGTTGAACCTCATTACACAGTACGTCAGTATTTCCATCACTTGAACAAGTCCTGAAACGACTTCGAATGATGCGACTGCTCATTTTTGATCCGGCCTCATCCAGCTTCGACTTCTCGTTTGCATTGAACAGGACTACAAAGCGGGGGCGATACTTGTGGTAATCATAACTCGGCAAAGATGATGCTCGTGAAACGTGGGACCTTAAAGGAAGTGCAGCGCAAGCAGCAAAAGGCGCGTCCGACGAGGTATTGCAAAGCGCACGAAATGAACGAGTTGGAGCCACTTGAAGAAGCACTCACACTCTATCGGCATGGTCCAACTGAAGCGATTCACTGAGTGACAAGAGGAAATTGGATCCAGCACTTTTCATTCATGGCGACCTCGTTTGCTAGGAGGCATGAGATCCCAGCACCTACTGTCGTACTGGTGCTTGGTCATGACTTGAACTACAACTTGCGCTTCAGCAAGCCGGTCAAGAAGTCGAACGAGTTTCCGTCCGGGTAGAGCTCGAGACGCGAACCATCGTCATCTTGTGCCAAGAGGCAGCCCGTACTGGTAAGTCCCTTAATGACAGCAGATACCTTCTCACCGCTTGCATCGTCACTGCTCGTGACCTGCACTACCTGGTCCGTGTGCAGCCATCGTGCTAAATAATCGGTCATGAACGGCTCAAATCCTTTTTCGAGGAACAGCTTCTCCATGGGCTCGTACACGTTACAAAACGCCGCCAAAAACTCTTCCCTGCATCACTTTGTCAGTAAGACTAGACACACATTAGAGGAAGTGTAGGGAAGTGCACATTCTTACTTTGTGATGGTACAAGGGTGCTCCTCCGAGCTCAAGATGTCCTGAAGACAGATCGTCGGCGACCGGTTCGAAATGTTAATGCCAATGCCTGCACAACAACTTCGTCAGCTTTTATCCTTTCGATCAAAATCAGCCTCCATCTCACGCACCTGTCGTGACGCTGAAAGTGCCGTCGCGGTACTCGGACTGGCACAAGATGCCCCCGATCTTGACCTGATTAGCGTAAATGTCATTGGGCCACTTGATCCTCACGGGTCCAGCAGTACCAGGCACTGCAGCATGCACTACCTCCACGGCCTTGATGATAGCCAATGACACGAGATATTGTACAAAAGGCAGCGTCGTGCCATCCACAAAGGCGCTCTGGAAAGAAAAGGTAAGACAACCTTCGGGCGACGACCACGTGTTGGTGCCTCGTCCCTTACCGCTCAACTGCAGTTCGGTGTAGCACACGAGACCAGGCGGTGCCATGGGCTTAAGTGTCTCGCGTAGCAGCGTCTGCGTCGATCCCAATGTGGGGCTATAGAGCACGACACCACCCAGTTCTTGCGTCTTTAACAGCGAGAAAAGCTTTCTTTGCAAAACGTTCGAGCCTTCAGAAGTTACTGCAATAGAGTACGAGGGCTTTGCATGTTCCAACCACGTCTGCAGCGCGTTCAGGTGACGCTCCGAGCGTGCGTAGTAACGCAATTCTTCCGTCATTTTCTTGCCGAGCATATGCTGCTGTAGTCAGATCGGGTGTATCAAAATGAGACGAAAAACTGAGCGATTTGTTAAGCGATTGTTTCGAGGGTTCTTCATCTAGGCTACTCCATGTTGCTGCAGCTACATGTTCGCGCAAAGCACTTATCTCTTCTATATGCAAGACTAAGCATACTTCTACTTACTGGAAGCGCATGAAAAACGTCGAAGCCGGATCCAGGTACTTGATGTCCAAATTGTAGCTTGGGCCCATCGAAGAGCTCAAGTGAGCAGCCTAAGTGAAACAACCAGTACAGTAACATGAGCATGCTTCTCTCTTCACAATGACAGACTGGACGCATATTGCCGTACCTTAATGTATTTGCCCTTTGCGCCCTCTGGTTTGGCGTCACTGAGCGCAACCATAAAAGCTCGCACGTTTTCTAGCAGTGCCTCTTTCGAGAAGCTCATCTTGCCCACGCCAGCATGAATAATACCCTTCTTCTCCGCACGAAACTCCACCTGACCACCACGTGCTGCTGCAATAGCATCACCAACTTCCTGCGTCACCGTGCCCAGCTTTGGGTTGGGCATGAGACCGCGAGGTCCAAGAATTCTGGCTACGCGGCCCACCAACGGCATCACATCAGGCGTTGCAATACAGCGATCAAACTCAAGCTTTCCACTTTGCACCAGTTCCACAAGGTCTTCAGCACCAACAATAGTAGCACCAGCAGCCTTTGCCTCTTCAGCCTTCGGGCCGCGAGCAAACACGGCGATGCGCACTTGCTTGCCCGTACCGTTCGGTAGACTCACCACACCACGTACGCTCTGATTAGGCTTGCGAGGATCCACACCTAATTGAATAGCAAGGTCCACCGTCTATAGTAACCAGCACATAAATAATCATCAGTCGAGAGCGTAGAGCACACACGAACGAAGCCAATCAATTGCGTTTCCTCCTCACCTCGTCAAACTTGCGCGTCTTCTGGGTCTTGCACTTGATCAAAGCCGTCTGGATATCAATAGGAGCCTGCAAAATGTAGCCACAAGATACGTAATAGAAGCTTAAAATGTTGATCGATCCGTTACTGAGCCAAGCGAGTAATCGAAAGAAACCAACCTTTGCAACGTTAGAGCGACGAGGTACAATGCCTAGTGCTGTAGGAGAGCGAGTAACCGTATCAGTGGAGGTGTGAAGCGTCGAAAAACTGCGAGCCCAGCACGAGACAGCACGCGTCTGCACGGCGCTGGTACAGAACAGCACGCGCATGGTCATGAGACGGATGGACACAATGTTGGAATGTTGCACGAACACGGGTCGAGTCTCTTATGTTACGCGAATGTGAGTACGGCAACAAGTTCAGTGTACTAGTGTTTATTTTCTTAAATGAGACTCTCGACGACAATTATTGCAGCTACTTTAGTTGTTGGGAAGGCAATAAGAAGCTCTATCGCAGATGAAGCAACGTGTAGTAGTCTTAATGGACCATTCTGTGCTGGTTTTGGGTCTGGATTCGCATTATCCCCACTGCACGCGAGGCAGAATCTCGATGTAAGTGAAGAGGTGAGATCGTCGTAACGTGGCGAAGTATTATAAAGTGATAAAGGACTGACAGATAAGGTTGGTTGTATACGTAGGAGATAAAGGCAAAGCAAGTAGCAAAGAACTGGAAGATTGACAAGATTTTGAAGCAGGATGAGAGGCAAGTGGCTACGGATGAAGATGAGGAGGAAGATTTTTTCCTGAGCCTTGCGACCATTCTGGATGAGAGTTTGGCACAACTGAATGATGTGGACGACGAGAAATTGAATTCGATGGCAGGTGCATTTTCATTTACTAGTGAAAATGGTGTCTTTGAGCTGCTAGATGAGATGAACGGGGACGAGTTAAAGGTACGGCTTCCAACCATTGACATTATCTATTGACATCGTCACTGCGACTGATAGTTGCTATGTAATTTGATATGTAGGAGCTCTTTGAGACGGCGCTGAACGAGGTCTTGGTGTCAGCAGAAACGATCCCGGAGGAAATATCATCGAAGGCAACAGAGGGCCTGCGTAAAACGGCGCGGCAGCTCAAGGCACTAAAGGATTACAAGACCTACACGTTCGAAAAGCTGGACAAGTCACAGTTAGCAAACATTCGACAAAAATTTGCCAACCATCGCCTTGTGGAGTTGCAGCAGATGTTTGAGCAGCTTGTGATCGCTGATGACGCGCATGATCGACAGTTGGCACTTGAAACTGCTATCTTTTTGTTTCAACTAGCTCAAGAAGAGTCGAATACAGTCAACGTGTAGTGACACGGGTACATACATTACCACAGCCATGAAAGATGTCACGGATATCTTCTGTAGCACATAGTAACGAAGCCATCGTTTTCTCTCGAATCAGACCTGATCCTGTATCTCCATTTCGCACGTCACTTTTCATTTTGCTACCAATGGCAGGCCTTGGTGGGATGTTGTCGGACGGAGACTGGCCGTGTCCTAATACGAGGTATATTCACCTTGTTCTGATTGTACTGAATTACACACTTATCCCAGACTTGTGTCTGTAGCTGCTCGAATGTCAACTTTGCACGACGCACCGTGTGTAATCGCTGTCAAACACCTCGATCTGAAGTAATTGGAGGTGATAAGTTCAAACCAAAGGAAGGGACGGATCTACGGGGCCCGCCTGGTCTGTTTCAATCTGGAGACTGGACATGCAACACGTAGGATGTGTGGGGAGTTTGATGAAAGCGAGGCTGGTTGTACGTACTGACGTTGTTGTGGCAGATGTGGCAATATCAATTGGGAACGACGTTCCGAGTGCAATATGTGCAAGAGCTCTAAGCCAGGGATGCCTGGACTGGTGAGATTGTGACAGAGAAACTAGTGAAGCAGTGGTAGTAATGACTATGGTGTTGATTTGGGTCTCAGGATGAAAAGCGAGACGGTGCTGGAGGCGGCTTTAATGAGCGCCAGCAACGGTGAGGATGTAGTAACAATTGATTGGTGTCGTCATTAAAACTAACGTAATGCTTTGACGTGTTTGTTGTTTACGAGTAGAGTTGCATCGGCTAAGAAAGAGGTTGGTGAAGATGGCTACGATGACTTTGGCGTGAGGAAGAAGGTGCGTGTGGATCGAGACACTGCAATACACTACGGCATGCTCATGTTTAAGCTGTTTTTTTCATTAATGTAGAAAGTAAAAGCATCCAAGGCGGAGCGTGAGGCTGCAGCACTCGCTCGTTTACAGCAGTCTTACAGGTGCGCCATATATACGGAGCTCATGGTGATTATCGTGCTAACACTGTTTCCTGGTTCCAGCGCACTCTACCAACCGCCTCAAAGTGCTACTGACTCTTCGGAAATGTTGGCGTTGTCCGAGTCGAAAAAGGCTAGTGACAAATCACTAGTCCCAGCTGCTCTTCCTACCTCGCTAGATGGCGGCGAGAAACGGCGCAGTAGATCACCGATATCGACATCACGAGTTGGCGATTCATCCAGATCACGTGGTCAAAGTCGCGAGCGACGCCGCCATAGTCCAAGCCGGGTGAAGAGGGATCGACGTGAACGAAGCCCTCCTGGCCGTGGTCGAGATGGCCGCCAGCGCAGTCGTAGTCGCGGTTGCAGCAACGATCGGGAGCGAGACCGTAGTCGGCGTGACAGGCGTTACAGGTAGATTCAGATTGTGCAATGCAAGCCACCACTGATTTTATAAGCCATTGATTCAAGTTTTGAAGGCGGCTTTGCTTGTTGAGACTTAACTTCAGGTAAGCTACTGTTGGCCTGACGATGAAGACATGCACAACTCAACGTACAGTGACTGGACTTTTGCCATTATTGGAACATCTACCACTGGTGGCGGACTTAACCTTGGGGCAACGTTCCACGCGCTCGATCCACAATACCTTTCACGTACACGGGTGCGATTTCAAAAAGATTCTTCAAGATAATGTCCGGGTTGTTATAGCTCTTGGTACGCTCTTCCGGATCCTTGTCTAGCTCAACTTTCACAGACCACAGCAACAGGCTTCCTTGACCCGTTGCATCGCTAAAGTTTTTCAATAACACCCTACAAGTTACAACATCCAACATAGCACAACGTAAGACTCTTGCAAACAAACGGACGAGCACATGACCCAAAATGAGTTCGTACGCAGCGGCGACGTCCCGGCGAATGTAATCGGCCGATCTGGGATAGTTGGGGTCGTTCATAACGGACTGCGAGATCAATGACGAACTGCCGTCTGGGTTATCACGCTTCTGGTTGATGGTCAAACTCTCCTCCTTCATCACGCCTCCGCCAACCGCAGCGTCGCTGGACATAGTCAGGTTCACCACTCGGCGAATGTACTTCGTGTTCGGGTCGATTTCTTCCAAAACCCCAGCTGTCTCCGTAAATGCAAAGCCCTTCTCGTAGTTTTCGTCACCAATGATCGACCAGAGATCATTCATCAAAACGTTTGCATTGCAACCGTAGAGGTGATGGCGGAAGAAAATGCCCATTTCGTTCTTGCCTATTTCATATTGAACTTCCAGACCAAAGTATGTCATAGTGGACGTCTTCGGGTTGCGGAAGGCGGTCTCGCACGCCGTGAGCTGTTTGTCAGCATTCGCCATAGCCTCCGAAGCTAAATCAATGAGCCGCTCACGAAACGACCCCGACTGTAGCTGAAGGACTGAGGGCACTGCCGAGATGGTGCTTGACAGTGCAGACGGAGTGGTAACACCCGACGATGACGAGTTCAGAATCATGTCTAATGAAGGCATATTAAGCAGCGGCTGCTTTGTGAAATAATCCTGCAGTCGCTGAATAAACTTCATCTGCTCCATCAGAGTCTTGCGTAGAAAATCATTCTCCTGGTCTACACGAGCGCGAATCTCCGCATGTTGCTCGGCTTCCTGCTTCCAGCCAAGCTCCGTGTTGTGTTCGGATGGCTCAGACGACTGTAGCACCTCAATCTGCTCCTTCAGATCTTTCACCTTGGAACGCAGGGCAATGAGCTCGTCTTTCTGACGCTGTCGATGTTTACGAGCAGCCTTTGCAATCTGCGCACGTCGCTTGGCTTTCGGATCTTCATACTCCTCGGGTTGTTTCCGGCCGCCGTCGTCCCCTGACTCGGCATCAGCATTAGAACTTGGAGCCTTGCGTTTCTTCGTAGTCTTCTTGTCCTTGGCAGCAATAGTAGTAGCCGTTGCAGCACTCGAAGCTGTCGTGGGAGTAGTACTGCCCAAGCTTGGAAACATTGGCGAGTTAACGCCCATGAGGGAATTTGTGCGGCCGCCGCCATGAATAGGCGCAAGACCATTCGAGGTAGAAGACTGCAGACTAGGCATAGATAGCGGCATGTTCATGCCCATGGGTAATCCCATACTATTGTTAACATTTCCAGATGTCATACCCATGGGTAATCCCCCCATGCTGCTATTGTTACCAGTCCCAGATGTCATGCCCAAGGAATGACTTCCTCCAGCATTTTGCAATGCATGTGCAAGACTTCCGGGAGAGGGTAATGAAGTTGAACCAGTTGAATTACCAGTCCGTGAATTTGTAGACTCCCGTAGTAGATTATGAAACCCGTCCATGGTCTTAAAAGGTCACTTGTGATTACGAAGAGGGACTTGTAACTGACGGAAGCGTTTACGTAAGCGACGATTCTTGAGTGACGCGGCGAGCCAGTCAGTCGTCTTGGGAGAGAGGGGAGAGGGGGTATACAAAAACCAACATGTACAGAAGACTATTTCCAGCTGGTCTTGAAAAAACTGCATCCAATTGCAAGCCATGGTACAAATCCCACTTCCCTTATCGCAACTACAATGTGCCAATCAGGAGGTAGGAAAGTAAGACAAGAAAAGGTCCATTGATTGCGACATCTTGGTTCGTAAATGTCACGGAATTGACAAATATTCGGGTAAATGTATTAGTTGAAAATCAAAGTTGACATTTCATGGAGATACCCAAAGTGGAGCCTGTCGCTGCTGCTCATTGCCCGCCACGCTTCTCGGGTACGAGCAAGACGAAAGCCAATGAAGTCTCGAAACAATCGTGCTGTACGTCCAGTCAAGATTGTCAGAGTGATGGGTACGTATAAACATTGGCTTTGCAACGTATGAGAATGTCGTGACACAAGTTATATACAAAATGCATGCAGATCGCAGGAGCTCACCGTGCACAATCTAAAGACTAAACGCAAACCATCAGCTGCTGCGCTAAAACGGCGGATGGCAAATCATATTCCGGACGAGATTACAATGGACACCGAGCTGACGAAAGCTATCGAACAGGTGCAGTGGGGTGTCTGGCAGTTACAAATTAGCTGCACTAATACACGATCTTTGGGCTGCCAATTTATTGACCTGTTGCTTTGTGTAGCTGCCGTGGAACTACAACTTTGAGATCCGCAAGACTGTGTGGCGGATCCGTCAGGCTGGCAGCAAACGCGTGGCGCTGCAGTTCCCCGAAGGTCTGCTGCTTTACGCTTGCGTCATCTCTGACATTATCGAGCGATTCACGGGTGCTGACAGCATTATTCTTGGTGACGTACGTCTACTATGAGTAGATTGTTTGCTCGATACTTGCAATAACAAAGTTGTTTTTGCATAAGGTGACGTATGGCGCCTGTTGCGTGGACGATCTCAGCGCACTAGCACTTGGAGCGGACTTTATGATACATTATGGCCATAGTTGTCTCGTTCCGATTGACGTTACGTCGATCAAGATGCTTTACGTGTTTGTGGATATTGCCATTGACGTTGATCATGTGCGTAATGTCGAACTAAGTAGTACAACGACTTGTCGAGCACTGATAACGTTGTTTATGCTGGCTGCTTATCATTGTAGCTTGTTGACTGCATGAAATTGACCTTTGCACCAGACACCAAGGTTTGTGATGAACTGCCTGCAATCTTTCTGTGCTCGTCTGCTTTGTTGTGTTGCCCAGTTAGCTAATACTCCTTTTCATGCATGTAGCTTGCTCTGATGGGAACTATTCAGTTCAGTAGTTCTATCCATCTCATTTCTTCAAGGCTTAAAGACTATTTTACAAGTATGGTCGTGCCTCAGGTCAAGCCATTGTCTCCTGGTGAAGTGCTAGGCTGCACGTCGCCCGTCATCAAGGGAGTCGACGCCCTTGTGTTCATTGCCGATGGTCGCTTTCACCTCGAGGTATGTCTCGTAAAGCAGTGACCTATTGCACGCCACCTATCTTACATTGTTTATCATATTTACTATACTCAAGTCAGCGATGATCATGAATCCGCACCTGAAAGCCTACCGCTATGACCCCTACCCAAAGATCCTTACGCTCGAGAAGTACGATCTTCCACAAATGATGGAAATTCGACGTGCCGCTATTGACCAGGCTAAGGGCGCAAAGAAGTTTGGAGTCGTGCTTGGAACGCTTGGGCGTCAGGGCAACCCACTCATTCTCGATCACGTGAAGGAGTTGCTTGAGCAGAGTGGCAAGGAGTATTTCGTGCTTCTGCTGTCTGAGCTCTTCCCCGACAAGGTAATTGTATCGTGAGTACTTGTTATCACCATTCCTGTTACTCATCGCTTCTTTCGGTCACTTCATGAACAGCTTGCACGGTTTAAGGACGTTGATGCGTGGATTCAGATTGCGTGTCCACGACTGTCGATTGATTGGGGCTACGCGTTTCCGAAGGTCTGTGACTTGTGTCAGCATTTCATTTTGTGTGAAACTTTCCTAATCAGCTATACTGATGTGTCATTGTGCTTGCAGCCATTGCTCACAGCGTATGAAGCAGAAGTATGTTTCGAGAAAACACAGTGGAGAGAAGGGTCATATCCAATGGACTTTTACGCCAAGGAAAGTGGTCCCTGGACGAACTATCATGACCGCAAGAAGCAAACTGCTGCATGAGCATCAGAGTCAGCAAGAAAAAAGTGACACCATCTGAATCACGAAAATTGTTTTGCATTTTGGTCAATGACGTCTGCTCAGTGTTTGCATCAGTCTGATAACTATTAACTTTGGGCGTGGGTGTCAGTGGTTCTACTTTTTTCATGCAGAACAATAATAGAAACGGTTATGAACGGTGTTTGTGGCAGCAAATATTGTATCGAGTGGCAACTGACCTCGGACTGAGCACCTGCTCTGATAGTGGGCTGCCTAAACTCTCGTGGGGCAATTTTGAGAAGTTCTGTGGTGCATCGGGGTGAATTTTAAAGATTTCCCTGCAATACAAAGACAGAAAGAGTAAGTAGATGCAACTGGCGGCGAGCCAATCACGCAAACATACTCGTAGATGAGTTCCTTCAGCCGAGACTTCGTGAGATCCTCTTTCTCAAAATCAAAGCTGAAAACGCTGTCAGCAACAGGCTCGTCCTCCAGGTTGTGCAATGATGCCAAATACGGATGTTCCAGTGCTTCCTCCACTGAAATACGTTTCGCAGGATCAAACAAAAGCATATGCTGTAGCAAATCAATGGCTTCGGGTGCTGCATTCGGGAAAAGTTTTGCAAAGGACATTCCAGGTCGCACGGGCTGGCTTTGCATGAACCGTCTAGCTCTCTCGCTGACAACGAAGTGCAGGTCCTCTTCACTCGGAGTTCCAATTTTGTCACAGATAATCTGTAGTTGGTGAATATAATCATCGCCAGGGAAGAGCGGTGTACGACCGAGTAACTCCGCGAAAATGCACCCAGTAGACCAAATGTCAATAGCCTTTGTGTACTCCCTGGATGAGAGCATGATCTCGGGTGCACGGTACCAGCGCGTGACGACATATTCCGTGAGCTCCATGTTATCTTCCTCGGGCGTAACGCCTCGCGATAGACCAAAGTCGCATACCTTCAAGTCACAATTCGAGTTCAAGAGCAGGTTCGAAGGCTTCAAGTCCCTGTGAAGAACGTTTGCTGAGTGAATATACTTGAGCGCTCGCAAAATCTGGTACAGGAAATATTGTACGTGGTCTTCAGTTAGTGGCTGTCTCGAGTAAATTATTCGGTGCAAGTCTGTCTCCATAAGGTCTGCAATGATATACACGTCGTCAAACTGTGCCAGGGATAATGGTGGCAACAAGTCTACGATCGTAATCACGTTTTCATGGTCAAAGTGCTGCAAGAGCTTTATCTCGCGCAAAATGCGCTTGGCATCTACGAGGTCTTCAAACGCTCTCGAGATCTTCTTCACCGCTACTTTCTCATTTGTCTCTGTATTTTCCGCAGAGCTACAAGAAACAAATACAAGACATCAGTCAAAGAAGGACACTTTTACATGTGCCCATTCAATATGCAGTTTCTTACATGACAACTCCATACGCGCCACGACCAATGACCTTGATAAATTTATACTTGTCATCGATCTGAAAATTCGTCCCTGCTACAACAAAAGAGTACGTACCCAGCCGAGCAGGTGCTGCAACGACTGCAGTCGTAGTGCTTGTTACATGTTTAGAGCTTATTGCATCAACTAAAGCTGAAGTATCTGAAGGACCATTGTGGGTGATACCACGGAGCACTTCTGTTTCTGATAAAGTCTTGGCTGGTAATGATGAAGGCGAGTCAACTGGTTTCAATGGAGAAGAAAAAGCAGGTTCACTTGGCGTATAACTTGTCATCTTGATTTTGTGGGTCTATGGGACTCGAAATTCAGAGCGAGCTTTGACGAATACAAAAGAAACAAGACTTGATTGTTCTCACCTTTAATAGCGTTAATATAGTAGACAATATAAGGTGCAAAATGGTACGGGCAATGAGTTCTTTGGGTTTGTGGCTGTAGATACAAATGCGCTCACAGATTAGAGGAACCTTCTACGTAACGCACGTTAGGAAAAGCCACATTATTTTAGATATTACAGTACGAAGACGATGCAACTAGGCGACTGATGGCAGCCCACGCAGCGCCGTCGTCTATAAATACCCGGCAACGGACACGACCTTTTGGAGCAGCAGTGTCCTACGATTGCGGGAATGATGGTGGAAAGAGTGATGGTTGCTTCAACTTGTGATGTTGCCTTTTCTTTCTACCAATCCGTACACGCCATTATATTTATGCGTTTCGGATTGGTCAAAACGTAAAACCTCAGTGATATCCTCATCCCCCGAGGTTTTTTCGTACACTAGGGAGAAATCTTTTTTAGTATTAAAACATACAGAAGAAGGTGGAGAAAACGAGAAGCTGCTAGTATGGGCCAGGGCCAGAGCGGATTGCCACGCTCGACACGCGAGGAGACCGCAAAGAAGAAGGATGATGCAGCTAAGCAAAAGAAAAAGAAATTTGAGCCACGTGGTGGCGCCATGACACGTAAACGTCGAAAGAAAAAAGGACCCACGGCGGCTGTACGTATTCCGACGGTGTATCCGACAGCTAAATGCAAATTACGCCTGCTCAAGATGGAGCGGATCAAAGATTTCTTGCTTATGGAACAGGAATTCATTCAAAACCAAGAGGTTATGAAGCCAATGCAGGAAAAGGACGAGGAAGAACGTTCTAAGGTGGACGATCTACGTGGTACACCCATGGGCGTTGGGACGCTTGAGGAAATGATTGACGATAATCATGCTATTGTGTCATCTTCTGTGGGTCCCGAGTACTATGTAGGTGTCATGTCGTTTGTAAACCAGGATATGCTAGAACCTGGATGCTCAGTACTGCTACATAATAAGATCATGTCAGTCGTGGGCATCTTGGCTGATGATGCAGACCCTATGGTAAGTGTCATGAAGGTGGACAAGGCACCTCTCGAGTCGTACGCAGATATTGGTGGTCTTGAGTCACAGATTCAGGAAATTAAAGAGGCAGTGGAGCTGCCGCTTACGCATCCAGAGCTGTACGAGGGCATTGGTATTCGTCCACCCAAGGGTGTTATTCTGTACGGTGAGCCTGGTACAGGCAAAACGTTGCTGGCTAAAGCCGTGGCTAATCAGACGTCGGCTACGTTTTTACGTATCGTTGGCTCTGAGCTGATTCAAAAGTACTTGGGTGACGGCCCGAAACTTGTGCGTGAAATGTTTCGTGTGGCAGACGATTATGCACCATCAATTGTGTTCATTGATGAGATCGATGCTGTTGGTAGCAAACGTTATGACTCGAGCAGTGGGGGTACCCGTGAAATCCAACGTACCATGCTCGAGCTACTGAACCAGCTAGATGGCTTTGATGAACGTGGTGACGTGAAGGTGATTATGGCGACGAATGCCATCGAAAGCCTTGATCCTGCTCTCATTCGTCCTGGCCGTATTGACAGAAAGGTGGGTCTTATTTTATGCAAACAGGCACTGTGTTCACAAGACCGAATAACTTTTTTGTTGGGGTAGATTGAGTTTCCTCTTCCAGACATCAAGACGAAGCGCCGTATCTTTGGTATTCACACAGGCCGTATGAGCCTGGCAGATGATGTTGACCTGGAAGAATTCGTCATGTCGAAGGATGAGCTCTCAGGAGCGGACATCAAGGCTGTTTGCACAGAAGCCGGTCTACTCGCGCTGCGGGAGCGTCGTATGCGTGTGACGCAATCGGATTTTCGAAAGGCAAAGGAAAAAGCGCTATACAAAAAGAAGGCCAACATTCCTGAAGGACTCTATCTATAAGCACATAGAGAGACAAAGTACGGCTTCAGCGTCCCAGAAGAACTTAGGTGACAAAGAATGAGGTGTGCTCGAGAGACAAGTTGCGGTACGTGGTCTTTACCCTCTCGTTAAAGGTCATACGGAAATACCACTTGGCACGCCAATTTGAGCTCTTGTTTACCATATCTACAGTACGCGAATATTTTGCCACTAACACGTTAGCTGTAGAGTTTTTATCGAGCTACACCAAAAGAATTACATACAGTCCAGGTTCATTCATTTACCGGGTACGAAGCGACGAGATTCCTGGCAGCCACGATATAATGGCAAAACGAGCTCGGGAAATTTTCATCTCGGTTGATAATTTATGTGCCGAGGATGACAAACCATTGACTAACCCACAGAATCTGATCTTGCCAGAATACGTCTTGTCAATAACGACAAGCTTCACATCGAAACGAATCGCCAAGTTTAACAAATTTGCTCGTTGACTCTCGAGCAAAACAGCTCTTCGTTTAGTGTCGGGGTTTTGCATTGCGTTGCTCGTGATGGCGTCGTGAACAGACAATGCACCACGAGTGGGATTATCAAAAGCATGACGTCGCCAATTGTGAATGGCGTTCGCCCACTTGGTCATACTCATGGAAGTAGCTGCTGCAAACACAAACGTCTTTTCACGCTTGCCGGCCAACTCGAACGCACCCGCCTGATCATTTCTCCTCACCTCTAACACATGCACCGCAAACCGATTTGGACACAAACCAGCATCGTCACCACAAAGTAGCTGCACGCGGACCCGATGTCTTGTAAGTTCGATCGATTCGAAGAGCACTCCACTCGGCTGGTCAAAGCAGCAAAGCATGCCATACTCCAACACGCAGTATTGCACCTGCGCACTGCTCTCCTGTGAAAAGAAGAGCAGAAATCCTTCCATCCGTTTGAAAAACAGACAAGAAAGTTGAGCGTCACGCTAGTTTTTACTTTGAAGCCAAGTCGTCTTAGAACAGGCAAAATGGAATGACGTTTATAACGCAGCAAGCAAAATGATCCTCCACCTGTTAAGTCGATGGTCGACAGTCGAGATCTCGCTCGCACGACTTAATTACTGGTATTTTGTATAACTGCAAAAAACCTATCTCTCCTTCTCCACCCTGTTGTACTGTTGTACAGGATAAGTCTCATCTGTCCATAATCAAATGCTGCTTACGGCTCCAAATTATTACTGCGCCGATAATGACCATCGGTAAGCTTCAAAATGGATTCCCCTGCCATCTGGCGGCTACGAGAGAGCGTTTGAGTCTGGAAAGTGACAGAGAGCAAGCTAGCAACATCACGAGCGAAATTTTAGCGATTAACATTGATATTCACCACCACGTGCGCCACGAAACCGTCGTTCACTGGTTTGACATCTGGTTGCGTAGATTGCCTGTAACGCGTTCAATGGAGGTGTTTGGACGGTCTGACGAGTGATAATTGCCGTACGGTCTGTTTTGTTCAGGCGGTGGCTGACCTATCTCATAGCCGCCACTGTATTGCTGAGGATAAATGTCAGACAGATTCGGCTGAATAGGGGGGTGGTTGGCATTCGGGTAGCGGCCCCAAACATTTCCACCCACATGAGCATTGTTGTAGTACTGTCCGCCGCTATAGTCCCTTGTGGA
The DNA here is from genome assembly GCA_947646735.1 of Peronospora farinosa. Lineage (NCBI taxonomy): Eukaryota > Oomycota > Peronosporomycetes > Peronosporales > Peronosporaceae > Peronospora > Peronospora farinosa. Next base: position 269,313 of record CANTFK010000228.1, read on the forward strand.
TCCAGCTGGTGTCGTCGAGTACACCACTACTCGTTCAGGACCACCGTTAATCATTCCAGCATCATTTTGCTGACCTCTAGCATCCCACAAGCCTGCTTGTTGTGGTCCAAGCTGCATCGATTGCTGATTATATGGACTCCAATTGGGTGGCACATTTCCTCGTCGATCAACATCACATTCTCGGTAACCTCCGCTAACATTATACTCCTGATTGGGAGGCAAACGACGAGCACGTCGCATCCGATTTGACGCATTCCCACCACGTTGATGGCGAAGATCTTCACTGTTGCGTCCGCCCCTGGCATCGTTGCGAAGTGGAATCGTCGGTCCGTACGTGGATGACTCGGTGATCACTGACTGACACTTCAGAGAATTGTTGTACATTTCCGCCACTTCGTGGTATCTCTGAGCCGTGTGTTCATGCAGTATTGCTAGCACCTGCTGCGCTGCTAACTGTTTCGCAATTTTCTTTGTCGAAGCAACACCCTGCAAAAAGACTCGTTATTACAGGCAAGTTAATGTTTTCCTTGCAATCACACTATACCTCGGCAACCGTGCTACCAGCAGTTACTATCGTTTTGAAAAGCTTTACCCCACCACCATTAATTGGCACCGTGTTGTAGTTAATGGACACACCACGATTTCGGTTTTGATACTCCTGAAGTACTTGTGCTGGTGTTTTTATCGAGAGTTCCATGCACGCCTGTTTACAAATTGTCACATTAGTTGCACGGAAATTGGCATTTCTCTAGTACAACGTCACCTACTTGGAGGACACAAGGGTCACTTATAGACAGCTTCTTGAACTCTTCTAACGTCTGAACAGGATAAAATAAAATCAAATAAGTACCACAAAAGCTGCCGAATGATTTACAAGGTAAATATATCACCATTGATGGCTGCGAGTCACTACTCTTCTGCTCTTTCACCAGCACGTCCAGCTTACGCTTCTTCGATTGAGCCTACCAGCATGACACATGGTTTAGATACTCCACCATTTGCAATATAAACAGATGAGCTGTCTCGATTGTTCAACAGCATTTACCGGTTCTTGGGAAACAGACATTGACGACGAAGTACAATCAGCTGTCGAGTCTGAATGCTGTCTCTGTATGACCTCACCCGACGTTGAGGCAAAAGTGTTTAACGGGGGTACGTGCTGCTTAACGAGACGATGGAGTTCCGACTGAGACAATGTCCCAGAGTGTCCGACCCCCAGTGAATACGGCCGCGTCCAGCAAACGACACCCAGTCCGTTGTGTACGTAACAAGGCAGACCAGAGCCATGAATGATCTGTTGCCAGCCGGAAGGCAGCGACGTATCGGCCGTTTCGGACACGGTATTGCTGCTGCTGGAATTGTTACCATCAGTAGCAGCTACTAATGCCACTGAGCTCAGTTGCATTAACCCAGAGGCAGATGCGTAGTTATCCAGATGCTGCTCTGCGTTGGTATGCGAGGTTCCCATAGCTTTGGGAGTATTAATGCCCCATGAAATGTATTAATTCTACTTAAATATTTCTCGTCTAAACCAATCACATCGTCATATAGTAAGCTTTTTATAGAGGAAAATGACTACAAAACGATTAATATTCTTCTAAATTTATATAAATTTTTACAATATCGACAAAGATAAAAAACCCTCTCACCAAGTCATTGGCAAAGGTTCACTTCTTATCGACAGCTGACCTTCAGATTCCATAGAGTCATCATCTCCTTGTAATAGACTTTTCCTTGCTAGACGCAGCCGCTCAAGTCGTTGTTCGAATTTTCTACTAAAATTCCACAGTCTACGCAAAATCTCCTTGTCAGTGCGTACGGACGGTTCCTCAAACTCTTGTAGTGTATCACCAAGCAATGCAGAATCCACCGTCTCAAGTCTTAAATCACCATCTTCATGTAATGAACAGCCATTCTTCACCCAAAAAAGTTTAAGTGCCTCCTTGACTATCCTCTCGTTCAGTGCACGGTTCTTTCGACGCAACGCTTCATTGTCCTTCTTCAATTGCTGCAGATACTTAATCTTCTGCTGCGGGTTGTTGCAACTCACCAGCCTTATATTTTCGACGTCTGCACGCTCCGCCTCAGCAATAGCATCATCGCGCTGAACTCTCATATCATTTCGCGTAATATCGTATGTTTCCACGAGTATTTTCAGCTGCCGTACGCTATCCCACAGCTCGTGCAGCTTATACTGGCACCGCGCATGGTCCTTCAAGATTTTCAAGTCCTCCTCCATAACTCTCTGAAACGCTGATGGAACTCCAAATATCGCCGTGGCCAAGCGGGATAAACTTCTATCGTTATTATTCCCAATTTTTTCATTGACAACCACGGCTTTCGGTTCCAAATTACTTTGTAAGCCAATCGATCCACTATCATCTTTGTCGCGTACCGGTGTATGAAACGCTGTCTGAGCTTGTAGATGGGCGTTTTCTTGCTCTAGCTTCTGAACAGTGCTCAGTAGCTGCTTATTTTCATCGGTGGCTTCTTTTAGTTGCACCTGCAAAGCCTTGATGCAGTGAACCAACGCAGTAATTGCAAAGGGATTTTTCTCGTCATAGGAGGTCAAGTTACTGTCAGTTTTGCCATCTCTACTACCAGTCATTTCATCATTTTGCATTCTCTCTGCACACATTCGGGGCAAGGTCGCAGCCAGTCCTAAAGACTCGTCGACACTTTCTTTCGCCACCGATGTCTGGCTTTCTGCTAATTGAGCTTTGTTATCACTTTTCGCCATCGTTTCCATCAACACTAAACATGGATTCGCTTGCAATGTAGATCCTTTAGAACGTAAGCACACACTTCCCTGTTCTGTCGCCTGCAGTATCAGTCCCTGCAGTATTTCCATGCGGCGCTGCATATCTCGCAAGTGCGACTGCAGCTTGAACGACTGAACATTCGTTTCCACACTCTTTCTTTCCCTTACAAACCCTTCCGACTCCTCCTCTTTTACATCAACAGGGGTCTCCATGTCGCCTCCCAAAAGCGACTCACTGGTTTTCGAGCTATTAATTGAACTAGCGCTGCTCGTCGTTCGTTCTCGAAGCTTGAGTTGCTTCACAACGTCGCTGCTGCAGTCCTCGTATGGATACACAGTAAGACTTCTGGTACGCCTTTCCACATACGACTCATGCTGTATTTTGATCGACGAAGGAGCGACTTGTATCGACGTTTCCATCACTTTCGGTCAAATTGGTACCTCGTATTTAGTCGTTTGTATGTTCGTGTCTATTTTTATACTTTACGTAAAAATGAGGCTAAAATAAGCCTAATTTCTTCGAAAATCTCGACCTGTCCGACAAGATGTCAAGTAATCTTTGTTTTCTGTCACAGAATAGTACATGTGCGTACAATATGCGTTGCGACGGTAGAGTTGAACACATAAAGAGGCTAAAAAAGCGTTCGCAAGTCGTATACAGCTCTGATAGAGAGCACTATTGTAGCGCGTAAAGCATTCGTTGCATGTATTTAGCCATGTTCAAACAGCAAAAGCAAGATTGTTGCAATCTCGCTTTATTGCAGTCTCTCTAGCGTCCAGCTATGCTAGATATAGAGATATATCTCTTGACACTCAAAGATATATATTACCTCGTTTAGCTCTTTCTGGCTACTGACGACTTGCCTTGCACTTTGCACTTTTCTGACTGAGCTTTCGAGCTTTCATGTATGCGGCTGCAGCTAACCTGCGAGCCGCCACCTTGTCACCAACGTTTGTCGACTCGTCCAGTTGTCGACTCGTCCCATTCTGATCTCCGCCGTTTCCCTTCTCCATTGTTTCCACGTTTCACCATCGGAATCGGTAAACGGACGTGAAATGTGTAAACGGACGTGAAATGTTCCAACGACTTCAACTTGGGAGGAACATATCACAACACGCCCCCTCCGACGCTTGTGTCGGAACATCTTTACTCTTGTGAAATCCTCATGCCAATGTCGGCTCGATACTTCGCTAGGCTGCGCTTCGGTAGAGCCTTTGTGAACATATCAGCAGGATTCTCTGTTCCGGACACTTTCTTTACCAAAATATGCCCAGCCTTAATTTGTTCGCGCACATAATGCCATCTTAGCTCAATGTGTCTTGTTTTGCTGCTATGTGTGGGTTTGCATGCCAACGAAATAGCTGCCGCATTGTCAATGCCCATCGTTAGTACAGCATGTGCCTGTATACAGTGTAAAATCTCATTGAGCATATTTGCAATTCCGCGACCCTCCATGGACGCTTCGCATGCTGCCACATATTCGGCTTCTGCGGTTGATTGTGCGACTATTGTTTGACGTCTGGCAGCCCATGCGACAGCTCCAGATTCCATCATAAGCACAAATCCGGTGACACTTTTTCTTGAGTCGGGATCGTTGCCCCAATCAGCATCACAATATCCAGTAATGACAACATCTTCGTTTGCTCCCATATCTCGTGTGTATCTTATGCCGGTTTGTAGTGTACCAGATAGGTATCGCAATACTCGCTTGACGGCTCCGCAGTGTTTTCGTGATGGGTTGCTCACAAAACGGCTCAAGTAGCCCACAGCATACGCAATATCTGGCCTTGTAGTAGTCGCCAAGTACATCAACGATCCAATAGTTCCTCGATAATCAAAATCAGTGTCTTCAGCTGGTTCAATGCACTTCCTGTATCTAGTGTTGGTCTCCATAGGAGTTGCACTACCGTGTGCTTCGCCAAAGCCAACTTTCTCGAGAACTTCCTTGCAATATTTCGTTTGGTGAATATACGTGTCCGTCTCATCTTGCTCGACATTGATGCCTAAAAAATAGTGCAGCTTTCCTCCATCTTTAAAACCATATTTCGCGTCGATGGCTTCAAAAAACGATGCCTTATATGCCTTAGAATCAGTCGCTAATACCACATCGTCGACGTATAACATGAGAAGAGCCAGTACTGCATGTTTGCAGTAAAAGTAATGACAAGGCTCAGTCTCACTACGTTTGAACTCTTGAGTGACCAACCAGTTATCAATCTCTTCATTTCATTCGGCTCCTGACTGATGCAAGCCATAGAGCGCTCTGTCCACTCGATAGATGATTCCTGGGGGTTGAGGGAATCCTGGTATATTTCGGACATATTGCCTGATCTGTAAATTCGCATTCAAGTATGCTGTTTGTACATCTCCTTGATATAAAACCAGTCCGAATTTTGTGGCTAGTGCCACCAACACTCGAAAGGTAACAATCCGTGCGACAGGCGAAAATGATTCCACGTAGTCAATTCCTGGCTGCTGATGGTTTCCTAATCCTACAAGTCTAGGACGAAAACGAGTAATGAATTCTTGGTCATCAGTCTTCACTTGGAATCTTCACATTAATCCTAATTTGTTTGCCTTCGCCGGGGCTTCTGTTTCATCAATCGGAACCAATACTCCCTTAGAAAACATGGCGTTCACTTCGTTTTTCATACCATTATACCATTCGTCTTTTTGCGGCGTCTTCATCGCTTCAGTAAAGCTTTTGGGAATCTTGGTCTCATTTGCTCGCCATCTATGGTTCGCTGTAAGACTTTCGCTATTTTCATGGAGTGCAGCATTCACAAGGTACCCCTCAAGCCACGACGGGTATCGGCGCTCTGTTGACTGGCGTAAGACCATTTTCTGTGGCCTTCCTTTGTTATCGCGCCGTCGTTTGATCTCTTGGACATCCTCTAGCTCCGCATTCAAAACTTTCCTACGTTCTCCAGTAATTATTTCAGGAATCATACACGTATCCATCGGGTCATTGCTGGACTCACTCGTCGTCGCACCCTCGCGTGAATGTACTGTATCCTTGGATGTGGTAGGTAGTTCCGTATTTGCATGTACATTTTCATCCTCATCCTCGCTATTACTAGTGTCGGATGTCTCTGACCGATAGTCACAACTCACGTTGTCGCAATTTTCGGCAGCTGATTGACTGTCAACATCTGTTTCGGTATCGTGGGTCGTTTCACTTTCCAAGCTAGAGGGCTTGCTTGTATGATGTTTTTGAATTGCATCATAACTGGCATTGGCACACATAGGGCTCTGATTACTCAGATCGAGTGTATCCCGAATTACAGGAATATCAATGTTGGTCTCCACTGAATCCACATCAACTAATTCAAACTTTGGTGATGACTCGATTGCTGATGACTCGCTCTCATAGTCAATCGGGATCGATTCACAATCCGACGCAATACTGTCATCATCGCTGTCGACTTCCATGCTGACTTCGTCCGACGCAATACTTTCGTCATTGCTATCGACTTCCATACTCGCTCCATTTTCATCATCCGTACTTGTACGTGACAACCAATCTGATACGGCGACAGCATATCCTTCGTGATATCGGTCACCGTATACTATATCCTCATTGACCGAAGCATCCAAAACGTGTTGAACCACTTGATCTGCTGGAAAATAAGCTTTAAATCCGGCTTGTCCTTCCAGGTACCCCAAAAGAAAACCAATTCTGCAGTTATCATCTAGTTTCTTCCGAGATGGGTTGTTCGCTTGATGGACATAAGCGAGAGATCCAAACTTCTTTATACCATGCTTGTTCATCATCATTCTGTATGGAGTCTCTTTGATTGACCGACAGTATGCCCTATTTCTCAGGTACGTAGCCATCTCAAGCGCATGCATCCAAAACGATTTTGGTAGCTTTGCGGACGCCATCATTGCCTTCATCATGTGAATTAGGGTTTTATGTGCTCTCTCACACAGGTTTAAGTGTGATCCATGAGGTGGGTTTGGTAAGAACTCAATGCCAACATTCCTGTACCAACGGGTAATCTCCCCATTTACAAATTCCCCTCCGCCGTCAGATATCACTTGCTTGACCTTATTTGCGGGAAATTGACGCTCTGCCCAGGAAATGTATCGTTTGATGGCTGTATTTACTTCCGATGCGTTCTTTGAGTAAAGTGGGTACACCGTAGTATACCGGGAGTATCCATCTACTACAACAAGTACCGCCTTATACGCTCTTGGGCTTGAGCTGTACTTCGGAAAAAGTAAATCGACAAATATCACTTGATTCTTCGTCGTTATATCACGCATCAAATGCTTATGACGTGTACGTTGTCGGTCTTTACCAATGTGGCATGCTTCGCAATCAATAAATTGTTTTGGGCTTAGTGACATTCCGTCTACTAGCTTGCGATCTGCCATGAGCTTCACGTACTGTGGATTAAGATGGCCCAGCCTTTCGTGCCACCGTTGGATATCAGCGCGCCCTTGTGCGCGCGTATGATTTACCTGAGGACAGAAGCACTTATCTGTGATCAGCAGTTCACCCCTGTCACTCGTTTGTGATAGAAAATCATTGATGGCATTAAATGTGAAAAGACCACAGTCATCTCTTTTGATGTTCAGCAGCTTCCGATTATGCTGCCAAAGCTCGTAGAATCTTTCTCCCTCTCGGATGCAATACTTCACAGTATGTCCTTGGTCCTCGACTTGTGTGTGAGAAATTAAATTCATACAGTCAGGAACGTATAATACGTCATAAAGTGTTATCATGTTGCTGCTTGATCCGTTTTGAACAAGTCTCTGAACGGTTCCCTGACCAATCGGCTTTATTTTAAAGTGCTTCTGAAATCCTCGGATACATTGAGCTTGTGCATTGTTATCAAATGCGCTATAATCAATAAAGTATCGTAAATCAGAAGCCACATGTACATTCGACGCATTGTCAAGACACCATTGTCGTTGTGTGCAGTTTCTGTCTGGAGTATTTTCCCTCGTTGACAGCTTGTTCTGTGCCATCACCATCAGTTCATCCGGCTTTTCTTGACATCCATCCGCAAGCTCATTCTTCGGATGCTGTGCAAATGCCACCTGATAATCACTCGTTTTTGGTTTCTTCATTATAGGACAGTCTCTCATGCGGTGTCCAGGCTTATGACAATTAAAGCAGTTTCCATGCTGCTTATCCGCCTGTGAAGTCGTGCTTTGGAGTACTTTGTCGGCAGCTATTAACTTTCTGGTTCCGATATGTGATCTTGCACAGCTAGCGTTTTGCCGGTTCTTGGATGTTTGACTGCCTCCATTGTCCTGCACATTTCCAATGACACCATGGGCACCAAGCTCCCGATCACACTTGTTAAAACTAACCATTCGCAAAATCTGATCTTTCAATTTTTCCGAAGTGTCCACCTTGTCGTCCCCGCTTTCAACCATGCCTCTCAGACGATCAAAGCGCGCATTCGCCGGCAACGATCGAATTAACATCTGCGTAAAGATCGGGTCCCGAATACCTGCGTTCACAGCGACCAATTGATCTTTAATCATGAACATGTTTTCCACGTGTTGCGCAACGTCCCAATTAGGTTTGCACTTCATCGCGTTTAACTTGTTGTAAAGAATAATTTCTTGGTTTGTTCTCGTTGCAGCATTAGTCTTTTCCTCGTAAAAGTCTTCCAAGTATTTCCACATCTCGGTGCCAGTTGCTTTCGTCATCACACGCTGCCCCAACTCCATTGATAGGGAAGCAAGAATAAGCTGCTTAATTGTTATTTGTGCCTCTCGAAACGCTTTCACTTCGTTTGCACTTGCGTTACCTACGAGAATCTTGTTTCCCGTAGCATAATCCAGCACATCCTTTTCCTCAAAGGTCAGTTTCATCATCCCTTTGTAGTACGCCCAGGATTGCCCATGCCATCCTACGGGTCGTCCATATTTGTTCAGCTCTACCTTGTTTGACATGTTGTGCCAGCTTTTAGGTAAGTTTACGTTTGTCCTTCCTGACAAACGGAGTCTTTCTTCGCACTCAAACACTTACAGCCTTAGCCTGTAAATGCGTCGCCGTTTCTTGGTTATGCTTAAGCCTTGCTCAGGCTTGGGCTCATAACCCTGTTGCAATCTCGCTTTATTGCAGTCTCTCTAGCGTCCAGCTATGCTAGATATAGAGATATATCTCTTGACACTCAAAGATATATATTACCTCGTTTAGCTCTTTCTGGCTACTGACGACTTGCCTTGCACTTTGCACTTTTCTGACTGAGCTTTCGAGCTTTCATGTATGCGGCTGCAGCTAACCTGCGAGCCGCCACCTTGTCACCAACGTTTGTCGACTCGTCCAGTTGTCGACTCGTCCCATTCTGATCTCCGCCGTTTCCCTTCTCCATTGTTTCCACGTTTCACCATCGGAATCGGTAAACGGACGTGAAATGTGTAAACGGACGTGAAATGTGTAAACGGACGTGAAATGTTCCAACGACTTCAACTTGGGAGGAACATATCACAACACAGTAAGACTTCTGGTACGCCTTTCCACATACGACTCATGCTGTATTTTGATCGACGAAGGAGCGACTTGTATCGACGTTTCCATCACTTTCGGTCAAATTGGTACTCGTATTTAGTCGTTTGTATGTTCGTGTCTATTTTTATACTTTACGTAAAAATGAGGCTAAAATAAGCCTAATTTCTTCGAAAATCTCGACCTGTCCGACAAGATGTCAAGTAATCTTTGTTTTCTGTCACAGAATAGTACATGTGCGTACAATATGCGTTGCGACGGTAGAGTTGAACACATAAAGAGGCTAAAAAAGCGTCAGCAAGTCGTATACAGCTCTGATAGAGAGCACTATTGTAGCGCGTAAAGCATTCGTTGCATGTATTTAGCCATGTTCAAACAGCAAAAGCAAGATAAGACAACAAAAAGCTCATGGTCTCATGCAAAATGGACAAGTTTATTATCAATCGCCAGGAAGAACATCAGCTCATCCGTCTTTCAGCCCTACCCGCAGGCCGACAGTTCGTGGCCACCCGTTATATAACCTTACGCCTACACAACGACGAGAGGATCGTTTACATTGTAAAATGTCTGATTAAAATGAAATGAAATGGCACGTTATGTCCATAGCGACCACAAGTATACGTCATCACTAAATGAGAGATACATACTGCATACATACATACATACATACATACATACATACATACATACATACATACATACATACATACATACATACATACATACATACATACATACATACATACATACATACATACATACATACATACATACATACATACATACATACTTGCATGGAAGGCAAAAAGCCTGGATTTTGCTCATCTCGATGGCTGGCAACAGAAACTGGCCTCTTTGCATAAAAAGAACCCGACCCCTATGAAGATCTGCGAGAAGCAGAGACGACAGCCACACTCCACAAAAAGCGCAATCGTAACGACTTCCTACAAAGAGGAACAGACGCTGCTTCGTGTTTGCTATTCCGTACACATATTGGAACCGTCGTAGCCACTCATTCTCATCCATTCCCTCATCCCCTCTCATCTCTTTACCATGATCGAATCTGAAGTGGCCGAGACGCTCATGAGCTTGTCAGCACCCGACGAGCGCAAATTTACTGACAATCCGCTGTATGCACCCGAGCCGCCGTCTTCTTGGCAAGCCAACAAGAAACGCGCCTTTGCAGCCTTTGATGCAAGTGTTGCTAACTCGTTACCCTCGTCCAACTTTCTTCAGTCGCACGCTGAGTCATACAGCTCGCCAATGTCGCTCCTGCAGCTCAAGATCCACGGGCGTCCGCTCACGTCCATGATCCCTGGCCGGGACGACGCTGACAGCAGCAGTAGCGACGTCGACATGGACGCTAGCGACGCCATTGATCCGATCTCGGAGCATCACACGTGGTCATTCTATCGCTCTTCCTTTGATGGCCTCGTGGCTGCTGCAGTCTCCACCCATGACGACAATGACACCTACTCGTCGTCTAACAGCCGACCCATTTCGATTCCCAAACGCGGTGGCAACACTCATAGGTATCGTGAGCCGTCGTCGTCGTCGCTTGATCGTACACATACGTCTTCGTATGGCAAGAAGCACAAGGCATGCAGTTTATCGCGCGTGCAGGAGGACGAGTCTTTCCTTGGTCGCGACTGCAGTCCCACGGGTGTCGAAGAGGAAGACACGTGGTACGATAGCGACTACAAGCAACGCATGCGTTTGGCATCGGTGTGCTCGTCCGAAGGTAGCGAGTACGGTGGTCTTGGTCGTCAGCATTTGGAGGAGTTTATCCGCATGGAGATCTCAGCGGCCAACGAGAGCGAGCAGCACAGAGATGGCTCGTTTGATGGCAAGTACATTGGCAGCTACTCGCCAGAAGCTCGAAGAAAACGCATCGAACGTTTTTTTGAAAAGCGCAAACGCCGCGTGTGGGCCAAGAAAGTGGACTACGACGTCCGCAAGAACTTTGCCAACTCACGCTTGCGCGTCAAGGGTCGTTTCGTGAAGAAAGAGGATGAGGAGCTGCTGTGTCAACTTTTGAGCTACATGTGAGGACGAGAACTTACGTGATGTGTTCTTCGTTGCTTTGCTTTCCCACCCGTCATAGTGTAGTTGTATAGAGAATGCATTGGGTCTAGCCCATCTGCATGTACGTAGCGGCTACTTGCCTTTAGCATTATCAACAAACAATAAGATTTTATTGAAATATTGATCCCATTAGACCGTGAAGAAGATCACCTTGTGGTGCTAGTACGACACGACAAAAACACATCAACCTTTGGGGCCAATAGGGCAGATTGTTGAGAGACCTTTGTGGCTGCACATCGGCACGTAGCCATCGTCACAATCGGCGCAGTCGATTGCAGGTACCATCTGGTATAGATGCACTTACCAAGCATCGTCGTACCGGTATCTATGCATCGTCGTACCGGTATCTATTCATCGTCGTACCGGTATCTATTCATTTGTCAAACCGGTATCGATTGATAGTATGTGCACTACCCAAAAAAAGCCCAAGCTAATTGTGTGTCGCACACGAATACGCGAGACACTGCCTCACAATAAGATGCCGCTCATTGCGCTCCTGCTGTGCTTGTGCTCGCTGCCCGGTGCCGCTCGTGCCGTGTTTACAGAGCAGTTAACACTACGTCCTCTTCCTGCTATTAACCAGGTTCTTGGACGCTTTGAGTTTTCTGTGGATGAGAATTCTCGTCCTGACAATGGCGTCTCGCTCTTCCCTAATGTATTGCGTCAAATCCTCGAGAAACACGACGCTGAGTCGTTTCATCTCACGTTTTCCGTTGGTAAATACGTGGATTGGCGCTACGGCTCATCACAAAGCGTTAACGGCTCTGGATTCACCCACGCGCCCTTTGGTACGCGGCTACAAGTCGTTTTACGTGGCGATACCAACGCCCAACAGCGCTGGAGAGGTATCACATCAGAGCTCGGCGGCATCTTCTCGGCATCACTGAGTCAGATGAATGAGGCAGTCGTGACTGGGCTGCTACCATCTTCAACACCACAAGAGCTGGGTGCTTTCCCGATGACCAATGCTGACTCAGAGCACGTGTTCCTACACGGTTCGCTGGCTCGCGAGGAGCTCTGCACAGAGAATTTGACACCCTGGCTCAAGATGTTGCCATGTCGAGCCATTTCTGGGCTTGGATCTCTGATTGACCCTATTAATGCCTTATCAGGGGAGTATCTGTCCATGTCGCTATTAGCAAAGAGATCGTCGGACAACCGTTGGATTCTTCGACAGCATCTGACGACGGTGCAAAGTTTCAACGAACATAACAAAGAACGTTGGAGTCTTGGCTCTTTATTCTTTGCAAACGGCGAGTCCAGCACTGATATTTGTGCGTGTCCGCTCGCAGAAGAGAGTGTTATTCAAACGGAAGATATGGAGTCGTCGAATGTTGTGACTACCGATCTTCGTGAGACACCTGTTTCTCTTTTTACCCCATGGTTTAAAGACTGGGAAAGTGCGGTGAAAGAAGCCTCTTTGAGAGACAGCTACAAGGCGCAACGGGATGTGGTGTCTGTACATCGCTTTGCTACTGGGTACGGCCAAGTCCGCGGGGGCATCGCAGTGCAGCTGCAGAATAATCACCCGTCATGTGATATGCATGTCACGTATCATGATGTTATCCCATGGTACCTTCGTATTTACTTTCATACGTTCCAAGCGACTATTGATGGAAATGAGCTGAAGGCACAAGAATTGATCCAATCGTTTGAGTTTGTGCCAGCCGAATTGCGAAGTCAACCCAACCAGTTGCGCCTCAAAGCGTTTCTGCCGGCCAACAATACGCTGGTTTTCTCGCTTCAGATGGAAAAGGTGTTCTTGCGCCTATCAGAGCATCCACCCGATGCCAACCGGGGTTTTGACATCTCTTCTGGTGTGGCAACCTTTCAGGTTGACTCGAAGTGTGGCAAGAACACTGGGTCTCTGTTTTTCACCACCACGTTGTACACGGAGCCCTTGCTCGTGCCGCTGCCTACGCCTGACTTTAGCATGCCGTATAATGTAATTACAATGACGTCGACTGTCGTCGCTTTCTTCGTGGGCACGATGCTCAACGCACTCCTGCGGAAGGCGCCGCGGTTGAAGCAAATAATGACAACTAGCCCATAGACGTTGAAGTAATGACAAACCCACGACATACGATCTTAAATATACACAATGTCGTTCGCGTACGTTATCTCCTCTCGAGACTCTATTCGCTTGATTGGAGGTTTGCCACGACAATGTTACATCACGCTCTTGCACGCCGGTCAATGCGGCGATATACGTTGTTTAACGTTAACATTGTCATTACGATGCGTAGTGACAGACATTGCGTAGTTTCTACCCGACTCAATAGCGCCGCAAATAAGGCAAAAGAAGGCCCAAAGAGTCCACAATAATACAATACGGTATCCAATACGGTATGTACAGGCAGCATTGCACGATCTGACACTTGCAAGAGCACCGGTGTCTATATCATTGTCTGCACTCGGGTCGATGATGAAATTCATGATCAAGCCAGGAACATAGTTTGACGCTGCATATCCGAAAAGGTTGTAGCTGGCGTACGCAACTGAAGAGGCAAGTGGGCGCAACCGCGGCGGGGCTGCAGAAATGACGATGCCCGAGCAAGCTGGAAGGATGCTACCTCCGCAGAACAGCATCAGCCATAGGAATATCGCGATGTGAAAAGTGTTGTGTAAAAAAGACACAGGCAAAGCCGCGAGGCAGCTGCCTCCTCCGAGCAACATGCAAACACGCAGTGCTCGCATTTGATGGTATGGACCTGAATATCCACCGAACTGATCGATGAGCCAACCACCGAAAAATACACCCATGATGGGGCCTGTGCCACTTACCAAAAGGTAAGCCACGTGAATCTCGTACATCGAATCGTTTGTATTGGTCTCCAAGTACAGTGTCGTCCAAAATTGAACACCAGCGACAACGAAAAACAGTCCTGACAGGCCCATAACGATAAACACGTAGACTTTGTGCTGCAGCAACAGCCTCAAATTGCTCCACCTCGATGTGTTTTCTTCTTTCTCGTGCGATTCCAATAATCGCAATCTGCTGCCATTGGATGCGTTGCTATGCTTTTTGTGACTCATCAAAATGTGTTCGGCATCATCACACGTTGTAGGTATACTGTTTTCAGCGCTAGTATCCTCGTCCTCGTCAGTGTTCACAATGACGATGGAGCGGCGACGAGTTGAGCGAAGTCGAATATGTTCCGGAGGCACAAGAAAGATCAGGATCGACAATGGGAGGATTAGCACAAATTGAGTCAGAAATGGCCAGCGCCAACAGTAGAGACCGTGGCATAGCCTCATGGATACGTCGTCAATGCCGTCAACAAGATCGTCGGTCGCACTGACCTCCAGCGCTGCATGGGACAAAGTGGGTACGATACTATTTAATACCGTCATAGCCACCTCTGGTCCTCGTGACGCCAGCCATATGGTGACAGATCCGGCAAAGTAGCCTAACGTGATGCCAACGGGCACTGCACCTTGCAGATAACTCATCCACGTGCCTCGCTTGGCCTTTGGCGCATAGTCATGGACCCATAGCGGCGAATACACGCAGCTGAAGGCTTGAGACAAACCAACGAGGCCACGCAATGTAATGAGAAGCGACTTGGAGTACCAGGTCATCGTGGGAGTGCATGCAAGACCCAGTACTGCCAAGTTGTTGACCACGAGTGAGACACCAAGCAAAAGGCGAACATCAAAGCGACGAAAGAGTGTGCTGCACCAGGGAGACGCCAATGAGATTGTTATGTACACAATAGCGCCTAGTAGTCCCTGTTCCTGTGGATTAAGGCGGAATGTGAGCGTAAATTGCTGCAGTAGCGATGGCACGGCGCCCGCCTCAAGGTACATGAATACTTGCGTGAGAATAAGAAACTTGAACAGGTACTCAGACGGATCTTTTCGAGGCGTAACAGACGGTAATAACGGAGATATTTCCATCGACCCATAGCCGGCGGAGCTTAATTGGATACGTGAAGAGGCGGAGGCAGCCATGGCATTGAAATGAAGACTAAACCCCTCGACTGAGTGTTAGGACTACTTCAGATAAATGGCTAAGTCCATGAAACAGATGGTATGAAAATCCGGCTACTTCGTTATATCTCTCTTTTGTTATATTAGACAAGCAAGGTACCAACAACATCATGGCGTTTCGTAATATATTGGTGACGGTTCACGTAGCCAACACTTTTTGAAAAATTCTGTGGTGTAAAAGTTTTATTGTATAGCTTGTATGGTTGTCAACTTGGAATGCTCCAGTCTTCGAAACGATATAGTTGTGGTTTGACAATGATGCAACCTATCGGCTGCATTGTACGTGATTAGCAAGCATGTATGGCATACCGGCAATCTTAGGCACTACGTCTTTACTGTTTCCTGCATACTCTACGCTCCACTATTTCCCAGCACAAGGATGTATCAATACAAAGAAAGATGTATGTAACGCATGACCACCGGTCAGTGCGAGGGTCCCATTTAATCTATTTGTTCGTACTCTACACCTCAGAAATCATCACGCATGGCAACGTTTTGTCGTCGTGATGATGGTCGCTTCAGTACGCACCAAGTCACAGCTCTTCTTGTCATTGTCATCAGTCCTTGGTGGCGTGTACGACACGAGCCTCACGTTGACATGCGTTGGCGAGACGCGCCTGTGCGCGTTGGCGCTGGAATAAGATCCAGTCTTGAGTTTCCAGCTCATCCTCTGTGTCTTCACCACCAGAGCCATCGTCGTTCTCGTCCACGAGTCCACTGGCGTAAAAGTCCCAAAGAGGGTTGGCAGGTGCCATGTCCCCTGAGTTGACGGACGCCGTCACGCGGCATTGCAATGGACTCAGTCCCTTGGCGCTGACCGTTGTCGACATATGGAAACCTTGGCTGGGATTGTCGACCGCAGTCGCTTGAGCGCGGGGAGTCGTGACGCTGTGTCAGCAAAAGAATAAATAGCTGCCACTCACGTGACTCTCAAGTCGGTGTCGACTCGCTTCAGATGAAAGAAACTGCATACTTGTGCCCATCTCTACCAGTGAATTCAAAGTGTCGCACACGGTATCACTGACGTCTGTGGGATTCCTTGTCGGACCTTGTCAGTCTATACCAGTGTGACTACATAATGTAAAATATCCCTTTGTGGTGGTGCACAGACGCGATGGTCACAACCACGTGGGAGCAACGACATGCTGAGCAAACGATTAACGTCATTATGTGTCTGTTGCTACACGAAAAGAAGGTTGTACGAGTCGTCTACTACCACGACTGCTTCGCGGATGCCATCGCTTGACACAGACAAAGAGGCGGCTTCCGTTGTCTGATGGATACTGCCTTTGCCACGCTTGCCCTTGCTCATCTTCCGCTGAACGCCATCAACAAGCTCGCGCGCGTTCTTGGGGAGCTGTTCATTGCGCGCAATCTTCACGTCAATGAACTGTTGGTTGTCCAGATCTAGTGCCATGGTAATAGGGCGTCTACTGCTAGTGTCTTGTTTGTCGACCTGTTCCTCGTCGTAGAAATACTGTTCAGCATCCAGTACGCGAGTACGCTCTGTCCCCGTCTCATCGAGCCGTACGAGCTCCTCCATATGCTGCTGCGCGGCGTGGTCTGCCGTACCCGCATCCGCCTCATAACGTAGCTCAGTATCGCAGAAGACACAGCGTCGCTCGCCATTGTACTCGATCCTGCCGCATCGCAAGCAGTTAATCACGAGCGCATTGTTCAGTAGCGTCGTCACGGCCTTCTTCTTGTTCTTCTTACTGGATTGAAGGCTCGCATGCTCCGCAGTTGGTCGACGGACCAGTCTCTCTTGTCCCTTTGTTGCTATTGTTACTGTTCCTTGAGCATTTGGATTAGCAAGTGATGTCTCAGGTAAAAACAGCCGGGTGCTGATGTGCTCTGCTCGCGTCACGGGGATGCCAAGCAGCTCAATGAGGTAGCTACATGCCTCCTGCTTTGAGTTAAAAGTACTTGTGATATAGGCCACAATCTCATCCACCTCCGCAAAGCCCAAGGCACTTACAAGCTCACTTTTAAGCCACGTCGTGGTCTCAGTGTCCATTCTGATGCTTAGATAGATATAAAGCTACTAATACTGCCACAAGAAACTCAACATGGCTACACTATGATTACGGAAAATGTCCTTCTTGTTAGGAGATGACTATGCTAGCAGTAGTAGCGAGAGTGAGAGCGATAGAGAAGAGAGTGTAACGAAGCAAACAACGAGAAAGGAGACGAATAGCAACACGAAGCCTCTGACACAGCTATTACCGTCAGCTGACAGCGTCTTGTCTAGTGTGGCCACGTCTACGGCCTCGTTCTTGCCGCCGAACACTAGTGCTACGTTTCATAGTACCGTCAAGTCTTTTAACTTGATTGTCGAACAGGAATCACAACGTCAAGAACAGAAGAAAGAACAGCGAGAGCAACACCCCGAGGTTCAGCGCGTGAAGACAAGCAGAATCAACCGAAAGCGACCGATGCAGGAAGCGGTATCGAGAGAGCCGTCAATAAAGCGCGAGAAAAAAGACGCGAAGGAGCGGGTAAAGAGTCAAAGAATGAAAGGTCAATCAGGTATTGGCTCCGATTTTCGTGGCTGGAAGCCAGAGACCGAGATGGTACTTCGCCAACAGTTCGACTAAAGCTGTATTGGATGTTATGCATCGTTAACTGAGTTAGCTATTGGAGCTAGCTCTGTTCTTAGTCGACAAGATGTGGACTAAATGGATCAAGGTGCGCGAGCGGGACGCGACGAATGTCACTAGATTATGACAGTTCCATAACTTTACCAAACTTCTTCGTCATTATCGTTGGCTTTGGAAAAAAAAGATCGTGGCTCAGCATATCCTTGTGTCCATTTAGTTTGAGGATGACACGAGCGGACTGTTAACTAGTGTTCCATTAGCACGAGATGCTCTAAGTCTTTCATTCCCTGTTTTACTAATTACAATTTTGTGTCTCACCCTTAACGAGTCGGTATTGCAGTATGTTGCTACATACCTGTAGTGGTCGTCGGTGGAGACTTCAAGAAGATGGACTTGCCATCGTGTGAGACCAATTTCCCTCCTTGGTGACGATCACACCAGCCACCGCCATTGCGTGCTCGCCAAAAGAAAACATATGAATAGAGATTGCGCTTAGTAGGCACATGATCCACTGCGTATTTAAGTGCATCTTCGCCATTGCCCTGTTGGAACGGGTAGTCAATCCACTTGAACTTGCTAAGCTTTGGATTGTTGTCCTTCTCGCCAATCATGTGGTTGCAAGTATTGAGGTAGATGTATGGGCGGTAGGTCTGTGGATGCAGTTCCCAATCTACGATTGAAATCTCTGCGCTATAGTGATGCATCAGAGAAAACCACTTGCCAATGTTCTTCTTCTCTCCCTGTGCCCACTGCTGTTTACCGCCATAGTCCTGTGAGAAGATGGTGGCCCAGGGCACAGCAGCATTGGGATTCAAGTCGACGTTTCTGTACATTGCACACCATAACGTGATGGACGTGATGAGTGATACAAACTAGAGACAACAAAACTGTACCGACGTACCGAAACTCCATGTAATTGATGTCGGCCGTGCGCTTGTACGTCCGTCGATTATAGGTGCGGTAGCACAGTGTAGCTAGTGTGTTCTCAATCTCTTCATATACACGATTGTAGCTGGATTCACCTGCAAAGACAATGCAGAGTTTACACACGAGGTGATCGGACTGATCATCATGCATGAAGCGAAAGAAAACCTTGATCAGGTCGTTGTGGTTCTTGATATCCACGTCTGGCTGTACAAAGATAGGCAGACAACGATGTAGCCACGCGAGCTCTTCGTCTGTAGGCTTTAAGGAGAAACATGTAGACGACATGGAGCCATCACTATCGGTCGACATGGGCGCGTCTAAAGTCGGGCCCATGAAGGAGGAATTATCGGAAAATGACGCTTGACAATGAGGTAGTGCTGACTTCACAAGGCTATTGTCACAACAATTTTGAGATCCGCTAAGAGGGGTAGGTGTTTTGTAGTAGTGAAAGCAACATGTTGCACCGAATACCGACGACGGTCGGTGGCACGACAACTGAAGAGTTTAAAAATTTATTTCCTACCAGCTTTATTACACTTGAGATTTCGCAATTGAAGCGACAATTTTTTGTGGCCGCGTTTTATGTCAATATTATTATTCTTTGGTAGAGGTTCTTTCGTATATGCCTATCTGGAGGCTTACTTAAGTACGCATTGGCTTGAAGTACAGCTGTTACTATTTTCACGTGGATCACATTACATTAGATACATGTATAGATCGGACATTTGACAATTCGTGGAGACCGTCATAGGCAGATGAGAGGCGAACCGTGTGTGACTCCGACTTGTGCGAAGAGCGGCTCACTCGTATGCCCGACGTGTAAGAAGCTGGGCATACCATCAGCCATGAGCTCCTTCTGCTCGCAACAGTGCTTTAAAGGTTACTGGTCCTCGCACAAGGCACTGCACAAGATGTTCACGCAAGCGCTGGCAGAAGAACAGGCTCGCGCCGAGAATACAACGCCTTTCGATGGCTTTCAGTTCACTGGTACGCTGCGTCCCGGTATAGTGTCAGAAATGAGTAAAGTACCAGAGCATATCCAGCGTCCGGACTACGCGGAGACGGGCATTCCCGTGTCGGAGCAGCAGGCCAGCAAAAGCATCCCCATCTACACGTCTGAGCAGATCGCAGGCATTCGAGAAGCTTGTCGTCTTGGACGAGAAGTTCTTGACATTGCAGGCAATGCACTTCGTCCTGGAATAACTGGAGACGAGATTGATAAGATCGTACACACGGCCTGCATAGAGCGTGGCTGCTACCCGTCACCATTAAATTACTACCACTTTCCCAAGTCGGTCTGCATCTCGGTAAATGAAGTGATTTGTCATGGTATTCCGGACTCTCGTGCTCTTGCTGACGGAGACATTGTCAATCTTGATGTGACAGTGTACAAGAACGGCTATCATGGAGATCTGAACGACACTTTCTTGGTTGGAAATGTAGACGACGACGGCGTCCGACTGGTAAAGACGGCATTTGAAAGCTTAGCGGCAGCATCCAAGCTTGTGCGACCCGGCACGATGTTTCGTGAGCTGGGCAAGCACATTGCCGCGGTTGCTAACGCACAGGACTTTTCCGTTGTCAAGACGTATTGTGGTCATGGAATTGGGTCGTTGTTTCACTGCTCTCCAAATGTTCCTCACTACGCTAAGAATAAGGCTGTTGGTATCATGAAGCCTGGTATGATCTTTACTATTGAGCCGATGATAAACATGGGTTCATGGCGTGACAAGACGTGGCCTGATGAATGGACGGCTGTGACGCAGGATGGTATGCGTTCCGCACAGTTTGAGCATACATTCCTTGTGACAGAGACGGGCTACGAGATCCTGACGAAGCGTGAAAATGAGCCGGTGATGGAGTGGGATTTCGCCAAGGTGCACCGACTGTAAGTGTACACACTGTACGATATCGCGACTGTCGAATGGGGTTATCGTGGCTAGATGTTTGGAGCTGCTACATAGCTTGTTTCTGGAGCAAAGTGAGGCAGATGATATCCATTTTTGTGCTCAACATACGTACCGTGTGTGCAGCTGTAGGAGGTAGGCAGTAGTAGCCACACTGCAGTGTACTCGACAAGAGGCGTTTTGAGATTGTTCCAGAATTTGAACTCGATGATCAGTTAGTTGTCATTATTCAAGTCTTGCAAGACAAATGTGATACTTGGTGCTTTCAGTGCTTTCGCAACGTCATGACTCGCTTCATGGCATTGCAAAACTATCGCTCTTATATCTTTCACTGCTGGGAACTACTACTCCTAGAAAAATGCCGAGCTTTTTTGCGGCAATGTTAAGCACCTCTTGTTGTCTAACGTAAACCTTCGCACATTTTTTGGTGCGTATGGATGACTCGATATTGAATTGCCGACCACAGTTGTGGCATTGACCCGTTCATTCCCGCGTAACGTTCACAATATCGTATGTTGAAAAGTGATGGAGATCGACCAAACAGTGTATGTACACATCGACTCAACCTACCCAATTATTAGCTGCGCACACTCGTTCTTTGCACGTTTTTTTCATGCCGTCGCATTATAAGCAAGCAAATCTCAACAATGCAGGCTGCTGCATTATCTGAAGCGACCAGTATGAAGCTTTTTTACGGCACTAAGTAAGCTAACCAAACAAGGAGAATCTCCGCATGTTGCGCTCGGATGTACGTGGAGCAGATCTGAAAAAATCTAGTTGACATTGTACCAAGAGCATGTATTTCCGTCCGGTCTGAAGCTTGAACAGCAGTCTGAGATTGCGTTTATCTCACTCCATTGCACTGCATGCCTTACGATACATATTGATGGCAATTTACTTAGCGGGGCGTGAGGTAAGCAGATCACCAATCACCTCACGAACCCACGGCTGTGTAAACTGCTGAGGACGAGGAATACTACATTCGTCCAGTTGCGTCTCGGCAATCAAAATCTACACATATCACATCAATACAATAGACCTCATATAAACCTTGCATACAAGCAAATTGTCACGAACCTCCTCATCGGCCAGTTGAGACTTTTTCACATCTACCATAAACCCGCACGGGTCTTGAGCGAATTGGGTCATCCATTCCTTCTTCCGCGTATACATTTGCAAACGCTCTAGAATATCCAACTCTTGTTCCTTCAGCAGTGCAATCTCCTTTTCTTGGTCTTGCTGTAATTCCTCAATTTGCTTCAGAACGCGAGCCCGAGTTCTATCAAGTTCCGATGTTGCCGCAACAGAAACGTCAAAGAACTGCTCTTCCAGCAGCTCAGATTCACATGCCGCTGTAAGGTTCAGCGTGTACTCGAGGTCGATGGTGCTAATAGGTGTCAGATGCTGCTTAAGCGCCACTATAATGGACGTAAATGGCAACGATACACACTTGAGCATCTGCACCATCCGCTTGTCACAGATAACCACTCGGCAGTCGTCCTCTTTGATGAGGTTGCGTAGTTTAATGTACTCCCACATCGCGAGTACGATATCTTGTTTCGTATACGCCTTGGCAGGGCCAATATATTGACCAATTGCCGCTTCCAATTCTGGCGAAATAGTAAATCGCTCTGGCGTTTGCGCCGGTAGCAGCTTGATCTTTACTGTATGTGCCGTGCTTCCAGTTCTCGTAATTTCCAGTCCGTCTACGTCATGGTTTGTTTTCTGATAACTTGTCCACTGCAGCATAATATAAAACAAATGAGCGATCTTAGCAAAACAAAGCAACAAGTTGACAGACAACACACTTCGATCACGTGTTCCGAGTACAGATGAGGGTCCAGTTCAATCGACACTTTCCGAAAATAGCTTGAGAATTTCTACAGCATTGATTCACACCATTGTTAAGCTTTTGTAATTGGTCAGCCATCTCTACCGTTTCTCATCTCCTCACCACAATAGAAGGCTGTCCTGCTACAGCGTCAATTCCTTCCATCTTGAGCGTCCATCTACCTAATGTTGCCTGTGTAGTCTCTGAAGCTTCTACGGGCGGGACGTACGTGTGATACACTCGTACACGCAGCTGCTTGGTCTCTACCTGCTTGTTTACAATGACAACGACGAGTCACTCGATGCCCAAAAGGTAGAGCAGCATTCTACTGCAATGAAAGTGACGCACCTGCAAGGGATAATAGCGTTCTCCACGCAGCTCACGTGTCATAGACTGCAGACGCGACGAGAGCTCCTGGTGCGCTGTCTGCGTGCGTGTGAGCAGGTCAATCTCACGCTGACACGGCCATTCGCCTTGCAACAAATCCTATAGTCATAACACAAGAGCGTAGGTCACTAGAGATGGCCATGGACGCAAGCAATAAAGGTCTAGACGACATCACCACAGGTATCGCGGTCATGCAGTTTGTTTTTGGTCCAAAATGTGAAAGTACACAATTTAAAGTCCAATTTGAACGTTGACTGCCTTGAATGGGACCAGACCATATTTCGATTGCATTTCCACCAATAAGCGTGTGTTTAGAGCATGTAGTACGTTTAACGTGCTCAGCTGATCCCCCCTTTCAGCCAATCATCGTCGGGCTGGTGATAGCTCACGGTTTAGCAACCCGACGTGCTCTTGTAAGCTCTGTTGCCTGCCACTAGCTCGGCATACAGCGTCTAATGAGCGAAACTACGACTCTATCGACTCTGGGTGATAACAGCAACCTTACTAACGAAAATTTGGACTTTAATAAAGCAGGAAGAGCCCGAGAAGAAGACGTTGCTCGACGTTGGAGCGATGACAACGAGGAAGAGACCGCAGAGGTCAATGAGAACGACGATTTCTTTGGCAGAATCGAAGACGAGTCATGGGACGGTCTAGTGGAGACCACGTACAATTTTCATCTGCAATTTGCGCCAAGCATTTCGTGCCCAATTTGCTTCCACGTGACCCAATTTCCCGCCCGTCAAAATTGTGGTCACGTGTTGTGTTTTTCGTGCATCCAGCACTCATTTTCATTCTTGGATGAATGCTCTTTATGTCAAGCTCAGGTGGTTTCTAGAGCTAGTAAGCTTGAAGTTGTTCCAGGGTCAGAAACAACGGAATCGTCATCTGCTAAGGCTGGGCAAGATTTGCATTTGCCGGTACATTTGAGACTTGTCGTTATTACTGTGATTTGACTTACATGTCTAAGATTACTATGTGATGTTTCTTTTGATAGATCTCATCGTCGACTATGTATTCGATACCGTACCAAGGTGCCATTGTAAAATTGGACCTCACACACTTTAACAATACTAACTACATCAATACTATCGTCACAGCCGTGTCCACGGGCTATGACATGAGTCGAGTAGACGATGATGTGCTGTCAAGTTTCAGTCATGTGCCTTTCGGGCTGGACAATCATAGCGACTTGGACGACGTTGTTAACCTCGATGACCTGGTTTCGTCGGGCAGCGAACGGTCTTCACCTCCAGTGGCAGCAAGAACTTCTCTCAGTCAAAGTATTATCGCAGGACCAGCACGGCATCCACGAACGTCGCTACGAAAAATGAGCACTTGTTCTTCTAGACCGGCATCAGCACACAGGTAGACGGTAATGGTAAACAAAATGGCACCTACAGTTGCTCGAATGACGAGCAGCCAAGTGGGCAAGAGGAAAGCCAGAACGCGAACGGTCAAACGCAAGGAGCTTGTAATTGTTCGTATGAAATGGGTAACGGTGAGATCAGAGGGCTTGCCACCAGACCCTCGATACGACTGTGGGCTAGCGATCCATGGGAATGTCGTGATTGTTGTAGGTGGCATCGTCGGCAAGCTACGCCTAAACGACTTGCACACTTTAGACCTCGCAGCAAAGCCGTCGCCTCGATGGGCTCAACCACCGATTAGCGGTACGCCACCACCGTCAGGTCACCTGCTCCAGATATTCGTCCTTGGCGACGATTTGTATGCGATCGGTGGCACAATTGATGGAAAATTTCTAACAGAACTTCACCAGCTCAACGTCAGTACGTTCAACCATGCGGCTGCTTCTTGTGTAATTCCGTGACTTGCAACTAACAATCACATCGCGTGGACCAAGCAGAAGAATGGAAGTGGGATAAGCTTGAAGTTGCCGGAAACCCTCCGTCAATGCGATACTGGTACTCGCTGGCAGTGTTGCAGGGCATGGCTATCTTGTACGGGGGTTACGGGCATCCTCAGCGACTTAGCGATACGTTTGCGCTTCGATTTGGTTTGTTCGAATTCCGATTTGCCGTTGCTTGTACGCAGTTCTGACCATAAGCTTCTATTTGACAGGCACAAGAATTCCGACATGGGTGGAGCTGCGGCCTCGAGGTGATATCCCGGGACCGTCCTCAACGCATTCTGTGTGCGTTATAAAAGACCGCATGTACATTTTCGGAGGATACGACGGCAAATACCGTCGTGGTCAAGTATTTGCTTTTGAAATTGGTACGTTTTGTGCCTGGATGGTCAGGATGGGTGACGTGCCAGTTGGTATGATGGACATGCCAGTTAGTATGACAGATGGTATCTGACATGCCACAGTTGACAGGTTATGACAGCACGTTAGGTTAAGCACGATAGGACTTATGGTTGTTTAATTAATTCATTCTCATTTCTACCTACATCTCCAGAAGCCTCTCCAGCAAGCTCTCGGAGCCGATTGCCCCTCTGCCAGCCAAGGGCGTGTCATTTTGAAATTTCAATTTTGAAATCAAGAGAATTAAATCCGTAAGCAAAACAATATTATCATGTGCAGATACGATGAAAACGACTACGTCACTTATACGGTGGTGATATCACCAGCCCAAGACGGAATCCCGGCTGATACCATGCAAGTTAAAATGAACAAGTTTAAAGGAGGAAGTCCGCGGGACTATCTCAAGTGGAGTTGTGACTTCCAAAGCCTTGCCAAGAAGAAAGGGTGGAATGATGAGCAAAAGAGCCGTAATATTTTAGCTTTCATTGAGGGGGACCTCGCATACGACGTAAACCTCTTGGTGATCGAAGCAAGAACCAATAGTTGGACTTTTGACCGTTTCTTTACCGCTGTGGGGCTGCTCTCAGTACCAGAAGATTTTAGCGAAGATCTGGACAATGAATTATGGAACATGACAAAGCGACGGGATGAAATTGTTCTAAAGTTTTCTTAGCGTTTTCGTGAAAACATTCGTTTATTCGCTGAGCTTCCGCAGGACGCGGAGGTGATACCAGATGTGCAAATGCGTCGATACTTCAAGCGCGGGATGCCGATATCATGGCAAGATAAGTTGGCAGCGGCGGGTGTCATCCCTGATACGCTCAACGAAATGATACTTTACTTTTCACGCCTTGAGAAACAAGAAAGATTACACAAGGGGCCATCTTCACAAGAAGGCCATAGAAACAAAGGCGGACCTTCGCGTGCGAGGGTGGTTGGGAGGTTGGTCGACTGCTCCAGCAGTCGTACCACCAGTTGCCTCTCGCTTAAGTGAGAGTGCAACGAACTTCTAAACAAGAAGTCACCGACGTAACGCAGAAGCTTTTTCAGCTTCTCGTGCGTGGTGCTTCGGTGTTATCAAATTCAAGACTGAGCTATATTTAGTGAATCATAATTAAATATAAACTTATCTACTGATTGGCTATATATGTATATAGATCGGATACGCGACTCTTTAGAAGCGTATCCTGTCGCATGAACTTAAATCTAGATTTAAGTTTGCGAATGACGTCCTTCTGAGACGTCGCGATGCCTAGCTTCAACTAGCGTCATCCCTTCCCATGTGAATCTATAAATGGATATCACATTCACGAGGGTGGATCACATTTGTGTATCGCACCCAAGTGACAGGTCAAAAGTAATCATAAAAACTTTTAGACCAAACATGCAGTATATTAATTAATGTTTGCGTGTAACTAGATGCCCTGTTACAGATTCAAATTCAAATTTGAATTTTTCAAAATGACACGCCTTTGGCTGGCAGAGGGGCTATCGGCTCCGGGAGCTTATTGGAGAGGCTTCTGGAGATGTACATAAAAAATGAGAATGAAATAAATAAACAACCATAAGTCCTACCGTGTTTCACCTAATCTGCTCTCATAACCTGTCAACTGTGGCATGTCAGATACTCTCAAATGTTTCATGTCACAAACTGTTTGTCCGATGACTTCACGTGGTCGAGGGTAACGTCATAGCCACTCGCGATCGAAACTTTCTGCCGTTGTGAGCGACAACTTGTTTGCTTGGACACCCACTTCCATTCACCTCGTTCCCTGATCAATTATGGTGATTCCGTAGCGTTCGTCGTCGTAGGGCCCAATGAGATCAACATGAACCACATCAAATGGGTTAACGGTTATCATAGTCCCTGGCGGTACCATAGTCTTGTTTTTCACCATGCACTACGCAGCTCACTGCAGACGACGACGAGAGCTCCTGGTGCGCTGTCTGCGTGCGTGTGAGCAGGTCAATCTCACGCTGACACGGCCATTCGCTTTGCAACAGATCCTATAGTCAAAACACAGGAGTGTAGTTCAGTAGAGATGGTCATGGACGCAGGCAATAAAGGTCTAGACGACATCACCACAGGTATCGCGGTCATGCAGTTTGTTTTTTAGTCCAAAATGTGAAAGTACACAATTTAAAGTCCAATTTGACCGTTGGCTACCTTAAATGAGACCGACCATTTTTCAATTGCATTTCCACCAATGAGCGTGTAGTAGCCAGAATTGATGAGCTACATAGAGATTAGTATTAAGTTCACTGTCTCTCTTACCGATAGCTACGTCTTACATAATAGAAGGTGATATCGTCATTATGGAGGAAAAAGGAGATGGTGCGCTTGGTATGGCAAATGTTGGAGGTGCTGGCAACGTGGCCAAAGTGGTGTTACTTCTGCTAAACATGATGTTTATGGTGTTTGGGTGCCTATTGGTGTACTTTAGCCACCGTGTCAAGAAATCTGGGTGGCTCGACGCCTTTGAGAGCGATTACACGTGGATTGGCTCGTCCACACTTATTTTTACACTGGTATTGGGTGCAGTGGTTATTATAGTCTCGGCATTTGGTTGTTTTGGTGCCTTGCTGCAGCAAAAGTTGCTGCTTACGAGCTATGCTATTGTACTTGTCATTACGACCATTCTCTTTATCGTGGTGACTGTGGGAGCCAACATGGCCAATTCCAAAGCCTCTAACTGGAGTAGTGTTGTCTACCCAGCGACGAACGACGAGGAATCTCTAGGAAGCAATTTTAATCAGCTCTATTGCTACGCTCAGGTACCTTATTATTGCCAGGATGCTACAGTAAATACGATGCTGAAGATGTTTAACGTCTCGGCTCCAGGCCACTTCACAGACATGACGACCAATGTGACAAATATTTGCTCCACAGTAAAGCTTCCAATTATCAGCAACGTCTGCATTGTGTGTGACTTGACTGCTAAATACAAAAAGTACTCGATGGTTTTGGACTGGATCGAGACGTCGTGTCCCCGAACGAGCACGAACCAAGTCTGGTGCGGCGGCTTCCTGCTCAATGCTACAGCTGCGAATGACATGTCGACCAACGCGCCGTTTATGGAATGCCGTAGTGCCTTTTACCAGCTTGTGGAGAAGTGGACGAACGTCGTGATAGTGGCTAGCACCATCTGCATCATCGCAGCCGGCATTGTACTCGTTATGACAGGTGTGCTGTGGCGGAACGTGCGAGCAGCACGACAACCGACGGAAATCGTGGCAACTTCACCAGCCCCAATATACCACAACTGTGACCAGATGATAGGCCTTTCACAGCGCAGCGAGGCAACGAATACTAACAACTTCAGCATGTTTTCGACTGCACCTTGCAATCCCAATCCTGGGCATCGTCGATATGATAGTCCGTACTAGGACCACAGTGGATGCGTGATGATATCTAATGTATTCTTCGTGAGATGTTCCTGTTATTGTTATGCATCTATGGTCTGGGCACAGCAAAGCGCTACTTCCTGAACACTAGCAACTTGTCATCAGTGCTTTGCTCGTCAAGCTCAAGGCACTTCTGAAAGAAAGAAGAGGCATTTTGTTTGCGGTACTGCTCGTTCAAGTTAGCCAACGGATCGCGCACGAAAAACTGACGCGCACGACGCTGACGGCTTTTCTTGCGTGAGTCGTTCTTGTTGTTCTCACTGGTGATCTTCTTGTGCAGCGGGTTGCTAGGCGGCACAGGCACTTTCGGTTTGAATGCAAAGGTTGCACCAGCATACGGGTCAAATGCGTCCATAAGCGCTCGAGCATGCTCGTTCGGCAGGGATGGAGCCATCTGGGCAGTGCCAAGCGCGTAACTGGACAGCTTTGGATGGACATGATGTGTCAACAACGCCAGCTCCCAGCATGCACTTGAGAACGGGTTGGCAAAGTCGGGATCGTCAATGTCCGCGCGGTATTCACCTGAAGCCACACGATCCACGTCCGATTCCAGAAGCTGCTGTAACTTTGCGTAGCGTTGAAAAAGTGCACGAAGCAGAGCCAAAGTAGCTAAAGCCTGATGCGGAGGAAGGTGCTGCGCCACAAGCAACAGTCGCTTCACAAAAGCCGCCACACGCTCGATTACAATTTCTTTTCGTCGAAGGAACACTGCTTCCACACACTGCAGCAGAGTTGGAAAGCACGACGAGTCCAAGCCCGCTTCACCATCGGCAAACCGGTGCAACAGACGGTAAAGAATATCCACAAACTCCTTTTCGTCGATCATGAGTTCCTGTCCACCGGGGCCTTGTAATGCACGCAGTCCCGTTAGTACGGCCTGCAGTGCTGCCGGAAGTGGTAGTAGATCTTCTTCGCGCAGCACAACCTTGAGTACTTTGAGCAAGTCGATCATGATATCAAGATTAATCAGGAACGAGTATTTCGCCAGTCCTTCCAATACAGCTGGTAGTGCCTGCGAGTAGGTAGCTTGCTTCAGAATGCGAAAGTAAATGAGAACCAATTCGTGCAAGATATCAGCCTGCGTCTTTTCGCGCTCAGCACGATCCACAACAGCTTCGGCTTCCTTGAGACCGGCAGCAATATTATCACCATCCGCCTGCTGACGACGACGTTTCTTGCGATCAGACTTGGCTTTCTTGCGAGCTGCCTCGCCTTGCTCCATGGTCACCTCAAGTGGCATAGCCAGCAGTGTTTGAATAATGAAGGGCTGCACACGGTGTTGCTTTTGCTTCACATAGCTTGAAATCTGTTGTACGATCTCATACGAGCAAGCACACGTTTTGTCATTCTTAAAGACACTTTCAAACGACGCGCAAGCCTGCTTGCGGATATTCGGAAACTGCGAGTCTGCCAGTGGCACCAGTGCGATCACAAGATTAAGGTGAAAGTTAAAGGCATACTTCTTTTCCAGCAGCTGCGCCAAACAACGGACACTGGTCTCGGCTAGCAATACGTCACACCGTTCACGTACCGTCATCGTCGCTAGCTGTTCTGGGCGCTTCCTCTTGAGCCCCGTCGAAACCAGATCAGCACAGTACTTGAGAAACTTCTGGTAATTGCTCAGCAGTGCCGCTTCAAAATCCTGCATCTGTTGCACCTTCTTCTTCATGGGACGTCCATGGTTCTGTTTGCCCTTTTCCTCTGCGTTAGCATTGTTCTGAAGACGAATCCGGTAGTCGGGTAGAATATCCAAAAATACCGACAACTGCGACATCAGACTAAGACGCTGCACGGTCGAGTCGGGATCTCGGCACAACAATTGCAACTGTTGAATCTTGCTTAGTTGCTGCGGATGCTCTTTACTCTTCTTAAAAGAGTCCTCCGGATTCTCCAAAATACTTTCACAGAGCTGTGCAATCTCCACCTTTTTCGACACCAGTCGAAGTCCACGTTGACGCATCAGATCCACCGTCGACAGCTCACTTTGCGGCATCTCCGTAGGTTTTGCAGCCAAAGCGTCTGTAATTTCTTCAAATTCCATGTCCGACACATCCGATTCAACCTCTTCTTCTCCTGCTCCTTCTTCTGCTTCGTTTTCAGTTTCAACGGCCTTGGGCTTTATCGCCTTCTCGACCAACAGTTTATTGGCACGCACACTGCCGTCCATGAATTTGACAGGTAATTTATCCTTTAGCACCACCTCATTGTCCGTCGTCCACGCCGCTTTGCGTGGATGAGCCTCTAGCTTTTCCAATGGCATATTCTCGTCATCGTCATCGTTTATCTTCATCTTGTCCTCTGTCTTAACAGAATTCACCGTCGGCTTCTTGTCATTCTTGGTACGTACCGGTTTACTCAGTGCCTGGGCGTCCATATTGTCTAGAAAAGCTGTAAACTCAGTGTTGTCATTGTAAAAGGCCACATCCTCTTCATCAATCTCCACGTCTTCCTCTTCCTTCTGTTCGGGTTGACGACTCGACTGCTGTGGCTTCTTGGGGCCTTTCTTTTTGTTCCTTTTAAGTCCAGACAATGAGCCTTTGCGATCATCTTGTCCCTTTCTCTGTGTCTTTCTCGTATTGTTGCCAGTTCCACTAGAAACGGCCTTGCGCTTCTTGCCTTTACCTGCCATCGCCATTATCCTGTGCTGACTGCAGGCCAATCAAACGAAGACAGAATATAAAGCCACTAGACAATATAAAGACAATATAATTTGTCATGCTGTACGTTTTATCTTTTTTTGTCATACTCAGCTATGTATACATAGTGTAGCCATTTGGGATTACCAGAATGGACACCATCCATAATAGAGTTGGCACAGGTTTTCATGCGACGTGGCTTGATGGATCAATCGATCCACCTGTGCGTCCACTGTAAGCACTTTGTTGCCATCATCAAAATCACGACCAGCTAATTTCTTCTTGACACGCTCAATGACACTTAATGCCTTTTCATTCAGCTGCGGATGTTCCGCCGCTACAAATGAAGTGCCAAAGTTGTCGCGCTGTGTCTCAGACATCGAATTGCGTGCCATTGCTGGGTCCAGCATGTCCATGTTGTAGCCTAGCATTGCAGCCTCAGACGAAGAGTTTCGCCGTCGCTTTGGAGTCACGGGGGCTGATGACGTCGAGCTCTTCATACTGCCTTCCGTCAGCTTGTCCTCTTCCGAAATCCTTTCACTTGCAGCATCGCCTTCCCCGTCCCCACTACCACGTACATCGCTTTCGCCTTCATGGCTAATATGATCAACGTTAGCATCTGTACCATCTCCGGTATCTCCTTCACGTCCAGCGCCACCAGCACCGTCATCTTCTTCTGGTTGCGCATGAGACGGCACGGCGTCCTTCTTAAGCAGACGCCAGTTAATCAAGGGGTCGTACACGAACGCCTCAAGCACGGCCATGAGTGAATCGCGGTTATCACGAAGTACACGCATCGATGCTTCGCAAGTGTAACGGAAGTTGCCTTCAATGCCACTGACCTCCATTGCCTGTGTCAGCATGCGCGTGAGTCGGAACGGAATCTTCTCCGGATACTTGTCGCGTTCCATTGCTACTTCAAAACAGTCACCAAAGTCAATATGAACGAGTTTGCCAGACACACGATCTAGCATGAGATTGCTCGGGTGACGATCACCAAGACCGAGGATGTAACCAGCCATCGACATGACTGCTAGCGAACGCGTGAAATTCCGGCGACGGTCGAGCCATACCTCAGAGTCCTGACTCTTTAGCCACAAGACTCGATACAGATCTTGACCAGTGGTCTCTCCCAGCGCATATTTGAATGCCTCAACTTTCTGCATGAGCGGCAACTTGTCGTAGTCTGGGGCCATCTGCACCATTAGACGATGTTCGACGTTTAGTTGGATCTTACGCGCCTCGCGGTAGTCGCGGATAAGCTGATGCAGGGTATCACAGTTAGGCACCCATCCAATAAGGCCGCTTGTGTGCGACAATGGAAGTACTGAATAACGCTGGATGCCCAAATTACGCTTGCTGGTGTCACTGTCGTTTGATAGCAACGTGTTGATCACGCCGAAGAGCTGCATCACGCGCTCATCCTGACGCAAATCCTCGTGGCCTTTAAGCAGAAACGGGTAAGCTTTTCCATCGCTTCCGTTGATAGACACCCTTCTCGGTCGTTGCTTTGATGTAAGCACTGTAACTTTTGTATCGAAAGACTGGATGCGAACAATTGGGGCACCAGCCTTGTACGTGCCTGGTACTGCAAGCGTGAGATTACGCACTGACAGTAACTTCGGTCCAACGTTAGCCAGTTCCAGCGTTGAAAGGTTTGCAAGCTGCTTGCGAATCTTAGAGAAAACGCTGTAATAGATGTCCCATGCCTGATTCAGATCGTCTAAACTCTTCGTGCGCTCATACACATTTGTCCATTCCTTCGCATAGTGTAGATCTCGAGCGAACGCTTGGAAGAACGCTACCTCGCGTAGTGTAGGCGCTTCCTCTATGCCGATTTGATCCATTAGTTCATGAAGTGGAGCCAACTCGGCAATCATAGCAGTCACATCGCGGTTGTTGAAAAAATGCTTAGACGCTTCTTCAAGAGCGCCGTGCCATAATTCATTCCACAGGATGGCCACGCGAATAAGTTCACGCGACACCATGTCAGCCTCATACACAAGCTGGGAGCTATGGCGGCGTACAGCAGCAAGAATTCCTTCTGCCGCAAGCTTTCGAGTGGGGTTGAGCGCCTTAGATGCCACCGTAATCGGGTAAATTAGAGCCTGAGGGTGTGCCTGACCAATGCGAGAGAGCAGATCATGAAGCAGGTCGCTTGTGTTTGGGTTGGGTGTATCAATACGCGCGATAAGCTGCGGGATGACATTTAACCACGTATCAATAGATGCCTCATGGAACCCCTCGACCATCGCCATATGAACATCGCTACGATTGCCTTGCGCGAACCAAAGTGTCAGGAGGCGTAAAACGTCTTTCGTCACATCATAACTCGTGTGGCCAAATGAAATCGACCGAAAGAAACCCTGAATGGCTCGAACAGCGTAATGCTTTGGATCTCCTTGACCAGGTTCCTTCGCGGTAGCCTCAAGCGCCCGGAAGTTCATAAGGGCCCACTCATGCCATGCGCGGTCATTGGTTGGGTCCAGCTTTGTTGCTGTCTCAAGACATTCAAGGACATGGTCAAACGCTCCATCGGCTTGCTTGTGTGGCTCGGATAGGGACATTTGCCATTCGCCCAGTTGAATGTACACTTGCACGCGAAGCCTGCGCATATCTTCGTTCGTTGGATCCCCGTGCTGCTCCAAAGCCTCAATGAAGTAATCCATCTGCTTCAAAGCCACATCTTCTCTATTTTCTGCCCACAGATGTCGTAAATAGCTAAAGGCCACACGCGGGTCCTGTGCTGCACTATCCGCTAAGCTCAACAGTCCGTTCGCAAAACCTTGACTTGCTCCAGCATTACCACCGAGATTAATCGGAATCGGTGCGTAAGGGTCCCGTTCGACACTGCGGATGAACGGTTGTGCGCCAACACGCCATAGCGCACTGGAAGCGAGGTTTAGGTGCCCTGACTTCAGGCACAAACGCGCATACTTTAGCCAGATATCCACATCTTCTCTGGGATCGAATACAAGCGATCGCACCAGCATGAGACTTTGCCACACTTCGATGTTACGCTCCACTCCTAACATACGCCTGGTCCAAATCGTTTGTAGTTTCTTCAGTGCTACTTGCTTCTCATGTCCATACGATGTCGATGATGCCGAAGACACGAAGTTGAGACTGCTGATGCTTTGTTTGCGACGTGATGCAGTTGTGGACGTTGTAGTCGATGATGTAGGAGCTGACAGAAGCGTAAGCTCACCGTTATTCTTACAGGCAAAGGTCTTTAAGTAAGCGACAATTTCCTCCAGCTCCGTCAGCATTTGCAGATTTACGATGGCTGGAAGATATGCTCGAGCGTAACTCTCGCTTACAAGGGAACGTAGTGTTGGGTCCATTTCCTTACGGCAGTCGGCAATCGAGCCCATGGCTTCATCCAACTCCATACGCCGAATTGACACAACTGCCTGAAAAAGATGCGACTCCGTGGCGTCCATATCTGAGTTGATGTACTTCGGAATGGAGTCCCAGTTTTGCAGCGAAAAGGCGACCCGCGCGCCACTGCTGCACAATTCTTTCTTCAGAGCCGGAGGCACATCCAAATGTGTCTCTCCATCTTCATTTAAATCTTGGCTCTCACCGTAAATTTTGGACCAAGTCTCCTGCACGTGGTCGTCTAGCTTTCGCCACTCACCAATTGCCCACAGACAGCGCATTTTGCCAAAGATAGACTCCACATTGTTCGGGTTATCTAGAAGAACGCGGTCATGTGTTGCTAATGCATCGTCCCAGCGCAAAAGCTTTTCGTGCCACGACGCCTTCACTTCAATGCCTGGCAGTTTTTCGAGGGCATACTTTAATATACCACGTGCAGCCTCCGGCTGATTCAGTTTTGAGTTAATACTGATGAGTGCCTGGATTCCATCGGTACTTGGATTGGTGTTAAACTCGAGCTCTTTGTAGTGAAGTGCCTTGGCGAAAGAATGGCACTTGTCGGCCAAAGACCCAAGCAATCGGATATCAATCGGCAGAGGTTGATCGTCGTGCTCCATGAACTCAGCAAGATTAAGCAGAGTTTGAAGAATCTCCGAGGGCAGATGAGGCGACTGGAAGGCTGACTCCAGAGACCGAATCAAGTTGTCTTGAGTCGGAGAAGACAAATGCGGCCACACACTTACAAATGATGCGTTAAACAGCTCTCGGGCCAAAGGCTGATACACTGAAGCCAGCTCTTTGCAAGCTCGTAGAACAGGTGACGGGGACTCTCGAAGCAACTCAACCGAGAATCCCAGGATCCAATCGTTCCAATCTTCCTTGGTTGATCGCTGAGATGCCTCCCACGCCTTCATCAAATTCTTTTGGTCGCATGGTAAGCTCTTCGTATCATCTGCGGTAGTCGAGCTTGAGTCCTTGCGATCACC
Source organism: Peronospora farinosa (assembly GCA_947646735.1). NCBI lineage: Eukaryota > Oomycota > Peronosporomycetes > Peronosporales > Peronosporaceae > Peronospora > Peronospora farinosa. Next base: position 304,954 of record CANTFK010000228.1, read on the forward strand.
CGAGGTATCAATACGCAGTTTAAGCGGATCTGTTGCCCATGATGCTACCGGCAGCGGCTGGTACTTTAATATCTTCGACACCAGGAGATCATAGCGATCGAAAATGTCGTTCGAACGCGATGTATGGCGACCCAGAACCTGACTAATTACTGGAACGAAGATCGCATAGTCGTCCCCCATCGTGTAGACCATGCAGCATAGGCAATCCATGGCAAGATACACCATCTCCGGCTGCGACGAGATCACACGTGCCAACATGTGGATAATTTTAGACGCATACACGCTTACGTTAAGCTTCTTCACGAGTGACCCAAGGGAGCCAAGACCTTGCTTCCGCGCTTTCACGTCCGCATCGCTCTGAATAAGTGCCACGAGTGCTGGGATGATTAGATGAAGATATCCATCCAATAGACGGCCAAGCGAAACAGTAGTCTTCAACACCAACAGAGTCCGGGGCCGGGCAGGGTTATCACGCTCTGTCCGAATCACGCGTAGCATTTGAGGAATGAGGTCAGGCAAGTAGACACGAAAATTCTCGCCAAGTGAAGTTGCCAGCTTCTTGACCAAGTTAAGAACCTCTTCAAGGTGCTCGTCCCAATAGCTATTCACGATGGACAGCAATGCGACGTGGTCCAAGTGCGGCTGAATCTGCTCCTCGACAATCTGTACCAGATCGCAAAGCTGCTCAAAAAGAAATTTACGCAGAGAACGGTTTACTTTCTCCAGAGCGTAGAGAAAAGCTGGGATGATATTGCCCAAATGTTGTCCCATACGTTTTCTTTGGCTTTTACATATGTACATGATAGCCATAAACGTGCCTTGGTAGTGTACCGAATTACGCGGTTCGAGCAGAATACGGATCAATGCATTAGTCGCAACAGTGGGGAAATACTGGGACGAGTCGGGGATCATCGATGGCAGCAAATCATCAGGCGGAACCTCCAAAATAATGTTTGTCAGTTTTCCGCTGGTCTGCTTGTCACTTTTCGCCACCTTCCGAGCTGGTGTCAGCAAAAGTGATTCTCCGAGTTGATAAGCATCTTCCTCGCAGCTGCCATCTAGCAACCTAAGCCCGCCAATTCCATTGCCAATACGGATACCGATTACAGCTCCATTTGTCTGATGTGACCCAACACCAAACCTGTTTGTCGTCAACGCTTCTAAAGGATTTGCTGCATTATCCATTAAGCTGAACGCACCACCAGCACCAACAGCAAACGCGCTGGAATGAAACTCCTTCTTCTTGGCATCCATGAGCTTGCCTTGCTTTTGTAAATGAAATAAGCGAAGATTATACGGATCTAATGCTCCCAAAACACCGATCGTACGTCCTGCTTCGACCCGCAAGGATTCGAAAGCATCACCAGACTTCTGCAGCGCTTGGCAGAGCAAGTCTAGCAATTCCGGGTACTCATGGTACGGGAGCACCACATAACCGGTCGATGACACTAGCTGTCCCAAAGTTTTGATAGCGACCTGTAAAATCTGCGGATTACTAGAGTCGCGCATTTCGTCAATAACATCCGGTAATAGCTGACCGAGGTACGGCGTCAGTTCTTGTGCTCCGACTTCGGCCAAGTCACCTAAGGTTGCCAGGATGGCTTTGCTCACACTGATCGTGCTTCGATTATGACTACGGCGTTCCGAGTCTTCGCGTAAATTCTTCATCAAAACGCGTAGAATGGGGAGCACGTATGGCTGGGCTAGCTGTGATGCTGACCGCAACAAACAACCAATTAAAAGCGCACCCTCTTCCTTGCCCCGGGAGTCTCCACTAAACTCTAATTCAGCCAAAAGCTGCACCAGCGTTTGCCGGAGAGAGGGTAGTACAGTGGAAGGGTTGTGATGCGTGAGTCTTCCGAGCGTACTCATTGCTGTTTGACGAATGCTAAAAACCTCATCATTGAGCGCAATAAATAAGCAGCGCAAGTTATCGTTCAAAGCCAACAATGGGTCAAAACGTGAATCCAACGATGCCAAAACACGCAAACGAATACTCGCTTCAGTATCAGCGATGCCCACTGTTAACAATCGCTCCAATACAGATGTAACAGGACGAGCAAAATCGTCCGAGGTCATCGCTGTACTGCCACCGCGGTCTTCACCTGATGGCAGGAGAAGTTTACAGCACGTAAGTGCTGCACTTTTACGGATAGCTGCAACTTCATGGTCAAGAAATTTGACCACAGTTTCGTGGACAAACGACATGATTGGGACGAGTCGGTTGCCCTGAAAGTCAAAATTTGCCAATGTCTCTAATGCAAGCGCCTGCATTGCGATCGTTGATGATACCTCGGCTGATGGCGCACCACTATCGGATGCCCCATTGGTCTTTGCCCCCGTAGCAGAAAGAAAGAGGTTCGACAGCATTCCACCCGTCACGGAGATGGAAGTTGTCTTGATCCTCCTACTGGTTGGAGTCGTAGCAGATCCAGTGGTATCGTTTTGCCTGGAGCGCAAAATTGAGCTTAACCTCTCGAACAGCTTCTGTTGGATAATGGGTTTCATGGGCGGGATCTTCTTGACGATAGTTGTCAGCGTCTCTACCAGCGACGAGTCGAGGTCATTTTGGAAAAGGGGGCCCACCATCGACTCCAAGTCAACCCTGATAAGTGCAAGTCCCACAGTCTCTGCCAGCATCCGCAGACATGCAAGTGCCTCTCGATGTGTATCAAAATCTTTCTTGCGCACTTGCAGTCCGCCCTTTATTCCATTCATAATCGCCATTAATGCTTGTTCATCCCTTGCTAGTAATGTTCCAATAGCAAGCGAAAGTTTTCCAATCGAAAGCAGCGCATCCGGGCGGGTCGTTGTTGTTGCGGAGAAAAGCACTTCGAGCAGATGATTCATACACGACCGATAACATTTCTCGACGAACACGGACGTATTAAACTTCGCCAAACGCGGAAACAGACTGATCACAGCAGAGCGTACAACAGCGCTCTTATGATCCTGGTGACTGAACACCAAGCGGCAAGCACGAGCATAGTGCGAGTGCATAAAGTCCCCCGTATTGCGTAACAACTCATTCAAAATGAGCAGCGCTCCATGTGTCGCCTCCGAGTTGTTGCGTTTGAATGCCGCTTCTGCTTCATCCAATGCACGATTGTACCAGGACGTTTTACGGTTCGATTCACGCTGCTGAATGAGCATAAAACATGACTGCAGTGATTCACTGGCACTCACTCTTACTACAAGCTTTGAGTCCCAGAATGCGCTCCATATAAAGTCAAAGTATTTGTCCATATATCGAAATGATGTCGAAGGGGCATTGATCGATAATTCTTTCAGGATCATGACTGCAGCATGTCTACGGACGTGAAACGTCTCGTTCTTCAGCCACTCAAGTGCCGGTTTAACGTGATAATCTTCTACAAACTCAATAAGACTTGTGCCGCCTGTGGACACGATATGTCCAAGAGCTTTAGCTGCGACACGTAACATGGGCGGATCGGCACTTGGAATCTTTTCAAACACTCTAGTCAGTGAGTGTGCAAACTCAATGATGGTCTGATCATTGCGTTCGGCAATAAAGAGCTCTACTAGTTCATCCATAGCAGCGATACCGCCCATACGATCGGCATTTTCGTTTGAATTGCACAACATCATCAACCGTGCACTAATGTCAGTGACCCATTTCATGTAGAGCCCATGGGACAGATCACGTGATTCCGACTCAATGTACAAACGTAAGCTCTGTGCTGCACGATGTCGGACACTGCTGTTACTACTACGCAGGCCCGTATGAAACCGTGCAAAGCTTTCGGCCATAGTACTGTAGCTCCAGCCTTTTGTCTTTCGTCGGTCTAATTACAAAATGAGGAATTGAAAAGGGGGAGCGCAATTTACTATACAAACTTCAAGTCAATAGGATGGCGACGGTATTTTATCCGGGTATAAGAGCCGAAACGTCACAAAGCCTTTGTACGTGGTGTTAGTTGAAACTTCATCTCCCGTTCGAAGGCCGCTTGTTTCATACTGCACTTGGCACTGAAATGACCAAGTTTTTTACAATAGCGACATGGCTGTACACAGTCTTTTGAATGGTGGTCATCTTTCTTGCAGTTGTAGCATCGACGATGACGTCTCTTTTGCATCGTGATCGGATGCTGATCATCACCCACTTGAATCGCTTTCGACCGTGTTTCCCACGCTTGCAGCTTGTTCTCAAGCCGCCGCTTCTTGCCCTTCTCCTTTTGACTGTACATCACACGACGACGCTCCTTCTCGTCTGCATCCATAGGTGGTTTTTTCTCCGGGTCTGCTTCATTTTCAAAGTGCTCGACAATACGAGAAAACTGCAGCTTAAAAAAGAAGAGCAAGTCCGACAACTGCGTCGTTTCCGAGCCCTTTGGCAATGTGATTGCTGCCTTCTCCGCAGCAGCAGTATATTCTTCCAACATCAACTGGATAGCTGTATATCAAACAGCATTAACTTCTCTATAAACTATTCCATTTCAACATCTTATTGCCACGTTACCTTCAATTGTAGAGACACAACCAGCTCCAGCTTTATGATAGCGCCAGAAATTGCTCTCTTTGGGTGGATGAGCAAGCTTCACATGACGCAAATTGGCGAGTGTAGGGTCTTTTATGATCACTGACGCTTTTTGCCACGGACAGTCAATGAAGATCAGCGTACGAAGGTCTTGGAGCTCGTTACTGATGATCTCGTCCATTGTCTCGGCCTCAAAAGATGGATATACTACCACAGCGTTATTACGTGTATATTTTATCAAAGTGGTGCTATCATTTACTAACGGATAAGGAATAATCTCCACGTCCTGCGGAGCCAAGACCTTGGCATGTGGTGCCGTACTCTTCTTAATCTTGTCCTGAAACCATATATCGATACGTAGTGGTAACTTCAGTGATGGTACCGTCACGCTCTTTGGTACACCAAGTGGAATGTTGCACTTGGGACAATAGAATTTGTAGCTGCGGTGACAGGATGTACAGGGCAGACGCTGCCACGCCTGCTCGGCACTCATGATATTAAGGTCAATTGGTGGAGCTTGGAGGAATCTATTTTTCATATTAGCCAATCCAAACTTATTATAGTTTTATTTCAATTTAGCCAATCCAAACTTATTATAGTTTTATTTCAATTTAGCCAATGAAACATTACAGTACTTCCCCTCTCGAACTCGTTCAATCAAACGAACGTTTGTTTAGATTTCAGCGGTCTCTACAATTCGACTTTCAACATGTGGTCTACGATGATCCTGCGCTTCCCACTTGCACAGACCAAGTTCCTATCGCGTGGTGCTCTTGTAACTGCAGGTTTAGCAGCCTTTGCATCTTTTTCTAGCTCTTCATTTGTACAATGTGAGGAAACTCCTCAGTCAAAAGTTGCACTGAGTCCCAAGGAATTTCGTTCTTTTACGGTACGAAAAGTGGAAATTGTGAACCACAATACTAAACGCGTGACGTTTGACCTGCCAACGCCTACTCATGAGATGGGTCTTACTACACCGAGCTGCCTTATGGCACGTGCTAAAGTGGATGGGAAGACAGTGGTGCGTCCTTATACGCCCACGAATGTAAACGAGGAAAAGGGCTTTTTGGAACTTGTGGTCAAGGGATATCCACATGGAAAACTAAGTAAGCACATTGTGGAACTCAAGGAGGGAGACTCTCTAGATATGAAGGGTCCTTTCCTTAAGTTCAACTATTATCCTAACAGGTACAAGAGCATCGGTATGATCGCTGGCGGCACCGGCATCACTCCGATGCTGCAGCTTATCAAGACCATTTGTCGTAACCCAGAAGACCACACAGAGATTACTTTGCTGTACTGCAGTGTGTCAGAAAAAGATATTATCCTACGTGAAGAAGTGGAAGCCATGATGTACCTGTACCCGCAGATTTCAGTGATTCATGTGCTGAGCAATCCGTCTGATGAATGGCAGGGTCTGACGGGTTTTGTGTCCAAGGAGATGGTCGAAAAGTACATGCCCGAACCATCGGACGATAACCTTGTGTGCGTCTGCGGCCCTCCGCCAATGATGTACCACGTCTCGGGCGACAAGGCTAAGGACAGGTCTCAAGGCGAGCTCCAGGGCTTGCTCAAGGAGTTGAACTACACTTCGACACAAGTGTTTAAATTCTGAGCCAAAGCAGGTCATGCAAGTCTCGCTCTCGTTAGGTCTAGCGTGCTTGTAGCAAGGATTAAGCTCAAGGGTGTTTGGCTTTTCTCATATTTGGCGGACTACAGCCGCCAGCGTGTTCTATTGCGTGCTGTTAAAAAAGCTGTGTAGTTTTTTGCCGTTGACTTTACCCAGAAGCTTCGTCAGTTCATCTAGCGACTGACTGCTGAGGTCAGCGAGATTCTTGACTTTCGCTAACACCGTACGGTAGTTGTGTTCGTTGATGCCAGGTAACTTCTTCAGCACATCGATTGAGCTGGTGTTGTAGTAGTTCGATGCCAATCCTCCCTCAGCACTACTTCCTTGAGCAGCACCGTCTACTAGCAAACCGTTGCCAAGTGCAGCCGCAGCATTCATGTCTGGCTCATCTTGATACTTCTTGACAATCTTGAAAAGATCCACCGTGGCGTGTGGCGAGCGAGACCAAAGGATCCGCAATGACGGGAAGTGAAGAATCAGCAGTGTAAGCTTGGAGACGATGTTGGTGGCATTTATTTCGGGACTAAGCTCTGACACGTCCTGCAGCGAGAATGCCTTGCCGTGAGTGAATTCAATCAATAGCACGGGTGTTTTGTAAAAGCGCCGCATGCTTTCCGCCTGGTTAAACAATCGCCCGGAATTTAACGAGCCAAAGAGATCGCTTATGCTCTTGCGCTCCACGCAAATCTCAGGCGACAAGACGTAGTCGCCAATTTCTAGCGTCATGGGAAGTACAAACAACCCATCCTTGTGGAGCATGGACGGTAATGCACTCCGGAACTCGCGAACATCAACGACAACTTTAACGCTGGCGCGATGAGATTTGGCCCGACCGCCCGTTCGTGTGTCCATACTGTATTCCACAGTCTGTTGTCGTAGCTTCATGTGGAGCGGAAGATCGTACACATTTGCTGGCATCATCAAGTGTGCTTTCTGGTGGATGAGCTTGTCAAAAGCGCGCTTCTCGCGCTGAATTTCACTCAGATAAGACTGCTGTTCCGTGCTTTCGTTGTACATCATGAAATAAATCTCAAGAGGAGCAATGTGTGAGGTGTGAAAAACTTCAACTTCACGAATGAATGCCATATCGGGGTCGTACAACACGATGCAAGAAGGCATTAGGTCCTCGAGAAACGCTGAGGCGCCGTAGCCTTGTTGTGTGGCTTGATCATATGTACACAAAACGATGCTGTCAAGCGGGTCCATCACTTCAAGTGACAAATTCGGCGTGCCTAAAGGATGATCTCGGCGATGGGATGTTCCTTGGTCAGCACGAAGATGGTTATTGGAAAATGACTTGCACTTGTTATCACGCTTAGATTCGTCATGAGCTGCTGTAATTGTTTCTAGCTCGGCCACTGATAAACCAAAGCTCGACACATCAGTAGTATGAGCTTGGACATCTTTAAAGCTTGAGGATGATGATTCGTCTCGCATACGCTTCTTTGCTTGGACAGATTTTTGTTTACTGTTTTCTGCTTGTGATGGAAGCACCGTTTCATCGTCAGTGTAAAGCTCATCGGATCGTAGCTTCGCAGCAGCCTCCACAAGAAGCCGTTGCTCGAGTCCCAGCGATGTCATGCTGCCTCCCTTTTGCTTCAGCGTGGCCTCCTTCTGCAACAAGTAATGGGCGAAACGGCGCTGCATCATTTCCTGGGCACCCAAACTTAAAAATTCACGTAGCTGTGCACATATTCGCTCGTCCTTGACCATCACCAACACACTTGACCCACCAGCTGCCCGTTCCTCCTTGCTCTTTTTCTTCTTTTGCTCACGCTGTTGTTCATCGTGCACTTCATCCAAGATCTCTTTGAGTGCATCCCATTTAGGATTTTGCTCAAGCACAAGCTTGAGCTCAGCAATACCTGCAGCGTTCGAAGCCGCTCCATTCGAAGCACCTAGGTGACGGAAATTTGCAGGCTTCTTAGTTTTCGGGTCCACAATTTGGTACAATCGTTCTTTTGATGCAGAAAGAAGGCGATCTGCAGCATCTGTGAACAGCCACTGTGACGGATAACGTTGCTGGCCGTTCATGGTTTGATAGTTCACCAGAAACGAATAAAATGAAATGGCATCGTAATGTGGAAGGTATGCCAACAACTGACGAAGCGTCGAGAGGTCTCCAACAAGTTGTTTGGTTTTGACTGGCAATTTGTGCCACAGCGGGTCCAATTGCCGTCGAATGAAGTTACTAAACGACTTGGCAAGAGCCTTGTCCATCGTAAGATCAGCAGCGTCCAGTGATTTGGTGCTGCGTTGTAACTCCTTTACCGTAGCTTCAAGTGCAACAAGCAGCGCTTCTTGCATGATTTTCATAGAAGGTGAAAAGGCCACTTCAATTTCGTACACTTCGGGTTGATGTTTCTCGAGACACGAATTCACTGCAACATGAAACCTCGGATACAGAAACACATTCCGCACGTACAAATGTTTAAGAACTTGTTCCATGCGGTTAAAACCCGACGAGAGAGCGACGCTGTCGTCACAAAACCCTTTGATGAATCCTTCTCGATTGCGTTCACGATAGAGTCGTAGAATAAAAGCTTCCATGGAGGTCTCTGTCACATGATGTGCATCATTTACTAACAGTCCACTGACGCTAGCTGGGTCCATATGATTAGACAATAAATCCACGACGAGGATTCGCGCCGTCACGAAAAAAACGCCGCCGCGCTTGTACATTTGCTGTCTCTCATTTAAACTATTCCGGGCATCGACTACTCGTGGCAACAGATGACGGTCGAGGCCTAGCGCCAGCATTGAGCGTCGTAGCGTCGCTGCCTGATCGTTAACGTTTAGACACAACACGAGACTACGAGGTGAGCAATAGAGACGGACGAAGCTCGCTAACACCCGCAATAGTCCCAGTCCACGACCCATTACTAGAACGCCATCCTGTGCATACAATTCTTCGACAATTTCCTTTTCATACGGCAGCCAACGTGCAGTCAGCGACGAGACCACAGCGTCGGCATCGGCATCGGCAGCATCCACTGAAAGATCGATCACTTCCACTTGCTTCGTCATTTCTGATTGGCTGTAAAAAGAATTTCCAAGTCGACAAACTCTTTTTATGAAATTTGAAATTTGACCTGCTAAAAAACCTTACACGATAAAATAATGTCACCCAAATATCCAAGATGTCTGGGTGCCATGTACAGCTGACGCATCCGGATTTTTTGTACAGGAACAGGAAGCTGATCAGGTCGAAAATGACTTTCAAAATACATATTAATCCACACAGAAGCGATAAAATTTTGACATTAACTTGGCATTTGTAACAATCTTCCCTCTCTTCTTTAATGCCATACGATTTAGCCACGTCTTGACTGTTTGTTGACCAAGTCGTGTGTGTAGTAAACCAGCAGTCGAGTATTCTCACTGGACAGTTGTCGTTCGATCATCGAGTCTCTATTGGTGTCTAGTCGTTCTTTGCCGAATAAACAAAGCGCCAGTGAAGAAGGTAACGAAGCCCCCTCCCCTCCCCTGTTGCACGTGCACGACGGAAGAGTTTTCACAACGGCGCACTCTTTCTTTCACCTTCGTGCTGCTCCGAGCAACGCGAGTGACGTGCCCTTTATGGAATCTCTTGCGTCAGAAACGGAGCTATCGCCAGCAGCGTCTTACCCTCCTAATGACAGCAAGTGGGAAATCTTTGCACGTAACTATCGTGTGACAGAGTTTGTTCTTTCTATCTTTATGTATGGCTTCGCCTTCTTCTTTGCCACGATTCAAGTCGCACAACGTACGAATCAAGTCGACATCTCGTTGTATTCTTTACTTTATTGTTCTATAGGTCTCAATCGGTTTCTAATACAGTATATGATATCATGAATTGTAGGTGAGATCCCAAACATTGAGGTGCAGCTGAACTCGACAATGTCCATATGGGCCCGAGATCCGACGATCAACCAGAAAGAGCTGGCACAGCAAGTTCCCATGACCGCTTTGATCGGTGTGGGAGCATTTGCACCGCTTCTTATTAATCTGTTCATCAACTATGTCCTGCCCAAGTTTCACAATGTGCGTGTCATCGCGCACGACACACGTGATTTTCTCTTGACGATCGTTCTGTCGACGAGTATGGCTACACTGCTGACACAATTCACCAAGAACATGACGGGACGCTTTCGCCCGTGTTTTTATGATATGTGCAATTGGAATTACGATGTCGTGTGGGACGGTGTGACTAATCTTTGTCAAAACCCATCAGGCGAGAAGGAAGGACGCAAAAGTTTCCCGTCCGGACACGCATCTTTTGCATTCGCGACGATGCTTGTTCTTACGGTAGGCTGCTCGTGTGCACTCGCACGCTCTTTGTCTCTCTGGTTTAACCGATAGCTTGTTGTTATGATACCTACAGCTTTACTTGCTTGGGCGATCATCTATAAACTGCGCAAACCGAAGCGAAACGATTATGCGAGGTGGACGCAAGATGTTGAAGCTATTTCTCTGCTTCATCCCAACTTTTTTGGCTTCGTGGGTCGCTGTGACGCGTTCGATCGACAACTGGCATCACTATGCTGACATTCTGGCAGGCAGTATCATTGGGGCCGTTTCCGCATGCTTAGCGTACAGCTATAACTACGCCTCGATTTTCCACAGCAAACATGCTGGCGTCCCTTGGCAAGGCTACCATGCGATCTCTAAGGTATGTCTGTGGATGTTGTGTACTTGTTGGGTTGTGTATTCACTAAATAGATGAATGCGTTGCATATCAGGGAAAGCATACTTCCAGTAATATTGGCATCACATACTCTAGCAGCGGGAACTTTGGCCAAGAAGGCGGACTAGTCAAGCCGCCAGCTGCGCACAATGACTATGTCGTGAACGTTCACAACCGCATTAATGCTGGTAATTAAGCGCATCGATAACTTGCATATTGTAGCGAGATTGTAATCCAACAACAGCTTTGTTATAAAGTCCCAACCTTCCTCCCTCTCCTAATTCTTGCCCCAGTCTGTTCAAAGACTAGTACATCAGGTACTAAATGGCTTAAGCTAGAAACACTTATGAGGTTGCTGGACGTCGGCAACGAGGTGAGTGCCGACGTAACGCCAAAGTGCATTCGGACCAAGTTACCACTGAGGTGTAAGTCGTTTGCGGCGTCATCGTTCCACTGACAGTTGAGTTGATGAGATCTATGTGTTTCCAAAAGTATGAAAGCTCGTCCAGGTACTCGTGAATACGCGTAACGTTTTACTGACAAGGGCTCAATCTGCTAGCATCAGTAAAGTGCTGATCGAATTCACGAAGGAGTTAACCCGCCCCAGCTCCAATGACATGTGCAAATGGCAGTACGAGGTGGTGTCGGACGGAGTCACAAACCCCTGCAGGAGAAACAACAGAGTCGGGAAAGTTTATTATCAGGTCACGCTTCGTTCGCACGGTCCACGTGCTTTTGCTTCGTTCTAGCTCATTGATACTTGTTCAAAAGTGCTTCTAGCGTCCCCGGATATCGCAAACGGCTAAGGCATCAATCGGCAAGGTGCTATTGCCAGCATTAATGGCCAATGCCGGGGTCATGGGTTTGTCGGCTATTCCATTAATCGGCACGTGCGTCACGATATATACGAAAGACTACAATGATTCGGCCGGTGTGTACTCGGGTAATAGTTCACGAAAGCAATAAAGCTCACGTGCACTTTTATAAGTCGGAGTCTCTCAAGCCGACGATGTACTCGCTCGACATGTGCTTAACCATCTGCGACCGCGGGTCGAAACTGGGTTGCCACAATGCCGGTTGGTTGAGATTTTCTCTCTTGGCTTTCTTCGCATTCTGCAGACAAGTATGAACATTTTAGTACACTACCATTCCTACTCGCTCTGTTCTCTCCTTACCATGCGACGCTCGTGAATCTCCTCGAGAGGCAGCCCTGCCGAATCCCAACCAAAGATCGATCCGTAGTTGTAGTTGAACGCAAATAGAGCCGATACAGCACCGATAACGCTGCCTGCCAGAATGTCACTGTAGTGGTGCCAGTTGTCGATGCAACGGGAGATTGCAATCCAGGAAGCGAGCAGAATCGGTGTGCAGCACATGAACAGCATCAAAGACTTTTTGCCACCTCGCAACGTGGAATCGCTGCGGTTCTCGCAGTTAAGACGCGATCGACCCAGCAGGTAGAGCTGTGATCAAAACCAAAACCATTAAAGTCAGCTAAACTCACTTGCTCGCTGTTGTAAAAGAGTTCGACGTACCGCAAGAATCAGCATCGATGCCCACGCAAAAGAAGCGTGTCCAGAAGGAAAACTCTGCCGCCCTTCCTTTTCACCAACAGGGTCCGTACACAAATTGGTAACTCCGTCCCAAACCACGTCGTGGTTCCATTTGCACATGTCGTAGAAACTCGGACGAAAGCAACCAGTGATGTTTTTTGTAAACAGGGTGAAAAATGTGGCTAATGCCATGGACTGAAACAAACTGAGCAGAAAGTCTCGTGTATCGTGGACGATGATTCGAACCTGGCAAAACATTGGAAGTACATAATTCACGATAATGTTTGTTGCAATTGGTAAACCGATACCCAGAGTTAGCAGAAGCCACATTGGAACTAGTATCACATAACAACACGATCATTAATGTTAGTTTCCCCTCGTCCCTCCAGTCTCAAATAATGTCTTGCCAATTTCTCACCTTCTTCCGACAGCTTCATCTCATCAATTGCAGGGTCAAGCGACCATACTACATCTGTCGCATTCAAGCGAACTTTAATGCCAGGAATCGGACGTTCGTGCACTTTAATCAATGCAAACACGAGCGCCAAAATGTACAAGACACCGGCACTACAGAATTCAAGAATCCGATAATGTCGAATGAATGGTTGCAATTTGCCTTGTAATGGTCGAATGATACCTGCCTCAGCAATATCAACGGATAAGTCATCCGTCATCTCCATTGAGTCATCATACTGCATTTCATTCAAGGGCAAATGTGGATCCATTGGCAACGACGAGTCCAACGGTGACGCAACCATTGACTGATATGCTGATGAGGTCTCGTTCCAACGTTTTTGACCGTTTATATTCATAGGCTTTCACTTGCAGTAAATCAATTGTGAAAATGAGAAAGTGGAAGACTATTTGTTGGCTGTCACACCGAAAAAACGTCCCTGGTTCCCAGAGGACTGCGTGCATTCGACATGACCTTGATTTTTATTTTTAGGCTCTCGTAATAGTTTCTATAAGACGGTCCGATTCTATTCGACCTTCCTATACTGCTTAGACAAGAATAGCAAAACATTTGGGTTGGGTTGTGAACAAGAGTCTAGTAATCGTTATGGTTTAAAGCTTCTTGTATTCCAGGATATGTCTTTTATCGGCTACGATGTGTTGTGCCGTTCTGGCTGTTGCAATGGTGTCTCGAAACAATCTCCTTTGCTAAAAGTCGATAGTCCTCATGCTTAAACGATTAGTAATGCGTGACGTGGCGATTACTTATGACTACACGATCCTTCAACCAGAACTACATCAGTCTTCTTCTCACTAACTCAGTCTGTTGGCTCAAAACATCAGGCTTCATGGAGGCGCTCCGCAAAGATCATGTAAAAACGTTTATCCAGCTGAAGTCCATACAGGGCGTTCAGTTTGTGAGGAATTGTATGTAGGTTTCTAGTTTTTAGAGTACTAAGGACTAGGGACGTACATTCCGTTAACTTGTGCTTTTTTTCTACCAAGTACCCATTTTTCTATAATTTTTAACATGGAAAACACCCACTTCGACTGTGGTATGGAAACGCACTAGCAAAAATATAATGGAAAATGCAAAATTCATGTTGATACAGCATTAAATTAGGTTTTATTCCATAAAAGAATATTATCGGATTCGTCTGCCCTCTCTCGTAGAATATGATCTATAGGATAATATGCATCTCCCTGTAATTGGCTAAAATTGTCTGCTTTTCCCTACCATCTGATTACGATAGTATCTGACTCGAAGGAAGAAAAAAAAGATCCAAAAGCCAAGAGCTACGGCCAATTATGCGCCGCTCAAGCTCTCGTAGGTGAGTCAATGACTCGATTTCTAGCACTATTACTTCATCTACCACCATCTTCTAATTCTTCTATACTGAATCTTCTAGTCATTGTTCGACTTCCGCGTCTGCTCGCAGCGTTAGGTGCGTTTCAACAACACAAATTATCCCACTTTTATCCTGTCCATACTTTATTTAAATAAAATACTCGCAGCAGTGAGCGTGATTACGTCTTCCAGACATTTCAGCGTCAGCTGACAATGCAGGATCAAGATGATTCTGGCTCAGACACGGACGACACGCGCGAGGAGAAGTGTAACGTCCCGTTCGAATGCTCCGAATCCGACTTTGCAATCGTCACGCCGCCTTCTGCGCTCTGTCGCTTCTTCGTGCTGGGTAAATGTCGTTATGGCAGTCGTTGTACCTTTTCACATACGCTTCCTGCACACGTGAGTGAGTGTGCTGCTGATGAAACAGAGAGTCTATTGGCAGCAGCGGCATTAGTCGATTGCCCGTATTTCCTGCGTGGCAATTGTATGTTTGGTGAGCGGTGCCGCCTTCGACACAATCCAGCGGTATTGCCGGAGGCTTTAGCTACATCTGCTACGTGTTCTACTCCAAGAATGACGAGAAATGCGATGTCTACTGACAACGAGCAAGATTTCACCTGTGGCATCTGTTTCGATGATATCGTCCAGTCTGGCAAACATTTTGGTTTATTAAGTAAGTTGGAACCGGTGTTAACTCGTTTGAAAGAGTGTGTCTTTACTTGTACTGATACACTTTGGATTTTTTGTATACGCTATAGGCTGTGATCACTGTTTTTGTTTGGATTGCTTGCGTTCGTGGCGACAGTCGAAGGATATGGAGCTTGTGCGCGCGTGCCCGGCTTGCCGACTTCCAAGTGACTATATCGTGCCATCGCTCATATTCTGCATTGGTGAAGAGAAGCGCGAGGTAGTGGAGGCGTACAAGAGCCACTTGGCGCTGCGCGAGTGCAAGTACTTTAATGGTCTCTTTGGTAGCTGCCCATTTGGCCCCCGTTGTTTTTACGCGCATCGTGACAGTGAAGGGAATGATGTAAAGGACCTGGATCGTCCTAAACGATCGACAAAGCCACGCCGCAGTCGAACTGGACGACTAGGCGACGATTCGACGCTGCAGTCGCTGCTTCAGCAATACAGCCACCTCTTTCACTTCTTTGAAGCTGCGGACTGGGACGACTTTGACTTGGTCGGTGACATGTACGACTCGGATGACTCGGATGAAGACTACGTCGAGTACGGGTTTTCAGACTATGATTATGATACAGAGTAGTTCGCAGCTGATCCAACACTGAATTGGCTGGAAGCATGCGTGACACGATTTATTGCTGGTTAGCAGCAATCCAAAAAGCAAGAACAATACCAACCGAAGAAAACAGCGAGCAATTCAACGCATGATCTCAGCTGCTTAGTATTGACTGTTTTGCTGCATATACCTTGTGTCGACATACATTGCCGCAGAGGAAGCGGATATCGCCCATAGCAAATAGATCGTTGCAGCTGTGCACATTTTCGGCTTCCCAAGTGGACTTGTGCTCGACAAAATCAAGAATCCTTGTTACTAAAATAATGGTCTTGCTTGAGATGCAACACTTGGGCTAGTGGTTTCCAGTGCGAACGGTACGTCAAAAAACGTTGATGAGAAGTAGATCCTTGGCTGTGGCACAATACATCTCTAGCTACGGATCGATCACACCTGACTTGATGCAGGATCCAACTTGAATACGGTAAAAAACTCTGTAAGGCTTTTTTTCTTGCCTGCCACTTAGTTCTAGTTGGACAAGTGGTGACAGGCAGCGTCTTGCCGGGCATCAGCCGCTTCCACATTCAGCACTCCTCAACTTCAGCTAGACTTTGACTTGACGAACATTCCAGGTACCACATTCTATAGCTGAATGCGCTAAGCGTACTGATGGCACATTTGCTGTGTAACGCGTTACGCAGAAGATGGAGTGTGATAAGACGCCAAAAGCCGCTTCATCACTCTTTGCTCGTCATGAAAACACACGACACAATGAGGCCTCACTCGATTTGATAGACGCTGATTTCATTGTGCACAGCGAAAGCTTAGACATCCTCTTGCGCCTCTACCACTTGTCCATTTCGTTCCTTCAGTACGATGAGAGCTTCGTCGAGGCAGCGCATGCAGAGTACTGTGGAGTTAAAGCGTTGGTTGTGGCCATCGTTCGGCGCGAAGCACAATCTACATGCTGGAAGCTCCACATTTACAGGAAGGGTGGCAGCAAAAAACTCTCGCCACAAGGTCGGGTTCCGCTCTCGGACTTCGGCACGGCTATCAATACGGTAATGCTCCATGTATTGGGCGAGTTTTCGTCGCACAACAATTTCCCCTTCGTGGCCAGGCTGTCGTCGAGTCAGTGCAGCTGTTACAACTTCTTTGGCTTCAGCGATACTGGCCATGGTTGGCTTATTAATTGTTGAAATCGACAAATCGATCACATTATTTGTCGTATCCGCCGAACTCTCAGTATTGCTGTCGGAAGTTTCAGCCTGGCCTCCTGGGGCTATCGTATCCTCATCATCGTCTTCAGATAATTCCGAGCTGTCTACCTCGATTATATCTCTCGTCTGCTCAACAGCTTTACTCGCCATGGTCGTCTCGTTCATCGACGAATTTTTAGTGAGCTCTTCAACTACTCGATTGCTGTTGTTCTCTTTCAACGCTGATAAAGTGCTTGTGTCCACTAGCACCGTAACTTGATCTAGGTCTGCGACCGTCGTTTGATCTTTTCCATGCATTATCGACTTGCGTGCAACGTGGGCACCTTTACGCTCCACGACTTGGTCACTATCACCTTTTTTTGCCGTTCTACTATGTCCGGTGTTCAAATTGTCAGTGGTCATCTCAGCATCTGCAGATGTCGGTGTCACTACATCAAGATCAACAACTGTCCTTGATATCTCGCTTCGTTGAACAGTTGTGCTGTCAAACAGATTAGCGTTTGACTTTTGCATCGTTAAGATGTCTTCGCGTTTTTTAATATGCTCATCTAAGCTGCCTTCCGACGCCAAGCTACGAAAAGTGGCACACTCTTGACTCAACAAAAGATCGGAGATATTCAACAACTCGTCCACTGGAATTGCGTTCTCCTCAGCTCGCAACGTAATGAGGCCTGTCCGAGAAAACAAGGCTGGAGCAGGGAGGTGCAAAATTGCATTCCAGCTAATATCCAAGACATTGAGATGTTTTGGCAGCACCGGGAATGTGGTAATGTTGTTGTGCGCCAACCTTAGCTCTTTTAGCTGGGTTAAACCGTTGACGCCTATAGGGACCTCAATAAGCGCGTTTTCTGATGCATTGAGTTCTTGAAGATTTTGCAGTTGACGCAAGCCTGTAGGAAGCTCTGTACACTCGTTTCCGCTAATATCCAAAGATACCAGCTGATTCTTTAGTAAGACTGCATTTGGAATGCGCTTCAAACCAAGGCCTCGCAGATTTAGAGACACAGCTTTTAAATCTCCAATCCACGATGTATCCTTCTGGTCCAATATTTTATCATCACCAAATGTGTTGCATGCAAGCACTAGCTGTCGCTTTTCCATTTCTTCCGAAATACTTTTCGATCTCACATCCAACGTTTCTCCGAATAAAATTTCCAAACCTAAGATAAGACGCCAAGGCTCTAACCGCAGCGGATCCGCTTCAACCTCACTCTTGAGAAGACAAGACACTGCTTTCATGTTTCTTAAACGCATTTCCATGGCAACTAAGGCTTGCAGTATCCAAGAATGTTTTGTTTTCGCTCCAACAAAACATTTTCTTAAGGAAACTCGCGCGGCCAATAGTTCCCATTCATGAAAAGCAATATCTGTCACACGAACGAGCATTAACTAATTAGTGCGACAAAAGCAAATTTTATACCACAAGAACGCGTACCCGAAAAGCCAAGCGAGAACTCTGGTGAAAGTGCTAAACAATCAGTAAATGCTGCATAAAAAGTAGTCTTTTCTGGATGTGCTACTGCATTGGCGCACAGTTGAAAAAGCTCTAGGTTTGCGCCAAATGTGATTAAATGGCTTCGCTCTGGATACAGACAAGCGCACACAGCACGATCGACAGCATCTCTGGCAATATCGTACCGAATGTACGTTAAGGCTTGGCGTGTCATTTCAGTCTCCACGCTCATTTCTGCCATGTACTTGCGAAACAAACGAGTCAGTTTCGTTTGATGCTCTCTAGATGACTGACCACCCAATTTTTCCTGTTGTAGTAGATCCACCTGGAATACAAAACATTGCATCCATGCAAGCTGCCGTGCTTCGTAAGATAAAGTGCCAAAATTCGACGAGCCTAAAACCATTTGAATGCCTTCAATTGCGCCGGATGGTTCCAGCAAAATGCCCATCAAATAGCAGATGTCCAATGCTACACAAACATCGGCAAGCGATATGGGCCGTTGACTTGTGAGCTGATCTAGGTTCGATCGTCGTAGCGAAGCGAGCTGGTCGATCCATGCAGCCAGTAGGTTATCCAATAATGCCTTCAAAGCACACGATTTCGATACATTACATGTGCTATGCATAATGTCTTCGATAGATTTTTTGACCCTATTGATGTCAACGTCCAAAAAACTCGCTAAGCGCTCCAATACATTTGGAAATATCTTATCCAAAGCATCCACGAGCGATGGGAACAGGCGACACGCAAACAAATAATGGTGGAATGCTTCTGGAAACGTGGCGAGCGAACTACGATTTATCATCGTAAGCATTAGTTGGCAGGCCTGCTTTTCACCAGTCGATGTTCGCCCCATTAACTTTGCAGCTGTTAGCGATGCACCAGGATACTGCTGAATCAAGTCGAGCTTCTTCTCAAAAAACACTTGCAGGTTCTTGTTTTCTTCACCTAGAGCATCATCGTGATGTGCGAGTACCAGCATCCAGTTGTTCAGTATAGCATTGCCCGCATCTTGTTCATCTTTGCCCTCCTTTCCAAAAAGTTGAAATGCGGACTCATAAGCTGTCAAAGCTCGACCACACACTTCTACGTCGATATCAGGCCACCCACGCTGTAATGATTCAAAACTATAGATCATATCTTTGACTGGGATCCTTGCATCATTGCTAGCAACTACCCAATGCTCGATTATGCTGGGAAGCTCCTTGAAAAGCAGAACATGAGCAAAGATTAAATGAAATACTATCAAGTCTTCGCTGGGTAATTTGCCACGAGTTAAAGTACACCATCCGAATTCCAAAGACGTGTCGCCAAATTGCAGCAACGCTGATAGAAACTCGATCGTTCGACATGTTGCACCAGCATTCCACAGCTTCATACAAAGATGCAAGCATATTGCCGTCAATAGAGCTGACAGTTTCTTGCTGGAATTTGGTGTCGAGACAGCTGAGCTTTCCCGAGCAAGATGTTCCAGAAGCCGCCAATATATTCCTTCTGCCATTCCCATGGAATCGAAGTCGTAAGTCGAAATGTAACGAAGCCATAACGCGTGGGAACTCGGCAAAAACTGAACAGCTTGCTCGACCATATCAATTTCTGTTTGTTTGCTGGTCACTTGTTTGCATAGATGAAGATACAGCAGCCAAAGTGCTTCACAATACGCGTTGGCTTCAATTTCTAAAGCGCGTGAAAGCGTATGCAAACACCGTTTCAGATTTTCCTCTTCGACGTTAAGAATGCGAGAGGCGACATTGTGGACTTTCGAGTTGAGCTGTATACTAAGAAAAAGAAGTTGTTGTTGGAGGCGGTCCTGATCGGACAAGATCACAGCTTCATCACTACAAGCACGCAAACAAATCGTGATTCAGCTCAAAAATCAATAAAGCACGGTTTCGCGAGCACACACACGTACCTCATCCTAACATCAAGTCCAAGCTGGTAGATAGCGAGACGGAGCCATGCATTAGTGTCATTCGGGCGTTCTTCTACTTTCTTTTGCAGCATGTCACCATTTCCGTCTATGGAGTCGAGATTGTCGAAGTAGCGAGCATTGCCAATCTCTGGATGCTTTTCTTGCACATCAAGCGATATATAGTCACCATCGTCCTCGCCAGAATCTCCTTCGCGACGTGCCATAGATTTTGCCACTGGCATCGCTGCATCAACCTCGCCAGCTATAACCGCGTCTGTTACAACGCTAGCACTCTTTTCTGTTGCCTGCATACCGACAAGTACCTGGTCAGTATTCAAGCATCGAAAGCCACTATGTATTTGCAGTTCGAACACAATTCCTCAGATTTTTCCAGCACTTACCGCTAAAGGTGTTGAAGTGGTTATCACAGGCCACTTTTTCATAATTCTCCCACGAAATTCAGCAAAGGATAGCAGCAACTGATTCTCCTCATTTTTTAGTTTGACGACCTTCGCATAACTATCATCAGCACTGCAGAGGTTGACGTCGTCCGTTTTTCTTTTGACAGGTTCGTAGTCTTTCCAGTGATAGTTCGAGCAGTTCTGGTCGTTGCAAGCTCCATTTAATTCAAAGTGACATAACGTTCTAACATTTGTAACGTGTCAGCTTTAGAATGCCAAAACCGAGAAGGAAAAGTATTGCTATGTACGTACTTCATGGGATCAATTGTTTTAAACGGCGTTGAATTCACCGTTTCAGCTCCCTTCAGCTGCCTCACAATTGACTCTGTTGCAATAGAAAACGGTCTTGCGTATTTCGACGACAAGAAAGGGACAGGAGCTCCAGAAGCCTTGTCAGGGCCACTGAACCCTAGCAAGGAACCGCTGTGAGGGCCAATCGGCTCGCTTTGCTCGCGCAGCCACTTTTCCATGTTTTCAAAGACACCAGTCATTTGTCCATACGAACGATCCAAAAATCTAGACGGATAACTAGCCGTTGGCTTTACCCAGTCAACGCCAACTCTGGCACAAAGAAAAGCTGAAAGTGTAGGTGTCGTGGCACCACCAGCCAGACAGTTTTCCAAAAAAGTTGCTCGCCGACACCTCTTGACTAGTTCTACACTTTTAAGCTCTCGCATATCTGATGATTGTAGTGTGTCACATACAGCAGCAACAACTTCCTTCTCAACTTCAATCATTGCCTGAATTTGACCTACACCATTGCAACGATTATATGATCAAGAAGTCAAATACCAAGAACAAACGCAGCTCGTACTCGCATCAGATGAGATAAATGTCGGAGTCTTTAAGAATTGACGCCCTGGCTGCCAGCAGGCAGATCTCCTTGAGGTCGTGGGCAAAGAAGTTCGTCTAGGCTCTTGGATATAGCAGGATGCCAATGAGCATTCCAAAGATGACCGGTCCCCTCCGACTTGGTCCAGATCTTTACCCGTGTAAATCTTGAAAGTTTCTTCTAACTTCTCTCGTGATATCATCTCCACAAATGCATTGATTTCCAAAAATGTTCATTAGACCGTATCAATTGAACCTCAACGAAAAGTAACGCCTACCCTATGTGTCTGCACGAGATGACGCGTTGCAATGCGAACGCACGCAGCCTCAGCAAGTGCTGCAGTTCCCACATCCAAGTCTGGCGCAGTGGCAACTATCTCAATGACAACTCACACCGCAAATTGTCAGTACACATGGACTATGGACACAAGATAAAAGCTGTACAATTCCTCACAAGGATGCATTTGAAGACCAGCATCAGTTTCTTTGACTGTATTTGGTATCTCCATATGAGCCAGTTTCCTCGGTTGTTCGTCACTCTCCTTCTCTTCTCTCTTGCGCTTCGCTTGCAGCTGCTTCAAGTTCGTGGCCGCTATCTGCTGCTTCTGCAATTCATTATATAGTAGCAAAACATGTAAATATTAGTAACATACGCTTTCAAATAATAGAAACAATAGCTAAAAGAAGAGGTTAAAACCACAGACCTCTTTAGCTGCCTCTGCTCGTGCCTGCAGCTTCGTCAGCTCCTTCTTTCGCACTAGCGCTGCAGCATCCCTCTTCTTCAGTCTATTACTCTCCTCATTATCGATACTTTCTTCGTTCTGTGCCTTTTGAGTGCCAGTTTTCGCGTCTTTTGCAACATTTGAAGTTTGAAGCTCAAGAAGCTTTAAAAGTTGCTGTTTGCGCACCAGTATCGCATCTCTCTTGTCTATCCATCGCTGTCTTTCTTCCGATACTTTAAAAAGACGTTGCGATATCGTCAGGCTTTCCATAAATGCCATAGATCCCTCTGCAGTCGACACTTCAGCATTCATTTCACCCTTTTATTTTAATAACGATAATAATATCCAATGATAGTTAAGTGTGTAAATCACGTAATTTAATGTGGTAGCCATGGATACAAAATTTTAGCCAATCCACAAGTGCAACCTTTGTGTGACGTCAAAATCACACTGTCGCATGGAATCAGATTTCTGATCGACTGGAATGATCAGTCGGCGTTAATGGTCGCGTACTCGTGGTAAGATCAACACCCTGTACCTGAGTTTTCTCGGATCCAACACCTAAATCAATCGCAATCTGATGTTGCAACAAACAGGAAGCCATCGAAAGTTAGTTGCCTTACTATTACACCATCCAAAATTACCTCGACAACTTTCAATAAGGCGGACAGTTGTCCCATTCAAGGCAGTCAACGTTCAAATTGGACTTTAAATTGTGTACTTTCACATTTTGGACTAAAAACAAACTGCATGACCGCGATACCTGTGGTAATGTCGTCTAGACCTTTATTGCTTGCGTCCATGGCCATCTCTAGTGACCTACGCTCTTGTGTTATGACTATAGGATTTGTTGCAAGGCGAATGGTCGTGTCAGCGTGAGATTGACCTGCTCACACGCACGCAGACAGCGCACCAGGAGCTCTCGTCGCGTCTGCAGTCTATGACACGTGAGCTGCGTGGAGAACGCTATTATCCCTTACAGGTGCGTCACTTTCATTGCAGTAGAATGCGGCTCTACCTTTTGGGCATCGTGTGACTCGTCGTTGTCATTGTAAACAAGCAGGTAGAGACCAAGCAGCTGCGTGTACGAGTGTATCACACGTACGTCCCGCCCGTAGAAGCTTCAGAGACTACACAGGCAACATTAGGCAGATGGACGCTCAAGATGGAAGGAATTGATGCTGTAGCAGAACAGCCTAAACGTAGACGGACTGGAAATTACGAGAACTGGAAGCACGGCACATACAGTAAAGATCAAGTTGCTACCGCCGCAAACTCCCGAGCGATTTACCATTTCGCCAGAATTGGAAGCGGCAATTGGTCATAATATTGGCCCTGCTAAGGCGTATACGAAACAAGATATCGTACTCGCGATATGGGAGTACATTAAACTACGCAACCTCATCAAAGAGGACGACTGCCGAGTGGTAATCTGTGACAAGCGGATGGTGCAGATGCTCAAGTGTGTATCGTTGCCATTTACGTCCATTATAGTGGCGCTTAAGCAGCATCTGACACCTATTAGCACCATCGACCTCGAGTACACGCTGAACCTTTCAGCGGCATGTGAATCTGAGCTGCTGGAAGAGCAGTTCTTTGACGTTTCTGTTGCGGCAACGTCGGAACGTGACAGAACTCGGGCTCGCGCTCTTAAGGAAATTGAGGAATTACAGCAAGACCAAGAAAGGAGATTGCACTGCTGAAGGAACAAGAGTTGGATATTCGAGAGCGTTTGCAAATGTATACGCGAAAGAAAGAATGGATGACCCAATTCGCTCAAGACCCGTGCGGGTTTATGGTAAATGTGAAAAAGTCTTAACTGGCCGATGAGGAGGTTCGTGACAATTTGCTTGTATGCAAGGTTTATATGAGGTCTATTGTATTGACGTGATATGTGTAGATTTTAATTACCGAGACACGCGTTTAGATGAGCTGTACTCGATCTATGTCAAGGCGAAAGCCATCATCAGCTATTAATGTCAGTTTCGCAAGCCCCAAGCGCATGTTAGATATCATTTACCAGTATTGGCCGGAACCTCAACATCCTCAACTGCAGGGAGTGCCCGTTGGACGCGAAGCAGATCTAAAAAAGTCTAGTTGACATTGTACCAAGAGCATGTGATTCCGTCAGGTGTCTGAAGCTTGAACAGCGGTCTGAGATTGCGTTTATCTCACACCATTGCACTGCATGCCTTACGATACATATTGATGGCAATTTACTTAGCGGGGCGTGACGTGAGCAGATCACCAATCACCTCACGAACCCACGGCTGTGTAAACTGCTGAGGATGAGGAATACTACATTCGTTCAGTTGTGAGCAAACAATGCGGACGATCTCATGTACGTAGATGGTAAGCTGTGAGGATGAGGAGCACCACGCATTAGGTCGTGTACTCTGCATGTCAGGTTAGCACGAGTAGTGAGATGTTGACAAGCAACGATGAATCAGTACCAAGTCAAGTTTTCTGCTACTTCTTTACGTACCTTTCATATGGTCGCTTTCCATGCATGGTAACATATCGAAGGGCAAAAATAGAAGTATCAACATGTAAGAGCGAGATGAACAACGAATCCAAAAGAAATATTCGACAGTTCAAAGCCGCTAAAATCTGTTTCGGACAATCTGGAAACCCATGAGGAAGCAGACGACGTGCTAAAAGTAGACATGCAAGAAGAAGTGAACAGAGTATGTTGTGCTTGCGACGCAATGCAGAGACTCCCAAGGCGACGGACTGGCTCAATCAAGGTTTGCTACGCACCCTACCGTCAACGGCCCCGTTTCCATAACGATGACCAGCTTCTTTCGTTTTTCTTCCTCCGGCTGGAAAACCCAATTGACACGGCCACTTCGGCAATTAACCTTGACGCAGCCAATTTCATCACGCTCCCACTTCTTTTCAAAAGTTGCTAATTTCACACAGAAAACCAAGGCGACTACCCACTTCTCTTTCCAAATGGTCTCTAGCCCACCAATGATCGTTTTCATCGCAGCAGAACCCACGCTTTCGTTCCAAAACTTGCACTCACAAAGAAAAAGTGGTTTAGAGACGTCGTCTATGTGAACCAAAATGTCACACCTTTTAGCATTTGAAGTACGAACGAGATGCCCGAAGTTACAGCCCTTATCGCGAGTATCTAGGATATATGACGGCCACTCAGCATTCGGTGGAGCCAAAAAGGGAATCTTCGAGCGAGACAAAGTCGCCAGATCAGCGTACGTATCCAATAAATTGCTAGCAACAATCGTTTCCTCCGTATCGCCAATGGTCATTGCTACTGGTCGTATTTCGTCTTGACATTCGCTGAGCAACCCAGCAAAGAATTCATCGAAAGGAATGCCTTGCACTCCATTCCGCCGCGACGCGCAGAAAATCATATGAGCGACCATATTCTCGAACGTCTTGTAATCATTGCTGATCGCGTTGGTGTTTTCATTTGTCGTGCGCCCCCTTCCTTGCAAGTACTCGGAGAAGATGCGTAATGTTGAGTAGCCCATACACTTTTCACGATCATAGTAACCCGAGTAAGTCTTCCCACCCATTATTGCAAGGTAAAGCAGCACGTCCTCATCGATATCCGGGAAACAACAGAACGGTTTCCACAACTCGCCGTTTAACTTAAGTTGGCCATCCATTACCTTCACTTCAGTTGCCTGATCATCCACTAGGTTAGCGAAGTGTAGATGCATACAGTAGGTCCCCACCTTCAAAGCAGTTTTCCTTTTCTTAGATGGAGGTGGAGACGTATCATCACTGGCAACATTAGTATATGATATCGCCATCAGCTGCGCATCCATTCCCTCCGGCTTCCCCATGAAATGTTTGCCTTTCTGTGTCTCCAAGCTGACATGATCCAATGCTACATCCAGCAAATCGCAAAGTTCAATACCATTTGCAAAATTTTTCACCGCGTATTGCGCCGCGCTGTCGACGAAATACCGGGCAAAACGCCCGCGAGAATTCACGACAATGCTTTTCAGCACGGGATAGAAAGCTTGGAGGCGATTCCAAGCCTTCTCTTTGCCTTTATCTGCAAATGGAATTGCTTGATATGGAGGAAAACGAGAAATAATTGTCATCCATGAATAATTTAGTGTATAACTTCCTCCAGCTTGACCAACCAAGTTAGTGATCTTAGCGTCAGTCCCCATCACCATAACGACCAGACCACACACACGAAAAACATTGCGTTGGAATGCTGCCAGGTTCTTTCCTCCGCCATCAATGTTCATGTTAGGCGTCATTTCGTCCAGCACAAAGAAAGAACGGCAAAACTTTGTTCTCAGCTTTCATCTTTTCGCGAAAAGCGACGACTGTACTGAGCAAGCACTTTTCCACGTGCAATGACGTTTCCTCTTGAAAGCGCATCATTTTTCCGTGCTGATTTTGCTCCTTGCTGCAATACTTTAGCAGCGCAAGAATGAAACCAAAGGTCCACAAACTCTCAGTCTCGTAAATACCTTGGACTGTGTTCAATATGGCCTTCTCAGACAATTGTTTTGGTTCATCCATATTTGTCACGGCATCGAACGCGTTCGAAATTAGCGAGAAATTTTTATACAAGCGCTGAGACTCGTCTCCAATGGTAGTAGTAGGCCAGTAAAACCACGGGCGACTTCCTCCTCCTAAAGCAAACGCCAACTGCGACTTTCCCATGCCAGATGACCCTTCCACGCAAATAAACGGCAGTACGGATTCAGGAAGTGTATAGAGCTCTTCGATCTTTGTTATAATTTGCTGGCAGTAACTCGTACAGTTGCGCTGGATCAGCTCCCCTCGATTCTGGTAATGCCTTAGCTCGTTTACTGAAACGGCATCGTGTGTTCTCTCTGTAACTCGTATGTAGATACCCGATGACACCACCAGCACGTGGATTTGTTCTGGCAATGGCTGCGACATCTTGTTATCTTCAAACAACCAACGCTTAATAGTCCTCGTTGCAATCGCTTGCTCTCCATCTATCATCTGCTGTAACTGTGGATGCACCTCTCCTTTAAATAATTGTTCTGCAGCAGGGTCGCTGTCTTCCAGCCACGCGCCGTCCGTTTTCTTTGCCAGGAAGAGACGCAGGTTTCGCGCAGGAACTTGAATGTCTTCGTTTTTTGCCTTGATTTCGTCTTTCAAGTGTCCAACAATTTTGCTGTCGTCGATATCTACAGGAAACGCATCCCCCCCCCTCCCGACCAACGATCGCGCATATCAGCGGTACAATCATATTTAGCCAAAAAAGTTCTCAAATGAAGGGGACAAGAATTTTCTATTCGCAAATGAAGTTGATTGATTGTATATGCGACTATAGTGGGACCAAGACGCAAGGCAAACTTCCATTCTGACTGGCTGACTAGACCTCTTTAATTAGGGTATTCCCACAATGATACTCCTATACTAATAATAACTATCCTATACTGCGAGATAATTCCAGGAAGTAATACTGCCTTAACTGCTTACGTATCTAATTGATACATGCCTCAGGATTTAAGGGTATCTATACATCAGGATCCTGGTCGGGTTGGGGTAACGCCCTCCCGGAAGCTTGAGCTAGCTAAACGTTAGTCAGGCCTTGACCGGATGCTTCGCGGTATCCGTCAGTTTAGGACGGGCCTCTCTCCCTCTACACACCTCTCTCTTGCCGCTCTCACCCTCAACCGCCAGTCAAGCCGCCACGCCCGAAGTCCCGAAGCTGCAGAATTACTTTTTAGTCGAGTCCACAACAATCATGGCTTATTTTGCGATCGATAATCGGCGTTGATGGTCGCGTACTCGCGGTAAGGTCGCGTACTCGTGGTAAGTCAACACCCTGTACCTGAGTTTTCTCGAATCCAACACCTAAATCAATTTCAATCTGACGTTGCAACAAACAAACAGGAAGCCATCGGAAGTTAGTAGCCTTACTTATTATAACCCATCCACGAATACCTCGACAACTTTCCATGAGGCGGACAGTTGTGCGGGTGGCATCAGCATTGCGTCACGCATTTGAGCCACAAGTTGGCTTCAATTTCATTATTCAGCACCATCTCGCCGCTTTAGAAAATGATCACACCTCCCATTCGGATCTTCACACGGCGTTGAATGCTAACAGCTTTGTGATGCAAGTCCATGTACTTGCTACAGCCATGAGGAGACGGCACACATTCAGATCGTAGCCAGCCACTGCACACTTCAGCAGAGGCAAGTTCGACACGGACTTGCCGACACCTTTGGCTACCTCTTTCGACAATGTGCCACCCACGATCACCCGCATGACATGATGTGCCGCCCTCACCTTTGCGGACAATATCTTTTCTCTCTCAGTCCGAGACAGACCTTATGTACCGCTTTCTTGTTCTAGTCCAGCTGCATTATATAACTAAAAAAGGATCAAATAAGTGATGGATGCGGCAAATGGGTGCGAGGTAGATTTTGGGGGTGTGGGTCAGAGTTTCCCGCTATAATGCTGTGAATGTCACTCGTATGACATTGTTATCGTGCCCATTGGTCGTGTTTCCTCCAAACACGTACATTGCACCATTCCAAGCCACGGCTCGATGCCAGGCTCGAGGAGTTAGAGGAGGATCACACTTGACTAGTTTCCAGGTCGGCATCGCTTCAACTGGATACAGATGAACATAGATTAGCTGAAGAATAAGCATGAATTTCGTCACAAACGACTTACCTGTCCCGAGGTCCAATACATACGCGTCGCCTTTCAAGCATCCAGTGTTACCTCCGTACACAATTATTCGCGACCCAACGCTGACCCCCGAGTGCGTGTAGCGTGATGCAGGGCCGTCGCCTTGGGTCTCTACTTTGCGCCAAACACAATCAATACCCTCTTTTGTAGCGTCCTCTGTTCAAACAATTATCCCATTAACTTAGGACCCCATCCTGACCATCCAGGCACAAAACGTACCGATTTCAAAAGCAAATACTTGACCACGACGGTATTTGCCGTCGTATCCTCCGAAAATGTACATGCGGTCTTTTATAACGCACACAGAATGCGTTGAGGACGGTCCCGGGATATCACCTCGAGGCCGCAGCTCCACCCATGTCGGAATTTTTGTGTCTGTCAATAGAAGCTTATGGTCAGAACTGCCGTACAAGCAACGGCAAATCGAAATTCGAACAAACCAAATCGAAGCGCAAACGTATCGCTAAGTCGCTGAGGATGCCCGTAACCCCCGTACAAGATAGCCATGCCCTGCAACACTGCCAGCGAGTACCAATATCGCATTGACGGAGGGTTTCCGGCAACTTCAAGCTTATCCCACTTCCATTCTTCTGCTTGGTCCACACGATGTGATTGTTAGTTGCAAGTCACGGAAATACACAAGAAGCAGCCGCATGGTTAAACGTACTGACGTTGAGCTGGTGAAGTTCTGTTAGAAATTTTCCATCAATTGTGCCACCGATCGCATACAAATCGTCGCCAAGGACGAATATCTGGAGCAGGTGACCTGACGGTGGTGGCGTACCGCTAATCGGTGGTTGAGCCCATCGAGGCGACGGCTTTGCTGCGAGGTCTAAAGTGTGCAAGTCGTTTAGGCGTAGCTTGCCGACGATACCACCTACAACAATCACGACATTCCCATGGATCGCTAGCCCACAGTCGTATCGAGGGTCTGGTGGCAAGCCCTCTGATCTCACCGTTACCCATTTCATACGAACAATTACAAGCTCCTTGCGTTTGACCGTTCGCGTTCTGGCTTTCCTCTTGCCCACTTGGCTGCTCGTCATTCGAGCAACTGTAGGTGCCGTTTTGTTTACCATTACCGTCTCCCTGTGCGCTGATGCCGGTCTAGAAGAACAAGTGCTCATTTTTCGTAGCGACGTTCGTGGATGCCGTGCTGGTCCTGCGATAATACTTTGACTGAGAGAAGTTCTTGCTGCCACTGGAGGTGAAGGCCGTTCGCTGTCCGACGAAACCAGGTCATCGAGGTTAACAACGTCGTCCAAGTCGCTAAGATTGTCCAGCCCGAAAGGCACATGACTGAAACTTGACAGCACATCATCGTCTACTCGACTCATGTCATAGCTCGTGGACACGGCTGTGACGATAGTATTGATGTAGTTAGTATTGTTAAAGTGTGTGAGGTCCAATTTTACAATGGCACCTTGGTACGGTATCGAATACATAGTCGACGATGAGATCTATCAAAAGAAACATCACATAGTAATCTTAGACATGTAAGTCAAATCACAGTAATAATGACAAGTCTCAAAAATGTACCGGCAAGTGCAAATCTTGCCCAGCCTTAGCAGATGACGATTCCATTGTTTCTGCCTCTGGAACAACTTCAAGCTTACTAGCTCTAGAAACCACCTGAGCTTGACATAAAGAGCATTCATCCAAGAATGAAAATGAGTGCTGGATGCACGAAAAACACAACACGTGACCACAATTTTGACGGGCGGGAAATTGGGTCACGTGGAAGCAAATTGGGCACGAAATGCTTGGCGCAAGTTGAAGATGAAAATTGTACGTGGTCTCCACTAGACCGTCCCATGACTCGTCTTCGATTCTGCCAAAGAAATCGTCGTTCTCATTGACCTCTGCGGTCTCTTCCTCATTGTCATCGCTCCAATGTCGAACAACGTCTTCTTCTCGGGCTCTTCCTGCTTTATTAAAGTCCAAATTTTCGTTAGTAAGGTTGCTGTTATCACCCAAAGTCGATAGAGTCGTAACTTCGCTCATTAGACGCTGTATGCCGAGCTAGTGGCAGGCAACAGAGCCCACAAGAGCACGTCGGGTTGCTAAACCGTGAGCTGTCACCTGCGCGACGATGATTGGCTGAAAGGGGGGATCAGCTGAACACGTTACACGTACTGTAGCCATGTGATAAACACGCAGAAATGAAGGTCAAACACGGGAATCTGCTAGTGTAATGGTAGTTTACTTTATTTACAGTCTCAACCCTTAGATGAGGCTGATCTGTGGACATTTGTCAAACAAAGAAGTGTATTTGAATCGTTGGGCTATCAGTCGCTGATCCCACCCATCATGCAATAAAAACTTCTAAGTCACGAAGATGCTTGGTAAATATATGTCTGAAACGGAAGAAGCAGACACCCGAGGAAGAAATGTCTAAATCACGCATTACATGCACACATTGACATTGTTCACGAAGAGTCTTCGTCGTCAATGATGATCATGTTCTCTTGGTCATCGTTGTCGTCACCAATCGGACAATTGACATCGTCGTCGGGCACGTGGTATAGACATTTGCTGATGAGGAACTCCTGACGGTATTTCTGCACCGTCACATCTTCCGGCACGTCATCAATGCAGACCTCGAGAGAGTACTTGAACATGAACATGCCACCGATAAATATCGAGAACATCCACACCCGGGTGGAAGTCTCCAGGTAATTGAAGAAATCACCTGTAAAGATGACAACGGCACCGTTGGTGCATACGGAGATGGCTGCAAAAGCTTGCAGCACCAGGTACCAGTATCCCATGTTACGCACGTTACGCGGTCGAGGACGGCGCGACTCAAAAAGGAGACGGTAGGCGTCCAAGCGGATCTCAAAGTAGTTGTTCACATACGAGAGCAAAGGCGCAAGCGGGAAGGCCACAACGAACATAGTTGTGAAGCCGAATTGAAGCGCCATCTCAGTATAGTCGTCGAAGGTGCCATGCCAATCGTATTGCGCCATGAAGAGCTCGCGTTCGGCATCGGACTGCTTGTACTCATCCAAGTGGCCCAGCAGCTGGTACTTGCTTAAGTACACGAACAAACGCGGGATGGCAACCTCGGTGATGTTGCCCACAAACAGCCGAGAGCAGAACACGATGGCGAGCATGTACTCGAGTTCATGCATGCAACTTACATCGCAGCCTTCAAATCCTTCCTTCAGGAACGCCACATAGAATAGACCCGCGTAGTTGTTAACGAATTGGAAAATCACAGTCTTGACGATGAGACTGTTTTCGTACTCCATATCCGTGCGATGGTTCTCCTGGTCTACAAGCATAATTGATACGTAATTGTAGATCTTGGTCATGATGGTGATCTGAACAACGTTTGCAAGGGACGACACAATCGAGCCGTACTTGTAGTCATCCAACACAAGCTTGTCCGAGTCGTCTCCCTTCGTAAGGTCGTATGTCAGCATGAAAATCGAGGACACGATAACAAACACGATCAGGATAAGGAACGAGATGACAACCCAGCTATAAGCTACTCGTTTAAGCTTTTCACGAGGGGGAAAGTACCGTGTTGACTTGCCATTTATGGGCGAGGGAATACGCTCGCCGTAAAATTGCGGGCGGAGGTTCACCGTTTCCGAAAAGTGTGCAGTGCCCCAACGAAGCGTCTCTCGCGAGTTAAGTCGCTTCCAATTCTCGAGATAAATGGTCATCCAAATAGTCATAAAAGCTCCAAAAGGTGGCGAGATGTAGGCGAACACGGTGTTGTAGTCGTCTTGTGGCACGGAATACCTCACGATGCCCGTGACGCTGCCCACCAATGTCGGGTACAAGAGCCATTTGGTGTAGTGCCCCAAATACAAGAAGTAGAGCGCCACTTTGACACCGAAGTAATGACAGATGCGGTCAAAGGGTTGGCTCATAGGGGACGCACTCCACACCATCCAGCGCTTCTTGAGTTCCGCCTTCTCCTCCTCCTCATGCAACGGGTATGTATCTACGATAATCCTCTCATAAATAAGACGATCAAGATCTTGACCGGCACCTGTTTGATGGTTAGTGATGATGTGCTCGATGATTCCAATACGGTCGGTGCTGGAGAAGAGCGAGCCATTGGGGCCCTTCCTGGCATAAAAGTGCTGCACGTCTCGAGCTTGGAAATAGGGCGCAAAGATGTAGTCGAATGGTGAGTAGCGATACGTCTGTTTAACGTCTCGGATTGGAAATGGAGCAATGCTATACTCGGGAATGCCGTTGAACGAGGCGCGACGAAGCTCCGTCGGGTCCAGCTGCAGGTGCATATTAAGGAGCTCTGCTTCGCGGCGCATGAGCTCCACAGGCGCGCGGATTTTGCAGAACACCAGCTTCTTACCGGACGAGTAAAAGAGGCGTAGTCGTAGCCCCGCACCACGCAGACGCTTGATGATCGTGTCACGCTCATCGCTCACCTCAATGGCGTGCTTGGGCGGATTAGGAAACACGATCACGTAGTCCCAACGGCACGGCGCCTCCACGACGGACGTGCCATAGTCAAGTGGGACGCGTAGACAGAACTCGGCGGTCTGTGGTTGCGGATACGGGTCTAACATGGCACCAATGAATTGAGTATTCATTTTTCGGCTTGTGCTGCCTTGATTCACAATGTGATCCTGATTTTTAGTGGTTATCAAGGATTTGCAAAGGCATGGAGCTTATGTTTATGTTCAGATGGACGTTGAGCCCATGTTCCTCGTGGACTGTTGCAGACTTGGTACCCAGCAGATGCTACCTCACCGAGTCATTCGTATCATTTATGGATTCTAGGTGTGCACCTCAAGTCACTACCACCCCGAGACGTTGAGCTCGTTTTAGGTGTGTAGTTACTGCATCATCGCAACTTTTTAATACGACATCATCAGCCACATCGAAAAACGATTCGATACCAGGTAAAACGAACCTCGGTTTCTGCTCTGTCTTCTTTGCAAAGACTTGCCACAACCAACGGGGGATCTCAAAAAACGATGAGCTAGTTTGATACGACAATGAAAAGCCTCGTTTCACGGTGGACAAGTGTTTATGGCTCTAACTGCTTGTTGAGTCCGTGCATTAAAACAATACCTGTCAGCAATACCAATTGTTGGTGACAGTCCAGCCAACAGATAGTACCTCACGTATGACGAACGATATTGAGCAATCTATGTTTTCTATTGTCACAGGAGCGGCAAAGTGAAAGCGATGGTAACTGAAAATGACTTTTTTACCCACTCTTTCAAACACATCTATTTCTTGCTGTAGCAGCAGATATGGATCCTCCATCCCAGCAACAATCTCCGGAAGTTGCGCATCTATTGCTGCTTGGACAGATAAAACCGCCCGTGTGACGAAGTGACACGTCAAGAATGCTAGAAATGAAATATCAAATGTTATATCCGTCTTGACACAAGACTTTATGAGATGCTGACTAGTTGAAATGTCTATTTTTACCGTTCTAACCTTAACCCATCGTTTTTTTTTCAGGGAATGTCAATTGCACACGAAAAAGGTCGCGATACTAAGCCATATGACTTGAAAGGTCATCGAGCTCCGATGTGGTGGTTGGTTTACAGCATTTCATCTTCGAAATGTGTATGGCTGCGACGTGCTTTAGCTTACTCACATTTGCGATTTAACTCGGCATCAATCAGTTAGCCGTCATTTACGTGCTTGCGGGGCAAGTATGAGCTCGCTTTCTATCCTCATGAAACAGCGCACACAGCACACATTTCTTGGCAACGATAGAAGCACATTTATTTCGAGAACGTCGTCGCACCGGGCTACGGTATTAGCGTCCCCGTCACTCTCCTCCGCGTCCGAGACGCTGGAAGACTGGATGTACTGGCAACGGGATGCCAGCAATGCGCACTGCTGGACGAAGGTGTACAGCGTGCTAGACAATGAGTTTTTATGGCTCTTTAAGGGCAACCATTCGAGCAAGACGTTGTTCTTGCAGATCGCTGTGTCTAGTGTCGAAGTGTCAGGCCAGCGACAGCTTCGGGTCGTTGACCCGAATGGCGAAGAGATGGAGCTCTGGCTGCTGGACGAGGACAGCTTTAGTATGTGGTGCCAACGGCTCGAGGAAGCCGCTGCGCTTACGACGCAATTCTTCCGTATCACAGAGATTGAAGCACGACGACTTCCCCGCAACAGTGCGTACCGCGGTAGTTTAGTCGCTTATCGCCGCGCAAGTAAGCAAGCACGTTTTAAAGCCGTGATTGAATGGATAATGCAGTGGCGGCGGAAAGGTGTAAAGCTTGCGTGATGAGGTCGAATATTGTTTTGTATTACGTGTTGTCTGTCTTGTCTACGGCTAAAGCCATCTAGAGGTCGGGGCTATACACTCAAACAGGCTGAAATTTCCACGGGGCGTGCGGACAAATCAACCTTCCTGTCTTTGTTCGTCTTGTCTGTCTCGCTCCCTCTTGGCCAAGCCTGATTACTTCGCAAATTGCGCTGCATTGTGCTGGCATTATGAGGCGATTATCATTGACGGCGATTCCATCACGGCGACAGAAACTGCAGCAGCGTGCTAGTGTCCGATCAACCTGTAGTAAGACCACGAGCAGTATGCGCTCGACATTTGGTAGCCTTAGTATGCTATCGTCACTGTCCTCGGACTCGCTATCGACGGCCACTAGCTCGTACGGCGGCCTCATGGAAGACTATGACGACTTGGACGAGGAGATTGAGGATAAGGCAGAGACAGAGGTCGACCAGTGCTCCGAACAGGGCTGGATGTACTGGAAAAAGAGCGACGATTCTTGGCTTAAAGTGTACGTGCGTCTGCGGAACGAGCTGCTGTGGCTCTCGAAGGGCGCACGCGACACGGTGGCCGTCGTTCAGATTGCGGTCGCGGGTGTGCGAGTCACAGACATCGGCGGCTTTATCGCGCGAGGTCCCGCTGGCGAGAGCATGGAGCTCTTCGCCTACGAACGCAATCGCACGGGCGAGTGGACTGATGCACTTTATGTCGCCGCCCAGCGTACACAATTGTACGAGCGCTCGGTGGCGGCCGAGTCGACGGAGACCGAGATTACCCACCGAGAGACCAAGAAGGTGAAAGAAGTGTACACGGGTACTTTAATTGCTTACAACAAGGAGCAGACCAAGTCTTCGTTAAAACGACGGCTTCGCGACGCGTGTCGACGAC
The DNA here is from genome assembly GCA_947646735.1 of Peronospora farinosa. Taxonomy (NCBI): domain Eukaryota; phylum Oomycota; class Peronosporomycetes; order Peronosporales; family Peronosporaceae; genus Peronospora; species Peronospora farinosa. The sequence goes on from CANTFK010000228.1 coordinate 340,743, forward strand.
GATTGGAGAAGTTTGTGGACCGCCTGGATACTTCCAAGCGGTAGATGCCTGGCATCCCAGGAAGCAATGACGTGGCGAGTTCAATAGTTTGCCGCTTATTTAATAGAATCAAACATAATGGATGGATCAAAACAGTAACAATGGGCTGGTAGTGCCCAGTCTCTCGATTGTTTTGCTTCGTTTACTAGTGTCTTGCAATTGGTAAAGGTACTGCAGAACAGGATGTACTGGGTCGTACGCGTACTTGAAGATACCTCACCTTCTCACTCACTCAAAGGGACTGCAAAATCGAAACAACATTCATTCCTATCGAGAAAATGCTACGTGCATGTGATCCAGTGGACCGTCTGAGGATGACGTCACATCTCCAAGGACGACGATTACGTCCATGATTGGCATCATCATGCAGTGTAATTCAGTGTAATCAGCGGGTAAGATGGGGTAAGACATCGTAGGTTTTAGATTTCCATTTGAAGTGCGCTGATGATGAACTCTGTAAGCTTCTTTTGCTATCCCGTGTTCGGCTTTGCAGGAATGTATCTATACGAGTAGCACGTAACCCTCCCTACCAATGTATAGCAGGTCGTCGGCAGGATTCAATTAGCACTATCTCAGCCATTCCATAATAGCACGATCTCAGCCATTATATTATGACACTGCCGTGTTGAGGTGTATCTATCCCGAATATGCGAGTGTCCTATCCGAATAGGTCACCCGTCTGGTACGTTGAAGTACTGTACAAGTTCATGTTTCTTTTGAACAAGCGACCAAGATGGTGGTGACGGCATCGTTGTGGTTGTAAAACTCGCGTGTATATGCAGCTTTTTAACTTCGCGAATGGTGAGAACTGACTGAGTGTCAAGTTTGTTGCTGAATAAAATTCCCTGTTGGGGGAATTAGGTGGTATAAGTGGTCGGCACCTCCTTAACTGACTGGGCTACGGCCGTAGCAAAGAAGTTTACAGTATACCAGTGCCCAACTACACATCGTGGTTCCTGTTGCTGCAAACAGTAATTCACGTAGTCTTTAGCCATACTGCGTCATGGCCAGTGCAAACTTTAACGAACGAACGGACGAGACCATATCGTGCACGCCATTAGGGCTCGTTTGACAAGGCGCTAGCGAAATCGCAACAACTGTGGCAGGTACTTTTGCAAACGATCTCAACATCTCCGACGAGCCACGAATCTATTCATGGCGATATCGCGCTTGAACTCATTCTCTGGAAAGCTCCAGCTCCGTCGACAAGTACTGCATATGCTCGTCATTTCTTTGCTAGACGGCTCTAAGATTGCCAGCGTGTGGTGTTTCACTAACACGAGTATGGATAAAAATGTTGTCGGGCATTTTCCTACATGAGGTATGTATGATTAAGATCACAGCTCGACATCGGAGAATATAACGCCTCTAGGTCGAGAGTATTTATTTTTTTGTCAAAAGAAAGTATCACTGGTACTAGTTGACGTTAAAATGGTCAAACGTCTACATGAAGAACTTGTTTCTGCACTGAAGTAGTTTTCATGATGGGAAGATGCAATAGACAGTATCAGTGTATGCTTTTGAATCGAGCGGCAAAACCTATCACATCGCATATCTAAGACTACAAAAGTAGGTTGTGTGAATGTCTTCCCAACGTCTCCCCATCTTTACTCCTTCGTTATTTTTGAGCCGCGTGGAGTTTTTCTATCGCTTCGGTGAGGTCAAGGCGACTCTCTCTGACCATGAACAATCCTCCATCATATCAACCGTACGGCGGTCCTCCTCCACAGCAGACGCAAATGTCACATGCCAATGCATTTCGTCCCTTGAACCCAGCACAGTCAAGCACGTCGCTCTCGGCAAACGGCGGTCCCACCTTTACACGTAGCGGCCAACCTTCGACAGGCAGTATTAATGCCCCACATCAGCAGCAAATGGGCACTGGACCACGTGGTCTCGCACCTCCGAACCGCAGCTTTTCGTCGGGTCCATCCAGTCAGCCCACTGGACCATCTACGCAACAGTTCACCAATCATCCAGTGCCCATGAGCGGCGGAGGCTACGGCCCTCCCATGGGAGGTTTGTCTATTCCACCGCTCCAGCCGATGCGTGGAGTACCGCCAGTGGGCGTCGTCCCTCCTTCCGGACCAGGACTACCTGCGCGTGGCTACCCACCACCTGCTGGATCGTTGAACCAGGGACCATCTAACGCCCAGAACAGACTCGCACAGCAGTTTAATAATATGGGAATTAATGGGCCTACAGGTCCAGGCTCTGCGCAATTGCCGAGAGGATCTCCGCCAATGGGAGGAGCAATGGCACCTCCACCTGTTATGAACATACAACAGCAGCAGATACCAGCCATGAACCAACAACAGCAGCCTGTGATGACTCAGCAACAACCGCCTGATGCGTACAACAAGAATCTAACGAGTGGAAATTTTCAGCAGCCTAATGACATGATGAACAGTGCGTCATCTCTGTGTGAGATGATTGTTATGTGTAGTATGAAAAACTGATCTGCTCATTTTGTTTTGATGTTTTGTAGGTGGCTATGGAGGACAGTCGGGTTTCCAGGGACAACAGATGCAGCAGGAGACACCTTTAAGCAAAGAAATGATGGCATCGCAATGCGATTCGCGTTACATGCGACTGACGGTGAATGCACTGCCACACTCTCTTGACCATGCAAAGAAGTCGAAGCTGACATACGGACTTATTATCCGACCGTTTGCACCGAACGATGAGGGAAATGACCTGGATGTAGTAAATTTCGGCCCTACTGGCGTTATCCGTTGCCGTCACTGCCGCACGTACATGAATCCGTTCGTACAGTGGGTGGACAATGGCCGTCGCTGGCGGTGCAACTTATGTGGAATATCCAACGACGTCGCCAGCTCGTATTTCTGCCACTTGGGTGCCAACCAGCTGCGTCAGGATCGCAACGAGCGCCCGGAGCTTCATTCAGGCAGTGTGGAGATTGTTGCTCCGTCCGAGTACATGATGCGTCCTCCCCAGCCACCCTGTTTCGTGTTTGTCATTGATGTTTCAGCAACCGCTGTGGCATCGGGATCACTTCACGTTGCAGTTAATACGATCAGGGAGCAGCTTGACAAGCTTCCTGGCGCACCACGGACGCGCGTAGGCTTTGTCACGTATGACAACACAATCCATTTCTACAACTTAAAGGTTTGTGCCGAGCTATTCTTCTTTGGCGATATGAGTGGGTTTTTGATTTTAACGGGTTTTGTGTTAAACCTATCGCAGTCGACACTGAAGGCCCCACAAATGATGGTGGTGGCTGATCTGGATGAGCTCTTTATTCCTATTCCGGATGAGCTGCTTGTGAATTTGAGCGACTCTCGTGAGGTCGTTGAGATGTTACTTGAAACCTTACCGTCTATCCACCATAACGCGCGCTCTGCCGAAACTGTACTGGGACCTGCTATCCGGGTCGCTTTTAAGCTCATGGTACGCAATATTACGCAACGGATGTCAATAGTCGTGTTAACGTAAACATTGTTGTGTCTATGTAGTCATCGATTGGTGGTAAAATGGTCGTCTTTCAGAACTCGTTGCCATCAGCTGGAAATGGAGCCCTCCGAAACCGCGACAATCCTCGTTTGTATGGAACAGACAAGGAACACACTTTGCTTCAGGCCGCGGATACGTACGTCGCATGAATTGTCTAAAATTCGTCATTTGGATGGATCTAACATGGCTTCTGATGCTACTATGTTTATTTCGAAATGTATGACTTGTGATTGTTTACATTGCAGATTTTATCGTACAAATGCCATTGACTTTTGCCGCCAGCAAGTCAGCGTAGACATGTTTTTATTTTCATCGATGTATACTGATATCGCCTCATTGGGTAACTTTTGCTGCTTGTACGAGTTATTCTGATACTTCATGAAGCTAACGTAAAAATTAAATGCGACGCAGGCTCACTGTCAAAATACTCGGCAGGTCAAGTGTACTACTATCCGGCTTTTAACGCTGAAAGAGACGGGGAAAAATTTAGCAAAGAGCTGGCACACTGCCTTGTTCGCGAGTCTGCATGGGAGGCTGTGATGCGCGTCCGCTGTACAAAGGGAATGCGCCTTGCCAATTTTTACGGCAACTTTTTTTTGCGAGGCCCGGACCTGCTCGCGCTTCCGACATGCAACGCTGACTCGACGTTCGCAGTAGAGATTACGCACAGTGACGCTCTTTTGACATCTTCGACAATCTCCGTGCAGGCTGGTGTGCTGTACACGAACTCGGGCGGTGAGCGACGTATTCGTGTGCACACTGTCTGCATTCCCGTCACCAAATGTACGTTGCCACGCTGACGATAAGTGCCTGGTACTGGATTGAGGATCTAACTTGATTACTGTACTGCCTATCATCTCAGTGTTTGCGGAGCTCTTCCGTCAGGTCGATCAAGACGCACTGTGCAACATCATGGCCAAAAATGCGCTAGAGATTGCGCTTAAGACAGGATTGGACAGTGGTCGATCGCGTTTGCAGACACAGTGTGCGGATATTGTACGTGCCTACCGCAACTCGGGTGCTTATGGCACCAAGCAATCCTCTGGTTACCAGTTGCACCTCCCTGAGTCAATACAGCTTCTGCCTCTGTATATCGTAAGTCATTTCGTGAGCAATGGTAAACTCTTTTCCAGCGCGTCTGACCTAGGTGCTACTTATCGATGTGTGCAGATGTCTCTTCTCAAAAACCCAACCTTGCGTGGTGGCACCGACCTGACAGCGGACGAGCGCACGTTTTTGCAATATGAGGTACTCTTGGCTGCACAAGCTAATCATAATGTGCGCTTCGACAATATGGCTACTAACGTTGGACATGTGCTCTTTACAGTTGAACAATATGCCTGTCGAGCTGTCGCGGGTGTTTATCTACCCACGAATGTTTGCTCTGCACAACATGCCACCTGAGGCGGGCCTGCCTGCTGCAGTAGAGGGCATCGATGGTGCCGGCGCTACATCCATTGTACTTCCACCGGTGATTAATCTTTCGATCGAGCGACTGCAGTGCGACGGAGTGTTCTTGCTCGATGACACTTTGAGCCTCTACCTTTGGGTTGGTCGCTCGGTTTCACTTGAACTTCTGGGGAGTCTTTTTGGTGTTTCTTCCATGGAAGGCGTGGATTGCAGCCAGGTAAGGTGCATTCATTGAAAAATGATGAGCCGATGATCGATTACTTATTCTGGTTTTTGATATGTTACTTAGTTAAAACTCCTCGCTCCACACGACGACATAAGCAACCGTGTTGACGCCATCTTGTCGGCTATCCGCTCGGAGCGATTGCCTCACCAAAATGTGGTAATCATGCGGGAGGGCGATCCTGTTGAGGGCCGATACTTTTGGAAGCTAGTAGAAGACCGGGCCAGCTTCCCCGGTGGCTCGTACTCGTACTCGGAGTACCTGGGTCAAATCAGCCGCATGAGTCTTTCTGGCGGTACCGGCGGAAGATAGATTCCAAACACATAAAACACAACTCGTCGCGAAGCAGAGGGGTAACGTGGTAATGAGGACGAATGCGAATGATTGAGTACTACAGGAGTTAAACATGAATCTGACCGGACCATGAAATTAACGTTGCAGCAGACTGTTTAACATTTGAGACAAGGAAACACTGACGAGATCATGCAGCGGCATCAGCTTCTTGAAAGTGGTATAAGGCTTGCCTATGAGCAATTTCCATTCTAGCAATGTCTTGACCGCACGTGAAATTAAACAAAGTGAGCATTACTTGCACTGAACTGCACTTCAGAGCAAAAAAGCTTCGGTACATGTGGCAACTGTCTTGCCATTCCACCAATGTAGCATAACTGCCTTTTAGTATTACAGATGTTGATGACCAATGCGTCGACATGCAGAGGATCTGATCATTGGTAAACTTTCACACGCAGCGAAACTTGCGATTCGACATTGTATTCAAGAGAATGACTACCAAGTACTCAATCTACTCGCATCAATTTTTCAACGTGGGGACCCGGGAAAGTTTGGGTCTGCGAAGGTCACGTGCGACTTTCGCGAATTCACCGTCAATACGTCGCGACTCCGAACACTTGCAAGTTCGAGCTGAGACTTTCTGCTGTGCCCCATCGACATCAACATTGCGCCAGTCACGCGACTCACTTCGGTCATTGAGTAGTACGGACTCCACTGTGTCGTCGCCACTGCCACAAGATATTCATATCCAGGGCTGGATGTACTGGGCTCGTCGAGACAACTTGTCCGAAGCAGAGCGATACACAAAAGTATACGCAGTGCTACGCAACGAGTTTTTGCTGCTTTATCGTAACGATAAACGTCAGTCCAAGGAGATGCGACCGCAGCCATTGGTGCAAATTGCAGTTGCGAGCTCGTGGCGCAGCGTAGAGGGCGTCCTGCATGTCGACGACCCGTACGGAGAAGAAATGGAGCTGCATTTGTATGAGCGACAAGACTTTGACATTTGTCGACGGTGGGTTGACGCTCTCGAAAAGGCTGCAGAATTGACGCACTCGCACTTTTCCAACTTTGGCGTCAAGGTGAACGACTTATCCCGTAACAGCGTGTATCGAGGCACCCTCCATGACTTCCGGTTGGATCGAGAAAGCTCGATACGGAAATCTGTCACGCAGATCAAACAATTAAAAAGCTGGAACACTTTTTGGAAGTTCATACCTGAGCACATATCAAAATATTCCCGATCGCAGTCGACGATCTGAGAGACCAACGCTTAGAGATTATCGGGCGATTATGTGGATTCAATGGCTAGTATATCATTTGCGTTACATGACAGCAACGCACTCTTCTTAAGTTTATATTTATTTCTCAGAACTGATTGCAAGCTCAGTTGTCGACAAGAGGAGTCATTGTCTTGAGAAGTCTTGACATGGCTGAATATATCGTTGTCTTGCTCATTGTAGTAGTCGCCACGACACTATCGACGTTACTTGTCAATATCATGGCAAAACTTGCCGTCGGCGAAGGGTTCTCGTATTCACAGCAAACGCATCGGCTAGTACATTTTATTCCGTTATAGGCTTTGTCGTTAAAAGAGCGTCTTGTGTTGCTCTGCAGACGTGCAATTAGCACCTTTATATTCCAACTTCCTTCATTACCCGAACCATTTCATATAAGACCTGTTCCTGCAGTTTTTGGACGCCCCGATGGCTATCGCTGGACCTGAGAATGACCAGAAAAGTCAACACTACTTAAGATAATCAAGGTTTGTATTATGCTCGTTCCTTAGCCTTAACCTTTTCTTAAATTTTATTAAAAGTAATAGGCTTATAGCCTATAAGTCTTCCTCTGACTTAACTAGCCACGTAGCTCTGCTTAGGGTACCCGACAATGCCCCCAGGCTGTAGCCAAGGGGCTATAGCCTAGGGTTCTGCTAGATTGGCATAGCTTCCCCAGCTATACCAGCCTGTCTTTTTATGCTTGGGAGACCCCTATTAATTTAACCCTTAACCCCTTGACATGTCAATTTCACCCCACTTTTATTAACAAATCGAGCATACATTCCCAGATCGTGACGCCACTCGTGATGCCGTTGTCTCCACCAAATGCCCGTACAATGGCAAAACATGTCTAGCTATATAAGTCCGGTCGGCCAAAAGGGGATTATTCCTCTAGGAATAGTATGGAACTTGTATTTACGCGCGTCCGTGAAAGCTATTATAACTAATCGATACGATGCACAGTGTAGATTCTGCGCAGAGATTTCGAAGGCGGCTCGTCACCACAGCTAGAGGGAGCCGATGTAATAAGTTACATCGAGCCTGAGGGAATAAGTTCACAGGAAGTAACCGAGACGTTAAACGTCTTGGTTAATGACGGATCAAACGTAGGCACTTGTACGCTTGATATAATCACGTCTTCGAAGTTAACTTCGGAGATAAATCAGTTGCCTACGCTCGAATTAAAAAGGCTTTTACGCGATCTGCGTGTGGTGAAGTCGATCAAAGGATTTTTGATTAACGGTGAAAAATGCTTGGAGTGTGGACCACATACATGGAATGGATCGATAATATATAATTACACTTGGTCATACTATGGGCGCGATCAGGTTTATTTGATCGATCAATTGATCGTCAGAATAACTTACTTATACTATGGGTCGATCTGATTTTATCAGGCCGATCAAGTGATCGTCGAGGATTTTTACAGCTCAAGTGAAGATTACGACTACATGTCAACCTTTTATGCTTGATCGTGATTGATCGGGATCACGATTGAGGCAATCGGCATGGATAATTTTTTGTCAATTCAACATGAATACATTGCGATTAGATCAACAAATGCGATCATGACCAAGAAATTCGATCATGATCAAGAAATTCGATCACGATCGGCAAGCACGATCACAATTGACAATTTTGATCACGATTGACAAGTCCGATCACGATCGACAAGTCCGATCACGATCGATAAGTCCGTCCGATCGAAAATTCCGATCAAGATCGATAAGTCCGATCACGATCGACAAGTCCGATCACGATCGACAAAGGCGATCACGATCAAGAAATGCGATCATGATCGACATCGTAACCAAGAGTGAGATCGCCGCTATTTTAGAGTGGGACACATATCGAAATCTATTTTGTTCGGAAAGGACGACGCGGCACAGAAGACCCTGGTATATAGAGAAGCAGTATCGTAGGTTTTAGTATTTGATTGGTTAACTTTAAACAGAGTTTCTTTTACTTCTAACTACACACGCAGACTTCTCTTTCGGGTGGGATATTTTGGCCCCCGACGATCAAGAGCTTCTGCCACCAGTATCTACAAATAATATCCCTGGATTTTTTGGCCAGGGATTACAAGATCTCTCACATATAAACTTCGCCTGCAATTGGACGCAGTATCGCGTAAAGGACAAGGCACAAGATCGCGAGACGGCTTAAGTGGTCAGAAGGTCAAGTGTATCAAGTAGACCAAGTATCTACGAATTGGACAAGGCGATCTCAAGAGAGATCAGGGCGGCTCATAGAGTGCCCCAATGTACCCCTCGATCGCGTGGAGATTTCCGCGCGATCGACCCCCCAACCAATCCCAACCACGGTCAAGTTCAGCATCAGCTCAAGTCCACCGAGAAGAGTGCTACCCGCCCTACCGACGGGTACACAAGATGAGGAAGGAATTGCTATACACGGAAACGGAGTACCCCCTCCGATAGTCGGCTTTCCGGTCGCCAGTGGAGAGTCTTAATCACATCAGAAATTTTGTGAACACCGATTCACCACAAAGGTACTCGACACGAGATGGTTCTAGTTTCAGGCACAAATTAGTGTGTGACCACTTCCTCGAGAACTGGTCGAGACGATCAACAAGTCTCCAAGACGATCATCTAGCTACGGGACATGTGAGGGAGTCAACTTCACCTCACAGCTCTCCGACCTTTTGTGTGCGCAAGACCACAGGAGGGTGGCGGATAGTGCACGCGTTTAATAAGTTGAATGCTGAAACGATACTGGCGCAAAAGTCAATACCGAGAAAGGACGTTATCATAGATGTTATGTCTACGAGTACCATCTTGTCGTCCATGGATCCAATAAACGATTTCTACCAGATACTTATGCGTGAACAAGACATCCCGTACACAGCAGTGAGCACTCCCAGTGGTATGCTCTGGGAATGGTTGGTGATGCCGCAAGGGCTTAGTAATGCAATAGCCACACTCAATAGATGTGTTTCACATCTATTGAGACCAGTGCGCGAATTCGCACTGAGTTACTTCGATGATGTGTTCGTCCATAGCCGGGCTATGGACGGGAAAACAGACGTGGAAGTCTATACACTCCACTTTTGTGAGGTTCTTACACTTATGCGCGAGCATAAGTTGTAAGCCAACCTCAAAAAGCGTATATTTACAGCTAGCGAAATACCGCTTCTTGGGTGCATCGTCGGAAAGAACGACGTACGCCCTGATCCAGAAAAGATCAAGGCGATCACCGACTGGCCAGTGCCAGTCCATGTCAAGGGACTAAGGAAGTTTCTTGGGATAGCGGCGTACTAGCACAAGTACTCGTGCAATTACGCCGAAATGACAGTACATCTTTCTTGTTTACTCAAGAAAAATGTAAAGCATAACTGGAACGCTGATTGTCAGCGTTCCTTTGAACGTATCAAGCAAAGCTTGATGCAATCGCCAGTATTGGCGATTGCAGATCAAGACAGACCATTTCATGTGGTCTGTGACGCCAGTGATTTTGCAATCGGCTGTGCACTGATGCAATATGATACAGACGGCGCAGAGCGTGTCGTCTGCTATCCATAGCGTCAATTGCAACCGGCTGAGCGCAACTACCCGGTGCATGAAAAGGAACGCTTTGCCATGAAATATGCACTGGCTAATTTTTGCGTCTATCTCTTGGGAGATAGACCTATACAGACCATGCGTCAATACGTACGGCTGAAATATTGCTGGACACTATCCAATTTTTATAAAACGGATGTGGAATGGTGTTGGCATACCGAACACGAGGACGCTTTTCAAGTGGTTAACGCAAGCCTTCTTCATGCTCCTATTCTGGCTTTGCCAGACACTGACCGACCATTTAGCGTCGTATCTGACGCGTCGGTTTGTGCCTCTTTTATGAACAGATGATGAGGTATGATCGACTTTAGGTCTTTTTAGCTGAAAGCTGCAAGGAATAAATATCCCCTTCATGACAAAAAGCTACTTGCAATGAAGTATGCTATAGTCAATTCAGAGTGCATCTGCTGGGCTCGAAGCCTTTAGTAATCTATATTGATGTGGTGAAGTGGATTCCAAACAACGTAGGAGAACCACAAACACACACAGCACCGGACTGCTGACTTACGGAGGGGGTTTCCCGATACTGTGTCGCGCCAACCTTGGGTCTCACCTTGTGTAACCGTCGGCTTGGTTGGTCTTGCTCCTCGTTAGACGCAGAAAACTTATAGACTTGGTCCTTGTATGGAGGGAATTGGGGACCCACGAGTGAATATACTTTACTCGGGTCCGGGGTTTCTTCGGCTCAATCGACTGTGTCGAGAGCAATGAACCTGGTACTATGTACCCTTTCGGTGTCCAACTGTTTCTTTTTCCTTGGACCCCGTTCTCTTGTTCCCCGTAGGGAAACTGCTTCCCGTAGCGGGTGTTGGGTGTTTTACACTTACTTGACACCTTAGTCCAACTACCCTGAGGTTAAACTTGCGTAGCTTTAGCCGCCTAACACCTGCTGACATCGAGGGGTCAAAGGGTATCCCACCCGGAAGAGGTGGAGCGACGTAGAAGCTTGGAGGGGGCGCTTAGAGCTGCCACGTGTAATGCAAATTCGAGTGTGTTTATATATCTTATACTTTGTATGCTTTTGCTTGCCTAACCCTAACCCTTCGCTCTGGGTAGTGTCACGTATCAACTCTTGGAGGAAGAAGTAGCTCTTTTGTACCTGAACTCTCTATAATCGTCGGGGTTCCGTGTACCATTTCTGCACTATCGGGTACTGGAACTATGAAGCCCTTGGACCCTGAGGCCCTATGTAATGGGGCAACCTATGACATAAGTAGTTATAGGAATAATACATTATTACATAAGTAGGCATAGGGCAGTATCCGATGAGCGGATACTACGCGTCATTTTATTATTGGTTTATTATTGGGGTGCCAGACCCAATAATAAGCCAATAATAGATTGACTTCCATATTGCGTGGTTCCCATGAGCTAGGGCACATGTTAGCACTTACTGCGAATTAAGACTAGACAAAAAATAAAAACAGAGTTATATTTACGAGTTCATTTAGAGCACTTTCTCAAGGCCCTTTTAGTGTAAGACGGTAACGGGTCCTTAGTTCGTTACACCTGGTAGCACTTCGAAGTCCTTCCAATGAACAAATTCGAAATGAAAATGGACGAGGCTTCGGTGGCTCCAGAGGTCTCGCTGAAGCATTCTGATTTTCCACATCTCACCTCGGTGAAGTGGCAGGCACTACATCGCCTCGCGGCGGTGTCTGGTAAAAGTTTTGTGACGTTGCTGATGAGCACAGCGACGTACGATGATCAACGTGCCTCCATCCAAGACTTTATGGTTCGCGAACTCGCCGAAGCGAATCGTCAAGTATTGGCTCCCTCGCGCACTTTGCACCATGACGCTATCAAGATGGAGACGTCAAAGTACTGCGGTGATGGTCCGGATCGTATCCCTCTTAATCGCTGGTTTCGCGAGGTGAATATTGCAATAGCATCAAGATTGATTGATGCTCCTACGACCAAGATCAATCTCCTGTTGTTTCGTCTTGCCGGCAAAGCCAAGGAATGGGCTCTTGGAAAGCTCGTCGTCCATGAGTCGGCGTTCTCCACGCTGGATATCATCCAGCGTGGAGCAAGCTGTCGATGCGTGAATACGTGCAGAAGACACGACATCTTGCGTTGCGAATTACCACGCAGCCAATTTACATGGCCTTACAAGTCCTTGTCTTTATTTTTGTTATTATGCAATAGGTCGTGAAGCGTTACTGCCTCACACGTGCTGAACCAAAGTCCCTCGAGGAGCATTTGCCCTCGCGCTTCGTGAGGATTACATTGTCGCGTCGTCGTGCCTGCACGCAGCGTCACAACATCCCCGGACGCCTGGCCCAGAGCCAATGGAACTCGATGCAATCGAGTCCTCTTGTGGTCGCGGCAAATCATTAGGCCGCGACATTCACAATCCTAACACGATGAAGTGTTTTCGTTGTAGCAAGACAGGCCATCGTGCGGCTGTCTGTCAAGCACCTGCACCGGTGACTATGAACTCAGCTGTGTGGTAAAGTCGATTATTTTTTTTGGCTAAGTCCATATAATAATTTTCTCGATCAATCCGGAGCCGAGTTATTGGGACTTTTCTCTCTAACGGTTGGATCCCTTTCCCATAACGGCTGGATCCCTTTCCTATAACGGTTGGATTCCTTTCTCATAACGGTCGGATTCCTTTCCCATAACGGTCGGATTCCTTTCCCATAAAGGTCGGATCCCTTTCTCATAACGGTTGGATCTCTTTCTCATAACGTTTGGATCCCTTTCTCATAACGGTTGGATCCCTTTCCCCATTGAGTCACTTACTAAAATGACTTATTGGGTATGATGAAGTCGATCTCAATTCATGGACGATCGAATGGAAAAGCACCGTTGATCCAAGATTGTTTATTTGCTTGTTCAATAAAACGAATGAAGAAGGGATCAATGGTATCGAAGACGATGATGATATGGATTGAAATATACTTAAGGTGAAGATACATGGAATGGATCACAATTCCGAATTATGTTTGATTATCATGGAATCGACCACCGTTTGGATTATACTGGATTCCAGTATCGGCTAATCCGATTGGATGGGTTGAATTTGTACGGATTATAAGTGAATGTGAAATAGTGGAGAAACGAATGAGCATTATTTGGCAAAGTGTGATCACATATTTTCGGTAAAGTCCGAAATGGCCAATATTGATGAATCGCGATCTCGCAACAAAGTTTCGAGATGATGGCAAATGGGATGGAATGGGATGGAAAACAGTGAATGGTGGAGTTTGCAGTTCTATGTGGGTTAAATATGGCCTAGAAAATACGCAATTGCGATCTCCGGTATCTTTCGATGGCGATCTTAACGCGATCGCTAAGAAGGAGGATTGGTACATCCACGTATGTGGAAGACGGTTTGGTGTGGATTACGTCGCTATGGAAGACTGGAATGAGGCGGACATGACATGTAATATAGATGGACGATCTCACATGACCCGAGAAACGGTGAAGAGGATAAGTCGTGATCCGGCGGACCGCGATCCGATACTAATTATTAGTACCGCGATCCGATATTAATTATTAGTACCGCGATCCGATACTAATTATTTAGTACCGCGATCTGATACTAATTATTTAGTACCGCGATCCGATACTAGTTATTAGTGCCGCGATCCGATATTAATTATTAGTACCGCGATCTGATACTAATTATTTAGTACCGCGATCCGATATTAATTATTTAGTACCGCGATCTGGTACTAAAATGGTATTATATCCAAGCAAGGTAGCGATCCAGATCGCGGCGATATTGGAGTGGACCACATTACAAGATCTGATTTTTCCGAAAGGGCGATACGTGGCAACAGATCCTGAGCTACAGATAGTCAACATCATAGGTTTTGGTATTTGATTGGTTAACATTAACAGAGTTCAATTTGCTTCTAAGTACACGTGTCGACTTCTCTTCCGGGCTGGATTCTTTGGCCTCCCGACGTCTCAAGGAAGTCTACATACTACGCAAGTTATATCCCTGAAATGTTTGGCCAGGGATTGCAAGAATTCTCAACAAACAACCCCCCCCCTGCGATTGGACGCAGCACAACAAGAAAAGGACAAGGTACAAGATCGCGAGACGGCTCAAGTGGTCAGAAGATCAAGTATATCAAGTGGATCAAGTATCTACATTTTTGGACAAGGCGATCTCAAGAGAGATCAGGGCGACTCAAATTGAGCACCCCAAGAACAACTGCGATCGTGTGAGGAATTCCACTCGATCGCCCCCCACCTATCCCTAACACAATCAAGTTCAACATCGACTCAAGTCTACCGAGAAGAGAGCAACCCGCCCTACCGACGGGTACACAAGGTGAGGAAGGCTATAAACACGGAATCGGGGTACCCCCTCCATAAGTCGGTCGTCCGGGCGCCAGTGGAGAGTTGGGATCGCATCAGTTCAGGTGTAAATGGCCGTTCAAAGGCTGTGTCAGCTTGCGAATCCCACTCCACCACAGCTGTCTCACGAGGAAACGCTGTCTCGCCGGTAATCTTATCAAATACGAGCGGTTCCAGTAGGCGCGGAGCGTCTTACTGGCAGAAAAGGAGCCTCGAGTAATCAGCTGCAAGCTCGGGCTCCTAGCCCCAAAGTGATTCATACTCACTTCAATGCCACCACCATGCGCGATGATTCGAGACTGATTGTTATCAGTCTCATCGTTGATGGAGTGAAGCGACCACTCCGAGCGTTGTTGGATTCTGGCGCTTCCAACAACTTCTTTCGTGCATCTTGTTTGTCCCTTCTCCCGTCGACTGTCACGGTTCGAGAAGGTTCAGGTGACATCATTGTCAATTTTGCCGATGGACAACCAAAACGTGTCCCGAGTAAAACAGTGATTTTACCGTACACTTTCGAAGGTTTCCAGAGCAACGACGAAGTTTTAGTGTACGAGATGAACTATGCATTTGATTGCATACTTGGGATACCGTGGCTGTCACGTTATTAGCCGAAGATAGATTGGCTATCTCGGTTGTCAAACGACGAAGCGGTCATGACGTCAGTGAAGTATTTACTCATGTTTTAGTCGCGTTATCCGATTCGCCTCACGTCAGGGTCGTAAACGACTCTCCACGACGAGTAGTCAACACAGAGAGAGCTATGGCCCTCTGTGCGCAGTATGTTCCGTTACACTGATGGAGCCACAGAACGAGGCGGTCAAACAGCGGTTCCCGTATACACAGACATAAAAATATGAAAAATCGATATGTATTAAAATTTCCCGGTCGAACAGCGGTTCCCTCACACACAGACATCGGTCGAAAAGGGGTTCCCGATTCTCAACGAGGCGGTCGATCAGAGGCTCCCACATACAAGCAGATCGGAAGAGCAGAGGCTACCGATCAATTTCGAGGCGGTCGAGCAGGTGCTTCCGCGTACAAACACATCGAACTAGCAGCGGCTCCCGATCACTATCGAGGCGGTCGAGAAGGGGCTCCCACATACAAGCAGATCGGAAGAGCAGAGGCTACCGATCAATATCGAGGCGGTCGAGCAGGGGCTCCCAAAATCAAGTGAGGCGGTCAAAGACGAGCTTACGCCTCTGATTGACGATAATGGGCGGACTATAGATCCGCATGAGACCGACGTGGTGGAGACAGAGCTCCCACGTTTAGAGGAGGAATCCGTATGTGGAGAGGCTCTACATCGTGGCCGCTGGATTGAGGTAGCGAGCCCACCGTGCACTGCTGCAGAGATCACATCTCTGTCAGACCTTGCATGGAAAGACTTCCTTCATGACCTAAAGGCCGGCGACATCGAGCAAGTGTGCATCGTTTCAGCAACCGAAGCATCCAGTGAAGAAGTTTTGGAGGCTCGCCCAAAGAGCGCTGAGCCTAAATCAGCGCGCGAAGAACGCTTCGCGGCACAGTATTGGGATGCTCTTCGTGCTTCGGGCAACCCTGTATACGATATCGCCCGTGAGTACGCCAATATTTTCCCGGAGAAAATTCCAGCTGAGCTTCCGGCGGATCGTGGTGTGCGGCACGAGATAGATCTCGTGCCAGGATCGAAATATTGCGTGACACGGCAGTGGCCGTTACCGCGCGACCAAGTCATCGCTATAGATGAATTTTCGAGGGTCGCCGTAAGGCTGGCCATGTCCGCGAGAGTATCTAGCCACATTCGAGTCCGACTTTCTGTGTGAAGAAAGCCACCGGCGGTTGGCGCATTGTGCACGCCTTCAACAAGCTGAATGACGCCACGATCCCGGCTCAAACGCCTATTCCTCGAAAAGACATGGTATTAAATACCATGTCCGGGAGCGAGATCTACAGCGCCATAGATCTAAAAGACGGTTTCTATCAGATCCTCATGAGGGACAGTGACATTCCGTTCACTGCGGTCAGCACCCCAAGCGGGATGCTTTGGGAGTGGCTAGTCATGCCACTAGGTCTTAAGAACGCTTCAGCTACGTTCAATCGGATGGTGACACAAGTACTTCGTCCACTTCGCGATTTTGCACCGAGCTACTTTGACTACATTTTCGTTCACAGCCGCGCTGAGCAAAAGCTCAGCGCTACGGAGGCACACCTTCGACACTTGAAGCAGGTGTTTCAAGGTATGCGCGAGAATAAATGGTATGCGAATTTGAAGAAATGTGTCTTCTGCGCTCCCGAGATTCCAGTACTCGGTGCAACGTCAGCAAGAAAGGTGTCCGCACTGATCCTGAGAAGCGCATCGATCTGTTTCTGGCCAACGCCCAGGAACCAAACTGAATTACGTCAATGTATCGGTCTGGCAAATTACTTGCATAAGTATACGAAGAACTATGCTGAGCTAATTCAGCCATTATTGACTTGCTTAAGAAAGAAGCAGTATAGTTATGAAAGGCAGAATATCAATCTGCCTTGACTCCGTAAAGAAGATCTTGTCCGAGGCTTCTATACTGATGCTACCTGATGACTTCAAGACATTCCACGTCGTATGTGACGCGATTAATTTCGCTATAGGATGTGCCCTCATGCAATTTGATGACGAGGGTCGAGAGCGCGTCGTGAGTTTTCAATCACGACAGATGAAACCTGCAGAGAAAAATTATCCGGTACACGACAAGGAACTTTTGGCTATGAGTTACGCGCTAATCAAGTTCAGAGTATATTTGCTCGGCAAAAATATGTTTTCTATCTACACATATCGCGCATCATTGCGTACCGCCGTCAAGAGTCCTCACTTGTCCCAGCGTTTGGCACGGTGGTTGTCATTTTTCGCCGAGTATAATTTTGTGGTCCATTACAAACCTGGCAAGAATAACATTCTCGCTGACGCGCTTTCTCGTCGTCCTGATTACGATCCTCGGCGCGACATGGGTCATCAAACGGAGAATGTTGATGACGATGAAGATATCTGTGCGTGTTGTATTGAGCTGTTGCTCAATGCGATGATTTCGAAACCCGTGCTGGCGATCCGAACTCAGATCGCTGAATCCTACGCGAATGATTCCTTCTATGCAGGAATCATCAACTATCTCAGGGACCCGAGAGAAAAATTACTCGCGAAGTTGACGAGACTAACACGCGATAACATAGAGCGATACGCGCTTGACGGACCGTTGCTGACGTACACGATGGACGTCTTTGATTCACCGCGTGTCGTCATCCCTGCTGATGACGACCTTCGAGCCCGATTGGTTCATGAGTTTCACGACAGCCCAGCTGGCGGACACCTGGGTCGCGAAAAGACGTTGCAGCTATTTCTCGCGTGTTTGTTTGGCCGCGAATGTGTAAGTAAATTCAGAAATGGGTGCGCTCCTGGAAAACCTGTCAGCGTGTGAAGCCCGCGCCATCCTCACAAGCCCCATTGCGTCCGCTTCCGATTGCTACGGAAGCCTGGCGCTGGGTCAGCATGGATTTTATCTTTGGCCTTCCACCGGATGAACAGAAACGCACGGGCGTATTGGTTCTAGTGGATCGATTCAGCAAAATGGTGCATTTTGCTCCGGTCTCCGCCAACATTACGGCGGAGACGACAGCGAAGATCTTCATTGATCTTATCTTCAGGCATCACGGCTTGCCAGAATCTATTGTTTCGGACCGTGAACCGCGTTTCACTTCGGCTTTCTGGGCCGAATTAATTCAGCTATTAGGCACGCGGTTGCTTATGTCTACGGCGGCCCATCCAGAGACGGATGGGCAAACGGAGCGTGTGAACAGAGTGCTCGAAGATGTCTTGCGCAGTTATGCAACATCGTTCTCATCATGGAGTTCATTTCTTCCACTTGCAGAGTTTGCAATCAACAATGCTGTCCACGCGTCAACCGTGTTGACGCCCTTTTTCGTTAACAACGCGAGGCATCCTCGCGTTCCGGCGCTACTTGCTCTCTCAGCTTCAGAACACCCTGTTTCCAAGCTTGGTGGGGGAGTATCTACGGATGGAATTGCGCCGAAACTATTGACGATTGATTACGATGAGAACAAGGTTGCTGCCGATGCAACTAATGCAAATAATTTTGTGGCCAACGGCATATCGACTCCTGACGCGATACATTCCATCGCGTCTCCCGTTGCTAATTTTTTCCCAAAAGAGAATACGTCGCCTGTAAGTTCGGCTGCAGTAACCGAATTTCTGCTATTACGACAAGGAATCATGCGTTTTGTGCGTGATGCATTACAAGAGGCAGTCGACAAGAAAAAGGAGATATATGCAGACAGAAGAGGTCGAAAGAATATGTTGACATTTCGAGAAGGTGACAGAGTATTATTATCAACAGTAGATTACCGAACATCTCAGTGACGAATTTGGGCGCTAATAAGTTAGCGCCAATATATATTGGCCCATTTCGGGTTGTTAAGGTGCATGGTGACGCTTACACGCTAGACATACCTACATCTATGCGCTTGCACCCGACGTTCTACGTCGGGCGCCTCAAGGCTTACCTGCCGGCGGATCTCCCTTCGAATCTTCCCCACTCTTCTGTGCCGGCTCAAAATACGACATCCCTTGACGACGACGTTGACGACGACTGGGACCAAGTCCTGCCCGAACGCGTGCAGACTCGACCTGCTGGGGTCTTCCGTACGCAGTCGTCTCAAGTTGACGTAGGCGTTCAACCAGTACCAGCTGCTCACGTCGAGTCCGCTCAGCAGCCTCAGTCGCAGCATCCGCACGATCTTGATCTCTCTCAGCCATCTTGCGAGCATCAAGTAGAGCATTCTTCGACTCCTCGGCTTCATCGCGGAGTAGGCGCAGCTCATCATTCGACTGTACAGGCGCCCGATTGCGAGAATCGGCGCTTATCGCCAGAGGTCTTCCGTCGTGATGCTCTTCCTCCCTTAAAAGAAGCATCGGGTGCGCGACGCTGGATTGTCGACCGAATTGTCGATCACGAGTATCACAAGTTATTTGCGCCGAGTAATAACTCGTCGCCCACGAAGAACCACGTCGAGAAACATTACAGTGTTCGCTGGTTGGAATATTCGCTGGCGGACGATAAATGAGAACCTTGGAGCATTCTGGCTCAGGATGTCCCGGACGTGGTCGAGGACTATGAGTCGCGTAGAATGACGGTGATCTTGACCGACGCTGCCGGTTCCATCTCCGATCTCGCGAGCCGTAATGCTCGCGAGCAGCGAAACCACGACGACCTTCCGAGCGACTCCGAGACCGAGACCAATTACGAGGCTCGGGGGCATACGGATGATAAGGTTGAAGACCTTGGCTACGTGAACGCCCACGGCGATCGTAAGGACGCGCTCTCACTCGCCGTAGCTCGGACACCTGGAGCTCCGAAAGGCTTCTCTCATAACGGGCGATGCATGTACGAATATGATCGGGCATGCCTCGCGCACACACCAAGTCGTCCCATTCCTGCCGGAACGGGCGCGATCTGCCCATGTCGCACGCTGGACATCCCTCGCGAACGTGGATGTAGCAAAGGTGATACTCGTCACAAGTCATGCGACAGATGCGTCGGCGCAGGTCGCCAATAGCTTGCCTATCATGCGTTCCCTCGCGACCATCTAACCAGGCCGTGAAGGACGTTCCTTCACGCCGGCTCGCGTTCCAGCGCCTGATGAAGGCACACCAAGATCTCTGCAACGCATCGTCGGTATACGCGTTGTTTTTAGACATTACTGAGCAGCATGGACCCTGGAAGTCCACGAAACGATATCTCTGACAACCACAACTGATAACGCCAAGCGACAATCCAAAGAGAGTAGGTGCTGCAGGTCATGGATGGGAACTTGAAACCGTTGCGCTTTTAAGGTGCTGTCGAACCCGAGCCACTGGAGGTCATGAAGGACCTCTTCACGCGATACCGTACAGTGAGAGGCAAAGCGACGAACAGAGCGGTTCGAAGATACGCCGTTGGACGAGAAGAAACTTTCTGCGTTTCGCGCTTACATTGTAGTAGGCGCAACTTAAAGAGGGGGGGGTGATGTAATAGGGCAACCTATGACATAAGTAGTTATAGGTATAATACATAATTACATAAGTAGGCATAGGGCAGTATCCGATCAGCGGTTACTTTGCGTCATTGTATTATTGGTTTATTATTGGGGTGCCAGACCCAATAATAAGCCAATAATAGATTGACTTCCATATTGCGTGGTTCCCATGAGCTAGGGCACATGTTAGCACTTACTGCGAATTGAGACTAGACAAAAAATAAAAACAGAGTTATATTTACGAGTTCATTTAGAGCACTTCCTCAAGGCCCTTTTAGTGTAAGACGGTAACGGGTCCTTAGCCCGTAACACCCTTGATTTCTGGGTCCCTTGTACCCTGGGGCTCTAGTATCCTGGGGCCCTAGTATCCTAAGGCCATTATACCCTGGGGCCCCTGTACCCTGGAGTCCTTGTACCCTGGCGCCCTTGTACCCTAGGGATCTTGTATCCCAAGGCCCTTGTCGTAACGGTCAAAGGACCCGATACCGTCTTACACTAAAAGAGCGTTGAGGAAGCGCTCTAAATGAACTCGTAAATATAACTCTGTTTTTATTTTTTGTCAAGTCTCAATTCGCAGTAAGTGCTAACATGTGCCCTAGCTCATGGGAACCACGCAATATGGAAGTCAATCTATTATTGGCTTATTATTGGGTCTGGCACCCCAATAATAAACCAATAATACAATGACGCAAAGTAACCGCTGATCGGATACTGCCCTATGCCTACTTATGTAATTATGTATTATACCTATAACTACTTATGTCATAGGTTGCCCTATTACATCACCCCCCCCCTCTTTAAGTTGCGCCTACTACAATGTAAGCGCGAAACGCAGAAAGTTTCTTCTCGTCCAACGGCGTATCTTCGAACCGCTCTTTTCGTCGCTTTGCCTCTCACTGTACGGTATCGCGTGAAGAGGTCCTTCATGACCTCCAGTGGCTCGGGTTCGACAGCACCTTAAAAGCGCAACGGTTTCAAGTTCCCATCCATGACCTGCAGCACCTACTCTCTTTGGATTGTCGCTTGGCGTTATCAGTTGTGGTTGTCAGAGATATCGTTTCGTGGACTTCCAGGGTCCATGCTGCTCAGTAATGTCTAAAAACAACGCGTATACCGACGATGCGTTGCAGAGATCTTGGTGTGCCTTCATCAGGCGCTGGAACGCGAGCCGGCGTGAAGGAACGTCCTTCACGGCCTGGTTAGATGGTCGCGAGGGAACGCATGATAGGCAAGCTATTGGCGACCTGCGCCGACGCATCTGTCGCATGACTTGTGACGAGTATCACCTTTGCTACATCCACGTTCGCGAGGGATGTCCAGCGTGCGACATGGGCAGATCGCGCCCGTTCCGGCAGGAATGGGACGACTTGGTGTGTGCGCGAGGCATGCCCGATCATATTCGTACATGCATCGCCCGTTATGAGAGAAGCCTTTCGGAGCTCCAGGTGTCCGAGCTACGGCGAGTGAGAGCGCGTCCTTACGATCGCCGTGGGCGTTCACGTAGCCAAGGTCTTCAACCTTATCATCCGTATGCCCCCGAGCCTCGTAATTGGTCTCGGTCTCGGAGTCGCTCGGAAGGTCGTCGTGGTTTCGTTGCTCGCGAGCATTACGGCTCGCGAGATCGGAGATGGAACCGGCAGCGTCGGTCAAGATCACCGTCATTCTACGCGACTCATAGTCCTCGACCACGTCCGGGACATCCTGAGCCAGAATGCTCCAAGGTTCTCATTTATCGTCCGCCGGCGAATATTCCAACCAGCGAACACTGTAATGTTTCTCGACGTGGTTCTTCGTGGGCGACGAGTTATTACTCGGCGCAAATAACTTGTGATACTCGTGATCGACAATTCGGTCGACAATCCAGCGTCGCGCACCCGATGCTTCTTTTAAGGGAGGAAGAGCATCACGACGGAAGACCTCTGGCGATAAGCGCCGATTCTCGCAATCGGGCGCCTGTACAGTCGAATGATGAGCTGCGCCTACTCCGCGATGAAGCCGAGGAGTCGAAGAATGCTCTACTTGATGCTCGCAAGATGGCTGAGAGAGCTCAAGATCGTGCGGATGCTGCGACTGAGGCTGCTGAGCGGACTCGACGTGAGCAGCTGGTACTGGTTGAACGCCTACGTCAACTTGAGACGACTGCGTACGGAAGACCCCAGCAGGTCGAGTCTGCACGCGTTCGGGCAGGACTTGGTCCCAGTCGTCGTCAACGTCGTCGTCAAGGGATGTCGTATTTTGAGCCGGCACAGAAGAGTGGGGAAGATTCGAAGGGAGATCCGCCGGCAGGTAAGCCTTGAGGCGCCCGACGTAGAACGTCGGGTGCAAGCGCATAGATGTAGGTATGTCTAGCGTGTAAGCGTCACCATGCACCTTAACAACCCGAAATGGGCCAATATATATTGGCGCTAACTTATTAGCGCCCAAATTCGTCACTGAGATGTTCGGTAATCTACTGTTGATAATAATACTCTGTCACCTTCTCGAAATGTCAACATATTCTTTCGACCTCTTCTGTCTGCATATATCTCCTTTTTCTTGTCGACTGCCTCTTGTAATGCATCACGCACAAAACGCATGATTCCTTGTCGTAATAGCAGAAATTCGGTTACTGCAGCCGAACTTACAGGCGACGTATTCTCTTTTGGGAAAAAATTAGCAACGGGAGACGCGATGGAATGTATCGCGTCAGGAGTCGATATGCCGTTGGCCACAAAATTATTTGCATTAGTTGCATCGGCAGCAACCTTGTTCTCATCGTAATCAATCGTCAATAGTTTCGGCGCAATTCCATCCGTAGATACTCCCCCACCAAGCTTGGAAACAGGGTGTTCTGAAGCTGAGAGAGCAAGTAGCGCCGGAACGCGAGGATGCCTCGCGTTGTTAACGAAAAAGGGCGTCAACACGGTTGACGCGTGGACAGCATTGTTGATTGCAAACTCTGCAAGTGGAAGAAATGAACTCCATGATGAGAACGATGTTGCATAACAGCGCAAGACATCTTCGAGCACTCTGTTCACACGCTCCGTTTGCCCATCCGTCTCTGGATGGGCCGCCGTAGACATAAGCAACCGCGTGCCTAATAGCTGAATTAATTCGGCCCAGAAAGCCGAAGTGAAACGCGGTTCACGGTCCGAAACAATAGATTCTGGCAAGCCGTGATGCCTGAAGATAAGATCAATGAAGATCTTCGCTGTCGTCTCCGCCGTAATGTTGGCGGAGACCGGAGCAAAATGCACCATTTTGCTGAATCGATCCACTAGAACCAATACGCCCGTGCGTTTCTGTTCATCCGGTGGAAGGCCAAAGATAAAATCCATGCTGACCCAGCGCCAGGCTTCCGTAGCAATCGGAAGCGGACGCAATGGGGCTTGTGAGGATGGCGCGGGCTTCACACGCTGACAGGTTTTCCAGGAGCGCACCCATTTCTGAATTTACTTACACATTCGCGGCCAAACAAACACGCGAGAAATAGCTGCACGTCTTTTCGCGACCCAGGTGTCCGCCAGCTGGGCTGTCGTGAAATTCATGAACCAATCGGGCTCGAAGGTCGTCATCAGCAGGGATGACGACACGCGGTGAATCAAAGACGTCCATCGTGTACGTCAGCAACGGTCCGTCAAGCGCGTACCGCTCTATGTTATCGCGTGTTAGTCTCGTCAACTTCGCGAGTAATTTTTCTCTCGGGTCCCTGAGATAGTTGATGATTCCTGCATAGAAGGAATCATTCGCGTAGGATTCAGCGATCTGAGTTCGGATCGCCAGCACGGGTTTCGAAATCATCGCATTGAGCAACAGCTCAATACAACACGCACAGATATCTTCATCGTCATCAACATTCTCCGTTTGATGACCCATGTCGCGCCGAGGATCGTAATCAGGACGACGAGAAAGCGCGTCAGCGAGAATGTTATTCTTGCCAGGTTTGTAATGGACCACAAAATTATACTCGGCGAAAAATGACAACCACCGTGCCAAACGCTGGGACAAGTGAGGACTCTTGACGGCGGTACGCAATGATGCGCGATATGTGTAGATAGAACATATTTTTGCCGAGCAAACATACTCTGAACTTGATTAGCGCGTAACGCATAGCCAAAAGTTCCTTGTCGTGTACCGGATAATTTTTCTCTGCAGGTTTCATCTGTCGTGATTGAAAACTCACGACGCGCTCTCGACCCTCGTCATCAAATTGCATGAGGGCACATCCTATAGCGAAATTAATCGCGTCACATACGACGTGGAATGGCTTGAAGTCATCAGGTAGCATCAGTATAGGAGCCTCGGACAAGCTCTTCTTTACGGAGTCAACGCAGATTGATATTCTGCCTTTCATAACTATACTGCTTCTTTCTTAAGCAAGTCAATAATGGCTGAATTAGCTCAGCATAGTTCTTCGTATACTTATGCAAGTAATTTGCCAGACCGATACATTGACGTAATTCAGTTTGGTTCCTGGGCGTTGGCCAGGAACAGATCGATGCGCTTCTCAGGATCAGTGCGGACACCTTTCTTGCTGACGTTGCACCGAGTACTGGAATCTCGGGAGCGCAGAAGACACATTTCTTCAAATTCGCATACCATTTATTCTCGCGCATACCTTGAAACACCTGCTTCAAGTGTCGAAGGTGTGCCTCCGTAGCGCTGAGCTTTTGCTCAGCGCGGCTGTGAACGAAAATGTAGTCAAAGTAGCTCGGTGCAAAATCGCGAAGTGGACGAAGTACTTGTGTCACCATCCGATTGAACGTAGCTGAAGCGTTCTTAAGACCTAGTGGCATGACTAGCCACTCCCAAAGCATCCCGCTTGGGGTGCTGACCGCAGTGAACGGAATGTCACTGTCCCTCATGAGGATCTGATAGAAACCGTCTTTTAGATCTATGGCGCTGTAGATCTCGCTCCCGGACATGGTATTTAATACCATGTCTTTTCGAGGAATAGGCGTTTGAGCCGGGATCGTGGCGTCATTCAGCTTGTTGAAGGCGTGCACAATGCGCCAACCGCCGGTGGCTTTCTTCACACAGAAAGTCGGACTCGAATGTGGCTAGATACTCTCGCGGACATGGCCAGCCTTACGGCGACCCTCGAAAATTCATCTATAGCGATGACTTGGTCGCGCGGTAACGGCCACTGCCGTGTCACGCAATATTTCGATCCTGGCACGAGATCTATCTCGTGCCGCACACCACGATCCGCCGGAAGCTCAGCTGGAATTTTCTCCGGGAAAATATTGGCGTACTCACGGGCGATATCGTATACAGGGTTGCCCGAAGCACGAAGAGCATCCCAATACTGTGCCGCGAAGCGTTCTTCGCGCGCTGATTTAGGCTCAGCGCTCTTTGGGCGAGCCTCCAAAACTTCTTCACTGGATGCTTCGGTTGCTGAAACGATGCACACTTGCTCGATGTCGCCGGCCTTTAGGTCATGAAGGAAGTCTTTCCATGCAAGGTCTGACAGAGATGTGATCTCTGCAGCAGTGCACGGTGGGCTCGCTACCTCAATCCAGCGGCCACGATGTAGAGCCTCTCCACATACGGATTCCTCCTCTAAACGTGGGAGCTCTGTCTCCACCACGTCGGTCTCATGCGGATCTATAGTCCGCCCATTATCGTCAATCAGAGGCGTAAGCTCGTCTTTGACCGCCTCACTTGATTTTGGGAGCCCCTGCTCGACCGCCTCGATATTGATCGGTAGCCTCTGCTCTTCCGATCTGCTTGTATGTGGGAGCCCCTTCTCGACCGCCTCGATAGTGATCGGGAGCCGCTGCTAGTTCGATGTGTTTGTACGCGGAAGCACCTGCTCGACCGCCTCGAAATTGATCGGTAGCCTCTGCTCTTCCGATCTGCTTGTATGTGGGAGCCTCTGCTCGACCGCCTCGATGAGAATCGGGAACCCCTGTTCGACCGATGTCTGTGTGTGAGGGAACCGCTGTTCGACCGGGAAATTTTAATACATATCGATTTTTCATATTTTTATGTCTGTGTATACGGGAACCGCTGTTCGACCGCCTCGTTCTGTGGCTCCATCAGTGTAACGGAACATACTGCGCACAGAGGGTGTAACGGGCTAAGAACCCGTTACCGTCTTACACCAAAAGGGCGTTGAGGAAGCGCTCTAAATGATCTCGTAAATAAAACTCTATTTTATTTTTTGTTTAGTTTTGATTCGCAGTAAGTGCTAACATGTGCCCTAGCTCATGGGAACCACTCAATATGGAAGTCAACTTATTATTGGCTAATTATTGGGTCTGGCACCCCAATAATGAACCAATAGTAAAGTGACGCAAAGTAACCGCTGATCGGATACTGCCCTATGCTTACTTATGTAATTATAAATTATTCCTATAACTACTTATGTAATAGGTTGCCCTATTACACTAATGTGGTGGAGTGGGTTCTCAATGTTGTATAATAAGACCAGAACACTCATTGTGCCGGACTGCCGACTGACGGAGGGGGTACCCTGATGCCGCGTATGGACCTTTTTTCAATTTGTGTATCTGTCGGATGGCGGGTTGCACTCTTCGAAAGACTTGGTGAGGATATGGACGTCTGCCTTGAGGGAGGTAGATCTGGGGGGCCTCGAGTGGATATGCTTCACTCGGTGGGCCGGTAGGTGGCCACTCGATCGACCTTGTCGAGAGTGGGCTTAGAGCCAAATTCTTCAGGGACTTATCGTCCCTGGCCTTTTCCTTCTTGTTTCAGGGGCATCAACCACCTGACCTTTACTTTGCTCCCGGACCGTGAGGTAAGGGAGGCCGCTTCCGATAGCGGGTCTTGGGGGGTGTTGCTACTTGAACGAGCTCACAGGCCAAATATATCCTGGAGCTCTATTCGCACTTGAACTTCGCTACACAACTGTCTTCGACGGGGGGCCAAAATATATCCCTTCCCGGAACAGTGAGTAACTTAGAACAAGTCCTTCTTGGGTGACGGAGTCGTGCCACGTAGATCGCAAATTGAGTAGTATTTAATATAGTCCTATCCTTTCAACTCCTTTACTCTATCCTTGCCTGAAGCTCTGATTCCTTGCGTCGACTAGTCTGATCCTTGTATTAACTGGTCCGGAGTGGCTGAACCCCGAGGGGCCGAGGTCGACCGATGAGGGACCGGGTCGACTGATGAGGGACCCAGGTCTACCAATGAGGGACCGGGTCGACCAATGAGGGACCATGTCGACCGATGAGGGACCGGGTCTACCGACAAGGGACCCAGGTCTTCCGATGAGGGACCGGGTCGACCAATGAGGGACCATGTCGACCGATGAGGGACCGGGTCTACCGACAAGGGACCCAGGTCTTCCGATGAGGGACCGGGTCGACCAACGAAGGACCGGGTCGACCAATGAGGGACCCAGGTCTACTGATGAGGGACCCAGGTCGACCTATGAGGTACCCGGGTCTACCAACGAGGGGCCAGGTCGATCAATGAGGGGCCATGATCAACTTCCTTTGGTACCGGTTAACCGGTACCCTGATACTGATTTTTCTTCGGCGGATCCTGCGGATTGTCCTCCACCAACGGTCGCTCCCCTTCGAGGCCCCTGTCTCTCTGGTCCCCTGTCCCTGACCCACGGCGTATACTCCGAATCCAACTGGAGTCCGGGACCTCCACATCACAAAATTAGCACTTCACCACACTAATACCCTGTAGCCTGTAGTCTGGAGCCCTTGTACCCTGGTGCCCTCAACTTTGGAACCTGGGACTTGTACCGGCTTTGCGCTGTTGGTTCTTTATACTATTAATAAGTTTTGGGCCCTGTGCGATTTTGTGGATCTGCGAGGCCTTGTTGTCGTCACTACTTCGAGAAAGTGACCAAATTTTTTTTAACCACTGTCCATATATACCTTGGTGCCCTGATATCCTTGGCACTTCTCCACACTGATCATGCGTTTTTACGCACTGCGGCTCAATCGCCTCATCTCTGGCAGAGAATGGCCAAATGGTTGCCATTCTTTGCTAAATATAACTTCGAGGTGAAATATAAGCCTGGCAAGCAAAATGCTTTGGCTGATGTGTTGCCACGCAGACCTGAATATGAGCTTTCTCATGTTACGACATTGTCGTCTTCTAACATCGATCTCATTCGATCGGCGTATGCTAAAGACGATCATTGTATAGCGTTGCTACATGATCTTGTAGTAATGATTTTAATCTCTCGGACATTAAATTGTCGACGCGATTACGTGCGAGCCTTTATCGATATTCCGTCGATCAAGGTTGGTTTTACTATTGTACGGATGCGATGGATCCACCGCGCATTGTAGTTCCTCACGATGAGAACCTTAAGTATCGAATCCTTTACGAGGTACATGACACCGCCATCGGAGGTCATTTGGGTCGTGAAACGACCTATGGGGCAGTATACAAACGTTGTTGGTGGCCCAAACAGTATAAATGGGTGGGCACATATGTGCGTACGTGTGAAACATGTCAACGGGTGAAACCCTCGCCCCATTCTGCAGCACTGCTGGCTAGTTTGCCTATTTCCACTGGGTGCTGAAAGTCCATTAGTATAGATTTTGTGTTTGGCCTACTGAAAGATTTGCATGGCAACACAGGTATTGTGGTCTTTGTTGACCATTTGAGCAAGATGGCTCACTTAGCGGCTGTGTCAGACTCGATCGATGGTGAAGGTACAGCGGAGCTGTTTATCGACTGAGTGTTTCGCCAACATGGCTTGCCAGTGGCAATTGTTTCTGATCGTGATCCGCGTTTTACGAGTAAGTTTTGGAAGTCCGTCTTTCAGGTGCTGGGCACCCGTTTGGACATATCCACAGCGGATCATCCGCAGACTGATGGTCAAACTGAACGTATAAATCGCGTCGTTGAAGATATTCTTCGCAGCGTTTTTGTGCTGATACGCCTAAGCGTTGGAGCTCTATGCTCCCTGTTGCGGAGTTTGCACTAAATAACTCTGTGCACGCCTATACCGGTTACACTCCGTTCTATGGCGATGGCCTCACGCACCCACTCGTTCTCTTAACGCTACCACCGAGTGGTTCAGGGATTCATGAGGGAGAGGTTGCCGATCGTCTTGCTGATTTCATCCCTAATACTGTTAAGAAACAGGTGAACGCGTTTCTCGCAACACAACTAAATGTCTTACGACATGTGCGTGACGCACTGGCTGACAGCCAAGATAAACAAAAAGAATATGCGGATGCTAAAGGCAGAAGTTGTATTAATGATTATGAGGTCGGAGACCAAGTCTTACTAAATGTTAAGATTCTACCAAGTAAAGCAGTGTCTGCTGTCTTTAAGAAAAAGTTGCGTCCGCGCTTCTGTGGTGGAGTGGGTTCTCAATGTTGTATAATAAGACCAGAACACTCATTGTGCCGGACTGCCGACTGACGGAGGGGGTACCCTGATGCCGCGTATGGACCTTTTTTCAATTTGTGTATCTGTCGGATGGCGGGTTGCACTCTTCGAAAGACTTGGTGAGGATATGGACGTCTGCCTTGAGGGAGGTAGATCTGGGGGGCCTCGAGTGGATATGCTTCACTCGGTGGGCCGGTAGGTGGCCACTCGATCGACCTTGTCGAGAGTGGGCTTAGAGCCAAATTCTTCAGGGACTTATCGTCCCTGGCCTTTTCCTTCTTGTTTCAGGGGCATCAACCACCTGACCTTTACTTTGCTCCCGGACCGTGAGGTAAGGGAGGCCGCTTCCGATAGCGGGTCTTGGGGGGTGTTGCTACTTGAACGAGCTCACAGGCCAAATATATCCTGGAGCTCTATTCGCACTTGAACTTCGCTACACAACTGTCTTCGACGGGGGGCCAAAATATATCCCTTCCCGGAACAGTGAGTAACTTAGAACAAGTCCTTCTTGGGTGACGGAGTCGTGCCACGTAGATCGCAAATTGAGTAGTATTTAATATAGTCCTATCCTTTCAACTCCTTTACTCTATCCTTGCCTGAAGCTCTGATTCCTTGCGTCGACTAGTCTGATCCTTGTATTAACTGGTCCGGAGTGGCTGAACCCCGAGGGGCCGAGGTCGACCGATGAGGGACCGGGTCGACTGATGAGGGACCCAGGTCGACCAATGAGGGACCGGGTCGACCAATGAGGGACCATGTCGACCGATGAGGGACCGGGTCTACCGACAAGGGACCCAGGTCTTCCGATGAGGGACCGGGTCGACCAATGAGGGACCATGTCGACCGATGAGGGACCGGGTCTACCGACAAGGGACCCAGGTCTTCCGATGAGGGACCGGGTCGACCAACGAAGGACCGGGTCGACCAATGAGGGACCCAGGTCTACTGATGAGGGACCCAGGTCGACCTATGAGGTACCCGGGTCTACCAACGAGGGGCCAGGTCGATCAATGAGGGGCCATGATCAACTTCCTTTGGTACCGGTTAACCGGTACCCTGATACTGATTTTTCTTCGGCGGATCCTGCGGATTGTCCTCCACCAACGGTCGCTCCCCTTCGAGGCCCCTGTCTCTCTGGTCCCCTGTCCCTGACCCACGGCGTATACTCCGAATCCAACTGGAGTCCGGGACCTCCACATCACAAAATTAGCACTTCACCACACTAATACCCTGTAGCCTGTAGTCTGGAGCCCTTGTACCCTGGTGCCCTCAACTTTGGAACCTGGGACTTGTACCGGCTTTGCGCTGTTGGTTCTTTATACTATTAATAAGTTTTGGGCCCTGTGCGATTTTGTGGATCTGCGAGGCCTTGTTGTCGTCACTACTTCGAGAAAGTGACCAAATTTTTTTTAACCACTGTCCATATATACCTTGGTGCCCTGATATCCTTGGCACTTCTCCACACTGATCATGCGTTTTTACGCACTGCGGCTCAATCGCCTCATCTCTGGCAGAGAATGGCCAAATGGTTGCCATTCTTTGCTAAATATAACTTCGAGGTGAAATATAAGCCTGGCAAGCAAAATGCTTTGGCTGATGTGTTGTCACGCAGACCTGAATATGAGCTTTCTCATGTTACGACATTGTCGTCTTCTAACATCGATCTCATTCGATCGGCGTATGCTAAAGACGATCATTGTATAGCGTTGCTACATGATCTTGTAGTAATGATTTTAATCTCTCGGACATTAAATTGTCGACGCGATTACGTGCGAGCCTTTATCGATATTCCGTCGATCAAGGTTGGTTTTACTATTGTACGGATGCGATGGATCCACCGCGCATTGTAGTTCCTCACGATGAGAACCTTAAGTATCGAATCCTTTACGAGGTACATGACACCGCCATCGGAGGTCATTTGGGTCGTGAAACGACCTATGGGGCAGTATACAAACGTTGTTGGTGGCCCAAACAGTATAAATGGGTGGGCACATATGTGCGTACGTGTGAAACATGTCAACGGGTGAAACCCTCGCCCCATTCTGCAGCACTGCTGGCTAGTTTGCCTATTTCCACTGGGTGCTGAAAGTCCATTAGTATAGATTTTGTGTTTGGCCTACTGAAAGATTTGCATGGCAACACAGGTATTGTGGTCTTTGTTGACCATTTGAGCAAGATGGCTCACTTAGCGGCTGTGTCAGACTCGATCGATGGTGAAGGTACAGCGGAGCTGTTTATCGACTGAGTGTTTCGCCAACATGGCTTGCCAGTGGCAATTGTTTCTGATCGTGATCCGCGTTTTACGAGTAAGTTTTGGAAGTCCGTCTTTCAGGTGCTGGGCACCCGTTTGGACATATCCACAGCGGATCATCCGCAGACTGATGGTCAAACTGAACGTATAAATCGCGTCGTTGAAGATATTCTTCGCAGCGTTTTTGTGCTGATACGCCTAAGCGTTGGAGCTCTATGCTCCCTGTTGCGGAGTTTGCACTAAATAACTCTGTGCACGCCTATACCGGTTACACTCCGTTCTATGGCGATGGCCTCACGCACCCACTCGTTCTCTTAACGCTACCACCGAGTGGTTCAGGGATTCATGAGGGAGAGGTTGCCGATCGTCTTGCTGATTTCATCCCTAATACTGTTAAGAAACAGGTGAACGCGTTTCTCGCAACACAACTAAATGTCTTACGACATGTGCGTGACGCACTGGCTGACAGCCAAGATAAACAAAAAGAATATGCGGATGCTAAAGGCAGAAGTTGTATTAATGATTATGAGGTCGGAGACCAAGTCTTACTAAATGTTAAGATTCTACCAACTAAAGCAGTGTCTGCTGTCTTTAAGAAAAAGTTGCGTCCGCGCTTCTGTGGTGGAGTGGGTTCTCAATGTTGTATAATAAGACCAGAACACTCATTGTGCCGGACTGCCGACTGACGGAGGGGGTACCCTGATGCCGCGTATGGACCTTTTTTCAATTTGTGTATCTGTCGGATGGCGGGTTGCACTCTTCGAAAGACTTGGTGAGGATATGGACGTCTGCCTTGAGGGAGGTAGATCTGGGGGGCCTCGAGTGGATATGCTTCACTCGGTGGGCCGGTAGGTGGCCACTCGATCGACCTTGTCGAGAGTGGGCTTAGAGCCAAATTCTTCAGGGACTTATCGTCCCTGGCCTTTTCCTTCTTGTTTCAGGGGCATCAACCACCTGACCTTTACTTTGCTCCCGGACCGTGAGGTAAGGGAGGCCGCTTCCGATAGCGGGTCTTGGGGGGTGTTGCTACTTGAACGAGCTCACAGGCCAAATATATCCTGGAGCTCTATTCGCACTTGAACTTCGCTACACAACTGTCTTCGACGGGGGGCCAAAATATATCCCTTCCCGGAACAGTGAGTAACTTAGAACAAGTCCTTCTTGGGTGACGGAGTCGTGCCACGTAGATCGCAAATTGAGTAGTATTTAATATAGTCCTATCCTTTCAACTCCTTTACTCTATCCTTGCCTGAAGCTCTGATTCCTTGCGTCGACTAGTCTGATCCTTGTATTAACTGGTCCGGAGTGGCTGAACCCCGAGGGGCCGAGGTCGACCGATGAGGGACCGGGTCGACTGATGAGGGACCCAGGTCGACCAATGAGGGACCGGGTCGACCAATGAGGGACCATGTCGACCGATGAGGGACCGGGTCTACCGACAAGGGACCCAGGTCTTCCGATGAGGGACCGGGTCGACCAACGAAGGACCGGGTCGACCAATGAGGGACCCAGGTCTACTGATGAGGGACCCAGGTCGACCTATGAGGTACCCGCGTCTACCAACGAGGGGCTAGGTCGATTAATGAGGGGCCATGATCAACTTCCTTTGGTACCGGTTAACCGGTACCCTGATACTGATTTTTCTTCGGCGGATCCTGCGGATTGTCCTCCACCAACGGTCGCTCCCCTTCGAGGCCCCTGTCTCTCTGGTCCCCTGTCCCTGACCCACGGCGTATACTCCGAATCCAACTGGAGTCCGGGACCTCCACATCACAAAATTAGCACTTCACCACACTAATACCCTGTAGCCTGTAGTCTGGAGCCCTTGTACCCTGGTGCCCTCAACTTTGGAACCTGGGACTTGTACCGGCTTTGCGCTGTTGGTTCTTTATACTATTAATAAGTTTTGGGCCCTGTGCGATTTTGTGGATCTGCGAGGCCTTGTTGTCGTCACTACTTCGAGAAAGTGACCAAATTTTTTTTAACCACTGTCCATATATACCTTGGTGCCCTGATATCCTTGGCACTTCTCCACACTGATCATGCGTTTTTACGCACTGCGGCTCAATCGCCTCATCTCTGGCAGAGAATGGCCAAATGGTTGCCATTCTTTGCTAAATATAACTTCGAGGTGAAATATAAGCCTGGCAAGCAAAATGCTTTGGCTGATGTGTTGTCACGCAGACCTGAATATGAGCTTTCTCATGTTACGACATTGTCGTCTTCTAACATCGATCTCATTCGATCGGCGTATGCTAAAGACGATCATTGTATAGCGTTGCTACATGATCTTGTAGTAATGATTTTAATCTCTCGGACATTAAATTGTCGACGCGATTACGTGCGAGCCTTTATCGATATTCCGTCGATCAAGGTTGGTTTTACTATTGTACGGATGCGATGGATCCACCGCGCATTGTAGTTCCTCACGATGAGAACCTTAAGTATCGAATCCTTTACGAGGTACATGACACCGCCATCGGAGGTCATTTGGGTCGTGAAACGACCTATGGGGCAGTATACAAACGTTGTTGGTGGCCCAAACAGTATAAATGGGTGGGCACATATGTGCGTACGTGTGAAACATGTCAACGGGTGAAACCCTCGCCCCATTCTGCAGCACTGCTGGCTAGTTTGCCTATTTCCACTGGGTGCTGAAAGTCCATTAGTATAGATTTTGTGTTTGGCCTACTGAAAGATTTGCATGGCAACACAGGTATTGTGGTCTTTGTTGACCATTTGAGCAAGATGGCTCACTTAGCGGCTGTGTCAGACTCGATCGATGGTGAAGGTACAGCGGAGCTGTTTATCGACTGAGTGTTTCGCCAACATGGCTTGCCAGTGGCAATTGTTTCTGATCGTGATCCGCGTTTTACGAGTAAGTTTTGGAAGTCCGTCTTTCAGGTGCTGGGCACCCGTTTGGACATATCCACAGCGGATCATCCGCAGACTGATGGTCAAACTGAACGTATAAATCGCGTCGTTGAAGATATTCTTCGCAGCGTTTTTGTGCTGATACGCCTAAGCGTTGGAGCTCTATGCTCCCTGTTGCGGAGTTTGCACTAAATAACTCTGTGCACGCCTATACCGGTTACACTCCGTTCTATGGCGATGGCCTCACGCACCCACGCGTTCTCTTAACGCTACCACCGAGTGGTTCAGGGATTCATGAGGGAGAGGTTGCCGATCGTCTTGCTGATTTCATCCCTAATACTGTTAAGAAACAGGTGAACGCGTTTCTCGCAACACAACTAAATGTCTTACGACATGTGCGTGACGCACTGGCTGACAGCCAAGATAAACAAAAAGAATATGCGGATGCTAAAGGCAGAAGTTGTATTAATGATTATGAGGTCGGAGACCAAGTCTTACTAAATGTTAAGATTCTACCAACTAAAGCAGTGTCTGCTGTCTTTAAGAAAAAGTTGCGTCCGCGCTTCTGTGGTGGAGTGGGTTCTCAATGTTGTATAATAAGACCAGAACACTCATTGTGCCGGACTGCCGACTGACGGAGGGGGTACCCTGATGCCGCGTATGGACCTTTTTTCAATTTGTGTATCTGTCGGATGGCGGGTTGCACTCTTCGAAAGACTTGGTGAGGATATGGACGTCTGCCTTGAGGGAGGTAGATCTGGGGGGCCTCGAGTGGATATGCTTCACTCGGTGGGCCGGTAGGTGGCCACTCGATCGACCTTGTCGAGAGTGGGCTTAGAGCCAAATTCTTCAGGGACTTATCGTCCCTGGCCTTTTCCTTCTTGTTTCAGGGGCATCAACCACCTGACCTTTACTTTGCTCCCGGACCGTGAGGTAAGGGAGGCCGCTTCCGATAGCGGGTCTTGGGGGGTGTTGCTACTTGAACGAGCTCACAGGCCAAATATATCCTGGAGCTCTATTCGCACTTGAACTTCGCTACACAACTGTCTTCGACGGGGGGCCAAAATATATCCCTTCCCGGAACAGTGAGTAACTTAGAACAAGTCCTTCTTGGGTGACGGAGTCGTGCCACGTAGATCGCAAATTGAGTAGTATTTAATATAGTCCTATCCTTTCAACTCCTTTACTCTATCCTTGCCTGAAGCTCTGATTCCTTGCGTCGACTAGTCTGATCCTTGTATTAACTGGTCCGGAGTGGCTGAACCCCGAGGGGCCGAGGTCGACCGATGAGGGACCGGGTCGACTGATGAGGGACCCAGGTCGACCAATGAGGGACCGGGTCGACCAATGAGGGACCATGTCGACCGATGAGGGACCGGGTCTACCGACAAGGGACCCAGGTCTTCCGATGAGGGACCGGGTCGACCAACGAAGGACCGGGTCGACCAATGAGGGACCCAGGTCTACTGATGAGGGACCCAGGTCGACCTATGAGGTACCCGCGTCTACCAACGAGGGGCTAGGTCGATTAATGAGGGGCCATGATCAACTTCCTTTGGTACCGGTTAACCGGTACCCTGATACTGATTTTTCTTCGGCGGATCCTGCGGATTGTCCTCCACCAACGGTCGCTCCCCTTCGAGGCCCCTGTCTCTCTGGTCCCCTGTCCCTGACCCACGGCGTATACTCCGAATCCAACTGGAGTCCGGGACCTCCACATCACAAAATTAGCACTTCACCACACTAATACCCTGTAGCCTGTAGTCTGGAGCCCTTGTACCCTGGTGCCCTCAACTTTGGAACCTGGGACTTGTACCGGCTTTGCGCTGTTGGTTCTTTATACTATTAATAAGTTTTGGGCCCTGTGCGATTTTGTGGATCTGCGAGGCCTTGTTGTCGTCACTACTTCGAGAAAGTGACCAAATTTTTTTTAACCACTGTCCATATATACCTTGGTGCCCTGATATCCTTGGCACTTCTCCACACTGATCATGCGTTTTTACGCACTGCGGCTCAATCGCCTCATCTCTGGCAGAGAATGGCCAAATGGTTGCCATTCTTTGCTAAATATAACTTCGAGGTGAAATATAAGCCTGGCAAGCAAAATGCTTTGGCTGATGTGTTGTCACGCAGACCTGAATATGAGCTTTCTCATGTTACGACATTGTCGTCTTCTAACATCGATCTCATTCGATCGGCGTATGCTAAAGACGATCATTGTATAGCGTTGCTACATGATCTTGTAGTAATGATTTTAATCTCTCGGACATTAAATTGTCGACGCGATTACGTGCGAGCCTTTATCGATATTCCGTCGATCAAGGTTGGTTTTACTATTGTACGGATGCGATGGATCCACCGCGCATTGTAGTTCCTCACGATGAGAACCTTAAGTATCGAATCCTTTACGAGGTACATGACACCGCCATCGGAGGTCATTTGGGTCGTGAAACGACCTATGGGGCAGTATACAAACGTTGTTGGTGGCCCAAACAGTATAAATGGGTGGGCACATATGTGCGTACGTGTGAAACATGTCAACGGGTGAAACCCTCGCCCCATTCTGCAGCACTGCTGGCTAGTTTGCCTATTTCCACTGGGTGCTGAAAGTCCATTAGTATAGATTTTGTGTTTGGCCTACTGAAAGATTTGCATGGCAACACAGGTATTGTGGTCTTTGTTGACCATTTGAGCAAGATGGCTCACTTAGCGGCTGTGTCAGACTCGATCGATGGTGAAGGTACAGCGGAGCTGTTTATCGACTGAGTGTTTCGCCAACATGGCTTGCCAGTGGCAATTGTTTCTGATCGTGATCCGCGTTTTACGAGTAAGTTTTGGAAGTCCGTCTTTCAGGTGCTGGGCACCCGTTTGGACATATCCACAGCGGATCATCCGCAGACTGATGGTCAAACTGAACGTATAAATCGCGTTGTTGAAGATATTCTTCGCAGCGTTTTTGTGCTGATACGCCTAAGCGTTGGAGCTCTATGCTCCCTGTTGCGGAGTTTGCACTAAATAACTCTGTGCACGCCTATACCGGTTACACTCCGTTCTATGGCGATGGCCTCACGCACCCACGCGTTCTCTTAACGCTACCACCGAGTGGTTCAGGGATTCATGAGGGAGAGGTTGTCGATCGTCTTGCTGATTTCATCCCTAATACTGTTAAGAAACAGGTGAACGCGTTTCTCGCAACACAACTAAATGTCTTACGACATGTGCGTGACGCACTGGCTGACAGCCAAGATAAACAAAAAGAATATGCGGATGCTAAAGGCAGAAGTTGTATTAATGATTATGAGGTCGGAGACCAAGTCTTACTAAATGTTAAGATTCTACCAACTAAAGCAGTGTCTGCTGTCTTTAAGAAAAAGTTGCGTCCGCGCTTCTGTGGTAGAGTGGGTTCTCAATGTTGTATAATAAGACCAGAACACTCATTGTGCCGGACTGCCGACTGACGGAGGGGGTACCCTGATGCCGCGTATGGACCTTTTTTCAATTTGTGTATCTGTCGGATGGCGGGTTGCACTCTTCGAAAGACTTGGTGAGGATATGGACGTCTGCCTTGAGGGAGGTAGATCTGGGGGGCCTCGAGTGGATATGCTTCACTCGGTGGGCCGGTAGGTGGCCACTCGATCGACCTTGTCGAGAGTGGGCTTAGAGCCAAATTCTTCAGGGGCTTATCGTCCCTGGCCTTTTCCTTCTTGTTTCAGGGGCATCAACCACCTGACCTTTACTTTGCTCCCGGACCGTGAGGTAAGGGAGGCCGCTTCCGATAGCGGGTCTTGGGGGGTGTTGCTACTTGAACGAGCTCACAGGCCAAATATATCCTGGAGCTCTATTCGCACTTGAACTTCGCTACACAACTGTCTTCGACGGGGGCCAAAATATATCCCTTCCCGGAACAGTGAGTAACTTAGAACAAGTCCTTCTTGGGTGACGGAGTCGTGCCACGTAGATCGCAAATTGAGTAGTATTTAATATAGTCCTATCCTTTCAACTCCTTTACTCTATCCTTGCCTGAAGCTCTGATTCCTTGCGTCGACTAGTCTGATCCTTGTATTAACTGGTCCGGAGTGGCTGAACCCCGAGGGGCCGAGGTCGACCGATGAGGGACCGGGTCGACTGATGAGGGACCCAGGTCTACCAATGAGGGACCGGGTCGACCAATGAGGGACCATGTCGACCGATGAGGGACCGGGTCTACCGACAAGTGACCCAGGTCTTCCGATGAGGGACCGGGTCGACCAACGAAGGACCGGGTCGACCAATGAGGGACCCAGGTCTACTGATGAGGGACCCAGGTCGACCTATGAGGTACCCGGGTCTACCAACGAGGGGCCAGGTCGATCAATGAGGGGCCATGATCAACTTCCTTTGGTACCGGTTAACCGGTACCCTGATACTGATTTTTCTTCGGCGGATCCTGCGGATTGTCCTCCACCAACGGTCGCTCCCCTTCGAGGCCCCTGTCTCTCTGGTCCCCTGTCCCTGACCCACGGCGTATACTCCGAATCCAACTGGAGTCCGGGACCTCCACATCACAAAATTAGCACTTCACCACACTAATACCCTGTAGCCTGTAGTCTGGAGCCCTTGTACCCTGGTGCCCTCAACTTTGGAACCTGGGACTTGTACCGGCTTTGCGCTGTTGGTTCTTTATACTATTAATAAGTTTTGGGCCCTGTGCGATTTTGTGGATCTGCGAGGCCTTGTTGTCGTCACTACTTCGAGAAAGTGACCAAATTTTTTTTAACCACTGTCCATATATACCTTGGTGCCCTGATATCCTTGGCACTTCTCCACACTGATCATGCGTTTTTACGCACTGCGGCTCAATCGCCTCATCTCTGGCAGAGAATGGCCAAATGGTTGCCATTCTTTGCTAAATATAACTTCGAGGTGAAATATAAGCCTGGCAAGCAAAATGCTTTGGCTGATGTGTTGTCACGCAGACCTGAATATGAGCTTTCTCATGTTACGACATTGTCGTCTTCTAACATCGATCTCATTCGATCGGCGTATGCTAAAGACGATCATTGTATA
Source organism: Peronospora farinosa (assembly GCA_947646735.1). NCBI lineage: Eukaryota > Oomycota > Peronosporomycetes > Peronosporales > Peronosporaceae > Peronospora > Peronospora farinosa. Next base: position 380,886 of record CANTFK010000228.1, read on the forward strand.
GCGTTGCTACATGATCTTGTAGTAATGATTTTAATCTCTCGGACATTAAACTGTCGACGCGATTACGTGCGAGCCTTTATCGATATTCCGTCGATCAAGGTTGGTTTTACTATTGTACGGATGCGATGGATCCACCGCGCATTGTAGTTCCTCACGATGAGAACCTTAAGTATCGAATCCTTTACGAGGTACATGACACCGCCATCGGAGGTCATTTGGGTCGTGAAACGACCTATGGGGCAGTATACAAACGTTGTTGGTGGCCCAAACAGTATAAATGGGTGGGCACATATGTGCGTACGTGTGAAACATGTCAACGGGTGAAACCCTCGCCCCATTCTGCAGCACTGCTGGCTAGTTTGCCTATTTCCACTGGGTGCTGAAAGTCCATTAGTATAGATTTTGTGTTTGGCCTACTGAAAGATTTGCATGGCAACACAGGTATTGTGGTCTTTGTTGACCATTTGAGCAAGATGGCTCACTTAGCGGCTGTGTCAGACTCGATCGATGGTGAAGGTACAGCGGAGCTGTTTATCGACTGAGTGTTTCGCCAACATGGCTTGCCAGTGGCAATTGTTTCTGATCGTGATCCGCGTTTTACGAGTAAGTTTTGGAAGTCCGTCTTTCAGGTGCTGGGCACCCGTTTGGACATATCCACAGCGGATCATCCGCAGACTGATGGTCAAACTGAACGTATAAATCGCGTCGTTGAAGATATTCTTCGCAGCGTTTTTGTGCTGATACGCCTAAGCGTTGGAGCTCTATGCTCCCTGTTGCGGAGTTTGCACTAAATAACTCTGTGCACGCCTATACCGGTTACACTCCGTTCTATGGCGATGGCCTCACGCACCCACGCGTTCTCTTAACGCTACCACCGAGTGGTTCAGGGATTCATGAGGGAGAGGTTGCCGATCGTCTTGCTGATTTCATCCCTAATACTGTTAAGAAACAGGTGAACGCGTTTCTCGCAACACAACTAAATGTCTTACGACATGTGCGTGACGCACTGGCTGACAGCCAAGATAAACAAAAAGAATATGCGGATGCTAAAGGCAGAAGTTGTATTAATGATTATGAGGTCGGAGACCAAGTCTTACTAAATGTTAAGATTCTACCAACTAAAGCAGTGTCTGCTGTCTTTAAGAAAAAGTTGCGTCCGCGCTTCTGTGGTGGAGTGGGTTCTCAAAATTGTATGATGAGACCCCAAACCACTCACTGTGCTGGACTGCCGACTGTCGGAGGGGTACCCCGATGCCGCATATGGACCTTTTTTCACTTTTTGTACCCGTCGGATGGCGGGTTGCACTCTTCGAAAGACTTGGGTGAAGTTATAGACGTCTTCCTTGAGGGAGGTAGACCTGGGTGGCCTCGAGTGGATATGCTTCACTCGGTGGGCCGGTAGGTGGCCACTCGATCGACCTTGTCGAGAGTGGACTTAAAGCCAAATTCTTCAGGGAGCTTATCCCTGGCCTTTTCCTTCTTGTTTCAGGGGCATCAACCACCTGACCTTTACTTTGCTCCCGGACCGTGAGGTAAGGGAGGCCGCTTCCGATAGCGGGTCTTGGGGGGTGTTGCTACTTGAACAAACTTACAGGCCAAATATATCCTGGAGTTCTATTCGCACTTGAACTTCGCTACACAACTGTCTTCGACGGGGGGGCCAAAATATATCCCTTCCCGGAACAGTGAGTAACTTAGAACAAGTCCTTCTTGGGTGACGGATTCGTGCCACGTAGATCGCAAAGTGAGTAGTATTTAATATAGTCCTATCCTTTCAACTCCTTTACTCTATCCTTGCCTGAAGCTCTGATTCCTTGCGTCGACTAGTCTGATCCTTGTATTAATTGTTCCGGAGTGGCTGAACCCCGAGGGGCCGAGGTCGACCGATGAGGGACCGGGTCGACTGATGAGGGACCCAGGTCTACCAATGAGAGACCGGGTCGACCAATGAGGGACCATGTCGACCGATGAGGGACCGGGTCTACCGACAAGGGACCCAGGTCGACCAATGAGGGACCGGGTCGACCACCGAGGGACCGGGTCGACCACCGAGGGACCTAGGTCTACCAACGAGGGATCGACACGACCAATGAGGGACCAGGTAGACCAATGAGGGACCGGGTCGACCAACGAGGGACCCGGGTCTACCAGCGAGGGACCGGGTCGACCAATGAGGGACCCGGGTCTACCAACGAGGGGTCAGGTCGATCAATGAGGGACCAGGTCTACCTTCCAAGGATCTTGCTACCTTCTGCTAGTTTTCATGGCTTTGCATTACTTCAGAGCGGTTATGGCTTGTCTTCTTGCGCTTGAAGTCCCGGAGTTAAGCTCCGCAATTCAGATCCACTTCGTCCACCCACGAGGGGTCAGGGTGCCCCTTCCATTGCACGAGGAATTCTCGTTGTTGCCTTCCATACCGAGTCTTCTTGCCTGTACGACTCTCTAAATTTTCTTCGACTTCATACTCGCCTTCTTCCAATTCCCGCACCCAGCTGTCTTCTGGTAGCAGACATTCGTCGAAGTCGACTCGATCTGTTCCATCCACTTTCAGCTCGCTGTTAGGTCGATCGGGGAACTCTCTGACGGGCTTGAGCTTGGAGATGTGCACGATTGGGAATAGTCTGTATTCTGTACCTCGTAATTCCAAACGTACTGCATGATCTCCGACTAGTTCCCGGACTCGGAACGGTCCGTGCCAGAGGTGGGCCAATTTTTTGGCATACCCCTCCTTCACTCGGTCCAAGTATAGCCATACCTGGGTCCCTGGCTGAATTTCGTGGCCGACTACCCCTTCATTGTGCGCTTGCACCCGAGACTTACTAGCCGCCCGTAGATTCTTGTTGACTTGGTCTCTTGCTCGCTGATAGTGACTCTGAATCCGATATCTCCATCTCCGAGGTCCTGATTCTCGACGTCGAGTGTTCACCACCGGTAACATAGTCTCAAGAGTGGTCCTAGCATCCCATCCATGTACCAGATAGAACGGTATTTCCTCCTCCCGCACTCTGTCTTGAGCCGTGTTTAACGCGAACGTTAAACGTTCCGCGTATTCATCCCAGTCTCGCTGTCCCACGTCGGCTACGTACATCTTGAGCGATCTTGTTAGAGTCTGGACCATTCTTTCCGCAGTGCCGTACGCTTGAGGTCGGTAGGCCATGGTCGCTCTCTGACGTTGACCCACCATACGGCTAATCTCTCGGAAGAAGTCCGACATAAACCCCGGTTCCCGATCGTGACGGATCGTCTCACTGGCACCAAAACGGCGGAAAACGCATTCTTCATATCCCTCAGCTACTGTCTGGGCTGTCCGTGACGCACTTGCTTTAGCCATCACATAACCTGTGAACAGGTCGACCCAGATCAGTAGTTCCGTATTTCCTTTATGCGACTTGGGGAGAGATGGTATGTGGTCCATCGCGATAATTTGGAAGGGGTACGTCGCTTCAACATTCCCCGGAGACTTCCCTTGTAAAGGGGGCCTCCCTTTCCCAGTCTCACAGTCCATGCACTGACCCACATATTTCTGGACACTCCGGAACAGACCCCTCCAATGACAATATCGTCGGATCCGATGATAAGTACGCCCGATCCCCTGATGGCTGCCTTCCAAACTCGTATGATAATGATGGAGGACGTCGGCTTGGAGACTCTCAGGTATCACCAATCTGGCAGTTATGTCTCGGTCGTCTCCCTTGACCCTCTGGCCGGGGCAGTACACCAGCAGTCCTTCTTCACTTACCTCGTAATCCTCCGACATTTTGCTGCAGTTTCTGGCCGCTTCCACTGACAAGTCTTTCCAGTCTCCCTCCAAATATGCCTTCAACTCGCGTACCCAGCTCTCCTCTTCTTGCTCATCTCAAATCCTATCCATCCGGAGTTGTTGTACCACATCTTCTTGCATGAACTCTCCAGATATTCTGACGGGTAACTGTGATCTCGTCACCGCAGATACCTTGACCGACTGACCCCGGTCTCTAGGGACCAACACCTCTGGCAGCCGATTGATTGCTTCTAGACCTGACCACTCTCCTCTCGGTATCGACTCGACCCCTCGCTGCTGATGTAAAGCCGCACTGGCCAACTGGTCTGCACTCTGATTGCAGTCTCGTTTCACATGTAGGACTGCCTGGTTGGGCCACGACTGGAGTTTACTCAACGCCTTGGCCCGCAACGGGGATAAACCTGAAGCTTTGCATTCAATCTCTCCACGCATCTGTCGTATAACCAGATTGGAGTCTCCACAAATAATCAAAACGCCGTCGCTCCATTGGCTCCAACAGTTCAAAGCCCAGTAACATGCCCTCATATTCAGCCTCATTCACTGTAGACTTGTCGAGATATTCGATGCAGCGGCGACTATAGTCCATGCAGGGAGTCTCCACACAATAGCGCTGCAGGCGCCTCCTCCTTGCTTCACCCGCGCCGACCCATCGAAACTCATCACATACAGTTCTTCGTTTGGTTTCACTGTGGGCGTCGGTAGGTCGGCCACTTGCCTGGATTGCTTCTTGGGAGCAATTGACGACAGAATTGAGTCCACACTCTCTCGAGGCGTAATACTGGCAGCTAACGCCCCCAGTACCTGGTCTTCGCCTTTCTTGCATTTCACAATCTTCAAGGTCCACTGGGACAAAAGAGCGGCCCAATTTCCCAAGCAACCTTGCAACCCCGAAGACTTCACTAGCTAGGCTAGTGTAGAATGCCTCGTCAGGACCATGAGGGGTCAGGTGACCAACATCGTGAAACAAGTCTCCAATATTCGTAACAACGCCAGCACTTCCTTTTCCACTGTGCTATAGTTCAGCTCGTTTGACTTGAGAGTTCGGCTCGTAAACGTTACTGGCATATACAGGCCGTCGTAATTTTGCACCAACGACGCCGAGATGGCCCATTCACTTGCGTAGACAATAATAACTGCCTCTCTAGCCGGGTCGAAATTTCGTAGAATGGGCGCTGTAGCAATCTTGTTCTTGAGCATGGCAAACGCTACTTGTACCTTCGACCATTTTTCTTCGTCGTCTTCCTGGGCCGCCACTCCATCTTTAGCCTTCAATTTGCACCTCCAAGCGTGAAAATCCACCTTTCTCAGTTCGAAGGGGATCGACGCGTATACGGCATAATCTTCGATGTGCCTGCTGTAGTAATTTAGGCTTCCTAGAAAGGATTGCATAGCCTTCAGCGTTGTCGGTAGAGGTAGGTCGACCAAAGACTGAAGGTCTTTTGGGTGGGCCTCTAGTCCTTCCTTGGAAACTCGATGTCCAAGATACTCGACCTTCCGACATCCCCACGTGCACTGACCGACAAATTCCAATAGTCACACACGTCTAGCAGCCGCTCCACTTTCTGGCATAATACGTCCCACGATTCGGCCGGAACAAGTATATCGTCAATGTATGATCGTCGACCCAATACAGAGAGGCCCGATTTTGCATCTGGTTTCCCTGTTGCAAACAAATCCTCTGTTTCCTCTGTGGCAGCCCCTGGCGAAATCCGTAAAAATCCATATAACGTATTATCCAACAACCTTTGATATATCTGAGGCGCATTCTTAAGCCCAAAAGACATTCGAAGCCATTCAAATAATCCCAGTGGCGTAACGAAAGCTGAGATTAGTCTCGCCCTTTCGGTCATACTGACGACCCAAAAACCACTCGCCATTTCAAGAGAACAGTACCATAAAGCTCCGTCCAAGTCTTCCAGTAATTCGTTAATCAACGGCATAGGGTAAACCATAAGCTGGGTGAGATCATTCACCAACCGATAGTCGATACACAATCGAATATCGACCCCATTCTTCTTCACAATAATCACAATTGGGCTGGCCCATGGCGAGGTGGAAGGCTGAATGATCTTTGCTGATAACAGTCTCTTGATCAGGTCGGCCAACTTCTCTCTGAATTGAGGGGCCACCTTCCGTACGCGCTGCGCGATCGGCCTTGCGTTCCCCACATCGATATCGCATATCGCTCCTCGGGCGGCAGGGGGTAAGGCGTTACCTTTGCCCATCATCAGATGTCGTTTCTTCCATATTATTTGTCGCAACCGGTCCACCCCTTCAGGAGTTTTCCCATCCGAATCAGGAATCTGTATATCTTCTAACGCAATGCCTTCGGATGAGGGGTCCACTTCCGATATGACCGCCCACCCTGGCCTTATGTCCTCGGCCCACAGTTCTTCACTCTCGAAAGAACACACCTGGTCATCTGCCTGTAAAAAGTCTACCAATTTGGCTTCCTTCTCATTGGTAGTGATCACTTCAGGTAGGTCTTCTTTAGCTACACTCCGCTCCTGGGCGGACCCCTCCTGCCAATTCACCTTCTCTTCGCACGGTTGTTCTTCTCTGTCGGGTACCGGTTGGTGTGCCATAGTCATCATTGGGGCTGGGATCATAGGTCGCTGTAAAATGTGCGGCGGAGTCCTATACTCTGGTCTCTCCACTAGTGGCCCCTCTTCATCTTCTGTTGGTTCGACCCGATGGTCGACCTGGTCAGTAGTAGATTTGTAGGCCAGATTTAGACATTCAGAATATCTTCGAGAGCCGATCGAAACGAACCCTGGTGTTCTCGGCACTTAATCCTTGGTCAACCATACCTATCTAGGTATCCTCGTGCAATATTAAGAGGCGAGGGATGACGTTGGTTACCTTCAAAAGCTGTCGACGTCCGATCCCTTGGATCATGGTGGTCACCCATCGTTCACCTCTCGTGACCCACATTTTCTACTGTCTTGAGGTCGACCTTCTAAGGGAGACCTCCGTACATCCTCCAACGTATATCTGTACATACCGACCCAGCTTCACGTCCGATACTCGGATATCGTAAAGCGTCCTGCGCTCGGTTAATTGCACTAGAGCTTCATCGGGAAGACAAAGTGCTGCGTCTGCCAAGTCTGACCGGATACCGGCTGGGACCATGAAGTCCAAGCCCAAAATTGCGTTTTGACCACCATAGGGCCTACCCACACCTTAAAGATGTACATTAAGTTCCTATTTAGCGTGATCTTGATTTGCTTGCGCCCCTCCGTAGTGTATACGGATTCCTCATTGCCAATGCATATTTGTCGTTCACTTTCATCAATTTATCAACCCAACTTTACGAGAAAAGGCGATATCCAAGATAAATATCTCGGAACCAGTTTCGAACAACAAATTTGCATGGTCGTTGTTGACCTTTCCAGAGGCTTTGGCTTGCCTGAACCATTTAGTGGGGGCGTGGTATTCTCGATACCCCATAAACCCGCCTGGAATTAAGTCCAACTTCATCACTGCATTTTCTCGAGCAAAATTGTTAGGATTCATTTAAAGAAGCAACATGGACCACAGGGCAAATTTTCAATCCTCAATATATTTTCCGACCTTAACTGGCGTACCCATCTCCTCCTTGGGCTGATTTCTCCACATATGCAAAGATGCAACAATTGAGAACGCTCGGCTCGTACCAGATTCAAACCTGGCGAGCGTCCTAGTTTGCCATCTTCTCGAGTTTCTCCGGGAACATCCCTGCATGCTTGGCTGGGTTGTACCATTGACGGAACAAATTGTAGAACTCCTCCATCTGGCACTTCCCGATCTCGTGAATCTCTCCACAACCCCGGCATACAAATAGGCAGCGATCTGATGGGTGACCCTTCCTTCCACAGCGGTCGCAGGTCAATTTTTTCCAGCAATTCAGATCTCCGTGTTTCTTGGACCCGCAATATGCGCATCTCGTGTTAGGGGTCGCTGATGACGGGCCGGGTCGCTGGTCCACTGCCTGGTGATGTTGGTCGGCCTCCCTGGTCGATAGATTCTTTGAGAACCTCACACTTTAGTCCCTCCCTGCTTCTTTCTCCATAAGGTAGACTCGTCTTAGATCTCCTTCGTTCTCCGAAGAGTCTGGGCTGGAGTCTCCAGAGCTCGAGTCTTCCAGGGGCGCCCGTACTGCATGTATGGAGCGGCGGTTCATATCTCTCGGCCTCTCTGGTAGTTCCGGTGCCTTCTGACGTAACTTGTTTGATCCAAACAACATCTTGCCTCGTCGTGCCTTCGCTGACATGCTGTCAATACTTCCTCCAATTCTTCTACATTCGACAGACGCAACATAGTCAACTTGTCTGCTAGCTCCGGGTCGTATACCATCAAAAGGTAGTGATCGACATGATCCTTCTGAATTTTGGGCGACCCATCCTTAATCTTCATCTTCGCCCTGAGTCCAAGCACATTCAGGCGGTACAGATAATCCAGTGGGGTCTCTTCCGACCTATCTTCGCATGGTACTACTGGCGGGCAATAGGTAACCCCAGACCACAGAAACAAATCATGAATTCTTGCACTAGGTCTTTCCAGTTTCCTCGGACTGACAGACCCAATTGACGGTACCAGTCCTGTGCTGGCTCAGTTAGCAATCCTCCAAAAACGAGACATCTTTCGTAATCTGGTGCTTAATCTCTTGTAATTAATTGCCTTCTTAACCGTCGACACCCAGATGCGCGCTCTTTATTTGTGTTGGTATCTCCCATGAAATTTGTTTGAGATCCGAGGTCGCCGAGAGTTTGATGCGAGGGACCATATTTGGTATCTGCCCCAACGCTGCGTTCGCCATCATCGACTGAGGTCCCCTCAAACCCATGTTGTCAGGGTCGTACTCGCGAGGGCCGACGGATTTCATGTCGACGTCGGTCATCGTATAATCTCTTAGCATTTGTATACCTGGGTCCTGGTCGTGTTGAGTGGTCGTCACTTCCTCCCTGGTCTTCTTCCAGCCACATTCCCGTTGGGGTGTGCCTGCGGTACTTGACGATCTTGCAAAGATTCTGCCATCCTCGCGTCGAAGAGGGCCTGTAAATCACCTGCCAGGTACCTTCCAGCGCTTCGCCACGTGGCAGAGCAAATTCCAATTTTTGTCCTTGCTGATTTTTGTTGGCTGAAAATGAAAATGATCTTCACTTTTCCACGCGTTGCCGTTTCGAGACCACGCGGATTTTGCTCCGCGCTGCGCGCTCGGGCCTGGAGCAGCGCCGCTCCAGTAGGGCCGAGGGGCATCCTAGTGACCGACCCAGTTGAGGACGATTCTGTGGACCACGGAGCTGCTTCCCTCTGGCCGCTTGGCATCCGGTGTTGCGGTGGACCGTGCTTCGCCCATGGGTGTACGGTGTCTCCATACATTTGAGGGTTGATCGCGATGTCTTGAAGCGTCATCTGGCTGCGTCTGGACGGTCCTTGCATGTGAGTCGTCAGAGGTAATTCCTCCTTTTCTGGTGTGGTACCGACGAGGTTCGATAAATGTTTGTGCATATGCTCTAACGTCGTTTGTGATTCTGTCGAATCCCAGGGATAACAGGTGGTCCTGGGCGAACCTTCCTGCGTACATGTTTGCTTCTCGAAGGAGGGTGACCGGCGCGGTGATAGCGTCTGTGACGGTCTGCAGTCGTGGTAGGGTCGAAACCGGTCCAGTGAGCTGTCCAAGCAGCTGAATCTCGAGGGTCGTCGCGACGGGGTCGCTCTCCAGGAATGCGTCCAGCTTGCGTTTGTGGTAGGCTCTCGTGACTTCAGCGTCTGGCCATGATGCCAGTCCTGACTTCTCGGGGTCTATCGACTTAGTGTTTCCGGGTGCCTTCATCCGGAACTTGGTCGGCTTGGATTGCGCGATCTTTGTTTTTTGTTTTTTCGGGAACCTTAGCCTCTTGGTTTTCACCGTCGGCTGATGGTCCTCTGGATCATGATAGGCATCATGACCCAAGGTGTCCTCTACGAGGACATAGAAAGGGTATTTAGGTTTATCTTCAATAAGTTCAACCTTGACCATGTTGCCCGGGCCCCTCCCAAGGTCCGGTCGGTCCTTCGATCCTTTGTTTTTTTCTTCTTGAGTCACTGGTGATCGGTCTTCCAGTGGCTCTTCAGTTTTGTGCTCCTGCTAGACTTGAACATCTTTATCGTCTTGGGATTTGCGGTGAAATCCCGCGCCTTCCGAAGATCCGGGCACGCGCACCATGTGGTGGAGTGGGTTCTCAAAATTGTATGATGAGACCCCAAACCACTCACTGTGCCGGACTGCCGACTGTCGGAGGGGGTACCCCGATGCCGCGTATGGACCTTTTTTCAATTTGTGTATCTGTCGGATGGCGGGTTGCACTCTTCGAAAGACTTGGTGAGGATATGGACGTCTGCCTTGAGGGAGGTAGATCTGGGGGGCCTCGAGTGGATATGCTTCACTCGGTGGGCCGGTAGGTGGCCACTCGATCGACCTTGTCGAGAGTGGACTTAGAGCCAAATTCTTCAGGGAGCTTGTCGTCCCTGGCCTTTTCCTTCTTGTTTCAGGGGCATCAACCACCTGACCTTTACTTTGCTCCCGGACCGTGAGGTAAGGGAGGCCGCTTCCGATAGCGGGTCTTGGGGGGTGTTGCTACTTGAACGAGCTCACAGGCCAAATATATCCTGGAGCTCTATTCGCACTTGAACTTCGCTACACAACTGTCTCCGACGGGGGCCAAAATATATCCCTTCCCGGAACAGTGAGTAACTTAGAACAAGTCCTTCTTGGGTGACGGAGTCGTGCCACGTAGATCGCAAATTGAGTATTATTTAATATAGTCCTATCCTTTCAACTCCTTTATTCTATCCTTGCCTGAAGCTCTGATTCCTAGTGTCGACTAGTCTGATCCTTGTATTAACTGGTCCGGAGTGGCTGAACCCCGGAGGACAAAGGTCGATCGCCGAGGGACCCAGGCCGACCAATGAGGGATCGGGTCGACCAACGAGTGTAACGGGGCTAGAACGTATCGTCACTAGCTTACACGCGCGCTCGAGGAAGACTCAAGCCCAAGTATTAGGTATTAAGTAAATTTAACTCTGATTTTTATTTTGGTTTTAATTCGTACTAATTACGAAGATTTTAGTCGTAATAAATACGACAGTGTTCCCGCCTTTCGGGAACCACACAATTTCAGGTTGATTTATCATTGGTCCATATTGGGGACTTTAGGCCCAATAATAAACCAATAATAAATTACCACGCTGTGCCCGCTATTCGGGCCCAGCACCTGCCTACATATGTAATTGTTTATTTGTGTTAATACTATGTGTGTAATGTAGCCTATTACATCACCCTTTTCTCATGACAGCACTCACCAACCGTGAGTGCTCAACTGTCGAAAACCCTTCGCTCACAAACGAACAAGCAATGTCCGGAGACACAACATACAATCCAGCAGCACTTCCCAGCACCATCAGCGGGAGTGCAACAACCAGCATCATGGCGCGGCAACTCATACCTTGGTCGCTGTACGACTTGTCCGGAGCTCACGCTCCGGACTCGCTGGACACGATGCGGGACTACTTCTGCCGATTTCGAAAACTGCGCGGAAAAGGTCTTGATGGAATCGAGCATGAAGCTCTACAACGTTCTTGGTGTGCCTTCATCCAACGTTGGAATCGGATGCTCGAGGATGGTAGCAGCTTCCATTTATGGCTCGCCAATCGAGAGGAGCTTCGCGCCGAACTCATGACGAATGGAGACGACACATCGCTGAGTGTCCATTCAGTGATTGCGAACGAAGTTGGATTGCAAAGTATGAGCGAAGTCTGAGCGAACGGAGAAGCGCAGTTATTCGTGGTGCGCCTCGCTGGCAGCACCACTCGCGACAGCGGAGTCAATCTCCGCGGGATCATCAGCGCAGGGCAGCGACACGTTTGCGTCCTGCTGTGCGATTCTCGCCTCGCAATCGTGATATGTATTCACCGCGACGTTCTCGTTCACGGCGTCGTTCTCATTCGCGACATCGTTCTCGTTCGCGTCATCGTTCCGTTCCCGACGACGTGGATCTCCTCACCGCTCTCGTTTGTCACGAGAGCGTTCGCGTGCTCGCCCGCCTTGGAATAGTCCGACTTCGTGACTTCATACGACAGAACCACATCTGGAACGTCACGAAGGAGCGAGGAACGTGGTTCCCATGTATCCTGCTCGGGAGGGAATCCAAGCCAACGTACTCGGTACCTGCGCACGGATGTAACCGCACGCTTCTCATGAGCCGACTGCAGTAATGGTTGTGGAGGGTCCTCGTGACCCACAAGAATGCGGTCTACAATCCAGCGCACCTGTCCCTCCGCATCAACAAGCGGAGGAGGGCCCTCGCGATGGTAATGCTGGCGTCCTGGTTGCTCAGGAAGATGTTGATCAGGCCGTGAACATAGCTGCCGATTCTCGGCTGGAGGCTGAGGCTGCCAGTGAACGTGCTGCCCAGGCGGAGAAGACTTCGAGTGAGACCCGGCAGTCGAACCGTGAACTGCTCGAACGGATAAGGATTCTGGACCGCCAGGTGCTTGGTCAGGTTCAGACGGGATCGGGACCCCGCCCCATGTCATCGACGCGTCGAGCACGACGGGAAGGCCGTTCGACTTACGAACCCCTGAAGCCGGCGTCGGAGCCAAACCGTGAAGCGTAGCCGGATGATATTCCTTCAGCCGCCCGACATAGAATGTCGGGTGGAGTCGCAGTGAAGAGGGGACGTCGAGTGTATAAGCGTCGCCAATTGCCTTCATAACCTTGAATGGACCGATGAAGCGTGGCGCGGGTTTACTCGCGCCCAGGTTAGTGACCGCAGAATCCCTTAAACCTTCCGTAAATAATAATACACGGTCACCTTTCTCAAACTTGCTCATGTTCTTTCTGCCATGTTTGTCAGCGTTCTCCTTCTGTTGGTCTACCGCAGATTGTAGTGTGTCGCGTACAAACCGGGTGATGGCTTGACGTTGGAGTATAAATTCCGACACAGCCATGTCATCAATTGGTCGCGCCGACTCAATCGGCGCGTAGTTGGCAGTAGGTGAACGCTTACCCGAAGATGGGTCAATCAATGTCTGCGCAGTCCATCGAGCTAATGGGGACACCACGTCTGATGGCGTCAAAGTGGCCGTCTTTGCTTTGGATCGGGTTACTGCATTCGCACTCAAAATACCGTGAGCTGCACTCGATCATTGTTTATCACCTTTATCCCCCCCAGAGTGGAGCCACTAGGTGTTGTGGGTCGCCCCACGGCCAGGACAGTAGGAACACGAGGGTGACGAGCCGATTTCACAAAAAATGGCGTGAGCCCTGTTGACGCGTGTACGGCGTTGTTGAAAGCGAACTCAGCGAGTGGTAACAATGCACTCCAACTTGTGAATGACGTAGCATAACTTCGAAGAACGTCTTCGAGGACTCGGTTCACGCGCCCATCCGTTTTCTGGATGGACCGCAGTCGACATCAGCAGTTTTGTCCCGAGGAGCTCGAAAAGTGACGTCCAAAATGCGGACGTGAATCGCAGATCACGGTCCGAAACAATATTTTCTGGAAGGCCATGATGACGGAACACCGCGTCGATGAAGTGCGCCGCGGTCTCTGCCGCGGTGACCTTAGCGTAAACAGGCACGAGATGTGTCATCTTGCTGAATCTGTCAACAAAGACCAAGATGCCCGTGCGAACTTGGCTATCGGGCGCAAGCCTGAAGATGAAGTCCATCGAAACTGATTTGCATGCCTCTGCTGCAATTGGCAACGATCGCAAGGGAGCCTGTGTCGATGGAGATGGCTTCACACGCTGGCATATTTCGCACGTTCGGATCCATTTGCGTACCCCCTTATACATGTGGGGCCAGAAGAAGTCTCGAGACACAGCCGCGAAAGTCTTTTTCGCGACCTAAATGGCCGCCAGCAGAAGCATCGTGATATTCGTGAATGATTCTTGCACGCAAATCCATGTCATTGGCAATCACCGTGCGAGGAGGATCGAATTGGTCGATGCTATACAGAAGCAAATCGCCATCTAAACTGTATCCATGAATGTGGTCGCGCTTGGTTCGTGATAGAGCTACCAGTGCGACATCGCTGGGAGCACGCAGATACTCGATAACGTCTGCATAATCTGAATCGCCCTTGTTACGCTGCGACGATCTCATCAAATAAAGACGGCTCGGGTGTAACCCGAGTTAGGTTCAGCGATACACACATCGCACATCGGTCATCATCGTCCTCCTCATCAGTAGCCTGACGACTCAGAGCAGCCCGAGGATGGTATTCGGGACGTCGTGACAGAGCGTCAGCGAGAATATTAGTCTTGCATGGCTTGTAATGCACGACGAACTTGTACTCAGAGAAGAATGAGAGCCATCGTGCCATCCGTTGGGACAGGTGTGGGCTCTTCATCGCTGTGCGCAGCGATGCATGATCGGTGTACAGAGCAATTGTACGTTCACCAATTAGATGCACGCGAAACTTGATGAGTGCATAGCGCATCGCTAATAACTTCTTGTCGTGAACCGGATAGTTCTTCTCAGATGGCTTCATCTGTCGTGACTGATAACTCACGACTCGTTTACGGCCCTCATCATCAAATTGCATGAGGGCACAACCGATTGCAAAATCACTGGCGTCGCAAACCACGTGGAACGGCTTGGAATCGTCTGGTAGGACCAGGACTGGCGCTGACGCTAGGCTCTTCTTTACTGCTTCGAAGGCTACTTTATGCTCGGGACGCCACAACCACGTGGCGTCTTTCTTCAAGAGTGACGACAAAGGCTGGATAGAACCAGCATAATCCTTCGTATACTTGTGTAAATAATTAGCCAAGCCGAGCCACTGGCGCAACTCCGTAGGGTTCTTGGGCGTGGGCCAAGAACAGATGGACGACACCTTCTCTGGATCAGCTCGAACTCCCGATTTACTCACATAGCAACCTAACACCGTAATCTACGGTGCACAAAAGACACACTTCTTGAGATTCGCGTACAACTTGTTGTCCCCCACAGGCCACTCTTTACAACCTCAAAGTGTCAATAAAAAAGCACTTTTTTCGACAACCACCAACGTAACGATTAAACGACTAAAAAAACAATCTAACGAAATAAAACCAAATAAAACCAATGGCCCAAGAACTCCACCAACCAGTCGAATCAAATGCTACCGCTCAGGATGAAAATTGGAAAGCTTCTCTTATAAAACCGGTAAAAGATACACGTATACAAACTGAAGATGTGACAAATGTCAAGGGGAATGAATTTGAAGATTATTTTTTAAAACGAGAACTTTTAATGGGTATTTTTGAAAAAGGATTTGAACGTCCGTCTCCTATTCAAGAAGAAGCAGTGCCAATTATTCTCGCAGGACGAAATGTCATGGCTCGTGCCAAAAATGGAACCGGTAAAACCGCTGCTTTTATTATTCCGTGTCTTGAAAAAACCGACACTAGTAAAAAGCATATTCAAGTACTGATTTTAGTTCCAACACGGGAATTGGCACTTCAGACCTCAGCTATTGTGAAAGAGATTGGAAAACATATGGGGATTGAATGTATGGTCTCAACGGGTGGTACTAGTCTAAAGGACGATATCATGCGTCTTTATCAGACAGTCCATATTCTAGTTGGTACACCTGGTCGAGTCATGGATTTGGCAAATAAAGGAGTCGCTGATTTGAGTCAATGCACTACTGTTATTATGGATGAAGCAGATAAATTATTGTCTCCGGAATTTCAGCCCTTGCTGGAGCAATTAATTAATCATACGGCCAAGCAACGACAGATTTGTCTCTTTTCAGCCACGTTTCCAGTCACGGTCAAGGCATTTAAAGATCGATTCGTTGAGAATCCATACGAAATTCATCTCATGGACGAATTGACATTAAAAGGTGTGTGCCCGGCGCTTGTTGCGATCATTGAGCCACTGTTTACACCTCGGGCTGGATACCCGATTCCACGTGCCCTTTTCGGAGTGTCCCCCGTGACGCCCGACGTCTCGAGCCAGCAGATTGAGCCAGCGAGGCGAAGAATGACGAAGTCCTGGTAGAAGCACTCCAGACATCTTACCAATCCTTAATGTTTGAAATAGACGGTCTGTTCTTCTCACATTAAAAGGTGTGTCTCAGTTTTATGCTTTTGTTGAAGAGCGGCAAAAAGTACACTGCCTGAATACGCTGTTTTCGAAGCTTGATATTAATCAGTCCATTATCTTTTGCAACTCGGTGAACCGTGTCGAGCTGCTAGCAAAAAAAGTGACGGAACTGGGATTTTCGTGCTTTTATATCCATGCCAAGATGAATCAGGCCCACCGTAACCGCGTGTTCCATGAGTTTCGTAATGGTGCTACACGGCACTTGGTCTGCTCAGACTTGTTCACGCGCGGTATCGATATTCAAACGGTGAATGTCGTGATTAACTTTGATTTCCCAAAGAACTCGGAGACGTATTTGCACCGTATCGGTCGCTCCGGGCGGTACGGCCACCTTGGTCTGGCCATCAATATGATCACGTACGAAGACCGATTCAACCTGTACCGAATTAAGCAGGAGCTCGGCACGGAGATTCGACCCATTCCGCCAGTCATTGATCGTAACTTGTACTGCAAGTAAGCAGCACTCGATGTGACACCAATGCTGTGGAGAAGATTGACTCAGAGGAAAGCAAAGGCCTTGGAAAGAGAGGTATGAGGTGAGAGCTAGTGTGGAGGTGGGAGCTAGTGTGGAGGGGAGAGCAAGTGTGGAGGCGAGAGGAAACGTGGGGGCGAGAGGAAGTGTGAAGGCGAGAGGGAGTGTGGAGGCGAGAGGAAGTGTGGGGGCGATAGGAAGTGGGGGGGCCAGAGGAAGTGTGGAGGCGATAGGAAGTGTGGAGGTGAGAGCAAGTATGGAGGTGAGAGGAAGTGTGGAGATGAGAATGAAGAATGGGGGGTGGTGAGGGAGGTGAGGCTGAAGGAGGATGGAAGTTGGAAGGCGGAATGGTGCGATGAGCGAGAGGAGTCAAGCAAGCTTTTGCTTGACGGGTGTGGCTGTTATGATCTATTCGCACGATGAAACAGAGATGAATGCAGCAGTAACATTAACTGATTTGGCTTCGTGTCAATGAATGCCGGGTTGGAGGTGTGACCTACTTTGTTGGTCAATCGAAGAAAGGAAGCTGGTTGGGAGCACTAGAGGCCATATTTGCCGAGGAAACGAGTGAGCAAGCACGAAGTGCTATGTGCGACTAAGAAATAAGGTTGCTGAGATGAAGACGACGTCTAGTTGCGTTGAGTTTTGGTAAGAGCAGGACGGCAGCTGAGATGGTGGTGTGCCCATAGAAGATGAAGATGGCAGACAGTAGCATGTATTGACGTGGCATTGAGCAGAAATGCTGCTTGCTTGCTGAAGGAGAAGAGCAAAGGTAGCAGCTTGAACCTTTTGGTCAACTGAGATCGTAGGGAACAGATAGTGGAGCCAAGTGACATGGATCGATCTAGTAATGCCGTCATCAAGCTATGATGAACGACCCATGACAGGCTGGCTGTCAGACTTTAACTCATAATGTAGCTGGAAGGCTCGTTTGTGGCCGATCTGATCGGGTCGTGCCTTTGTTATTATTCGAACGTCCGAGAAGCCGCAGCTTCAATTGCTGCAGTGCCATTACAGAGAGAGAAGAACAGACCGTCTATTTTAAACATTAAGGATTGGTAAGATGTCTGGAGTGCTTCTACCAGGACTTCGTCATTCTTCGCCTCGCTGGCTCAATCTGCTGGCTCGAGACGTCGGGCGTCACGGGGGACACTCCGAAAAGGGCACGTGGAATCGGGTATCCAGCCCGAGGTGTAAACAGTGGCTCAATGATCGCAACAAGCGCCGGGCACCACACCGATCAGTCCCGATCGACCGCTGATGCACCTGGACGGGGCCGATCAATTCACGTTCTTGGCAAGTTCACTTCGTGGGACCGAGATTCGCGCTCGGCGATCGAATCGGCGGCTTGAAGGCTGACGTAGAATAGCAGGAACTATTGGGGAAAGAGGGAATGATAACCGCGGTCATCGATCCTCTCCCCCCGGGGGTAACAGGGTTGGTGCTCCCCTTACGGTTCGCACGCTGCGCTTGCCCCCCATAGCGCACGCAGCAGAGGGAAAACCTCCCCCCTCTTATCCTGGGCCTCCCGTTGGAGGGACTTCCCGCCCTGGTCGGAGGGGGCCGGTTGACCGGCTCTTTGGAGGTCTTCGTCTCTTGGCCGTTGTTGCTCGAAGGCGCGAATTGGGAAGTGAGTGCCTTTACAGAGAACGGCTAATGATTTTAAGCACATGGAGGATGCTTGCCCTGGCTCAGGATGAGATACATGACGACTGGAGCTCTGAAAGCCATACACGTGAGAGTTGGAAATGCCACGACTCTGCGACCAGATGTCCCCATCCTAGTATTCGATCCGTCGGAGGTGACGATGACGACTGTCGTTCCATTAGACATGACGTCTAGGCTGATTGCTCTGGTCGCGCAACGCGACACTAAATGTCACTGACGTCCAGCAGGCGACGCGTATCACTAACATGTTCATGTAGACTGTGTTGTACACGCATCTGAGGCTCCTCGACACTTGCAAATGATGTGCGCCAAATTCCTCTCAGCTACTATTTAAATACGTGACCTGCTTCGATCTACTCTCCGATCGATGCCAGCGATAAATACCTCTCTGTCTCTCTCTTGTCTCTCTGTCGCTCTCCTTCAAAACTCCACCTCGGCAAACACACGGCGTCGGGACGCCACAGGCACGACCATGCCAAACTTAGTTACGGGTGGGATAGTCCACTCGCGCATACCACACATCTTTTGTGTCTTGACTGGTTGATCACTCCCGCTACGTGTAGGAAACAAACTACTGCGTTGTTTCTCGCCATCTTCAGGACGCATCTCTTCAAAAGAGCGTTTAAGTCCGTCCTTGATACTGTAGATAGCTTCACTCTTCCCTTGAGTCTTGCTAGTAACCGGCTCCTGCAGAAATTCCCGCACGACTTGCACAAGTTCACGCCCCATTGTGCATGAACCACAGTGCAGTAGATTGCGTTCCATCAAGAGCGCAGACACACGCGCAACAAGGAACCGTAGCAACACATTAAGAGTGTTCATGGTCTCTTTCTCCTGTGCACGGAGGTCGCAAATGATCTCTCGGAACGCGTACTGGTCCACGATTCTTGTCACCCACTTGGTCAATCGACTCGACTTGTTCTCCTCGGTCTTGACCTCGTCTTCACCATTGCAATGACGTCCTTTCCCGAGATTTTCCAGTGCTTTCCAGAGTGCATCAAACTCGTCCATTGTCTTGTAGACGAAATAGACGCTCACTGAAGCAGCAAGTCGCACTTGAACTGCAAATTTCTCGTCTTTACCGCCAATACAGGACGTAACCGTTGCTTCTATGCCACGTATATTCATTCTTCCAAGTCGTTTGTGTGTCCTATAAATTTTCTTGAGAACTGCTTGCTATAAAAACTTGCAATCCGAGACACGACACCTCGATGGCACTTTACCGACTGAGAAATATCACTTCGATCGAGTTGAAGCAGACTGCCAAGTGTTAGAGAGCTTGAGGGCAAAAAGGACCGACCAAACGCACTGGCCACAGCCAGGGGGGAGGACAAAGGACCGTCTTCGTCTTCTCGATCACTGGAAGTGAGCTTTTGGCAAGTGCCTGCTTGATTGTGTGAGATACTGGCGCTAGCAGCTTCAGCGCAACTTCTTAGCTTCATAGTTGAGTTGTTTCTTGCCGTCGCGTTTGAATATTGACAGTCCTGCACTCCATCGAGATCTGATCGGCTTGTGATGATTGCTGCTATCATGGCTGGTCATGACTCACAACCAAGTGTATCAAACCATGTATGGATTGCATCCAACAAAGCTCATGTGTGGAACAAGATTCCTTCTTCACATAGTGATGTGTACCATGCCAGTCAATCCATACAGTCGCGAAGAGGTGGACACGGATTCCGACACTTCTGAACCATGATTGCGTCCGTGTATAACCGTGTCTTGACAACGCTGATGACATGCTGAAACAGCTGCTCGTCGCACGTCACCTGGGCACACCCGAAGAAACGTACGTAATGAATGGGCTATCCATGAAGTACCGTGGGAGGTGTGTTCATGGGCTCGACAAGTCATGCAATGATCAAGATGACTTCATGTGATCCGCACACCAGCAGCTTTAGCTGCTGTCTATGACATCTTTCCATGCAGTACTCTTCCGCTTAGCTGCGATATCGGCATACTGTTGGAGCCTCGCAAGCTTCTGCGTATGGATGGCTTCAGCGCAATCTGTCCCGTTTCTCGTGGTTGCAGCTCCCGTTTCTGCAGCTCGGCATGACATGGAACGCCAGTGCCGCTGAGCTGTCGCGTCATTGTAAGCTCATTAACACATCTGGAAGATCGAAATGGACGCTGCGACGGCGAAGCTCAGCGTAGAAACCATGGGACAATTGGAAAGGCGAGGTGGTGCCTCAAGCACATCAGGTGATGAGGCACTGCTCAACTGCAAGAACAGCCATTAGGACAGCTCTTGGATGGACTTGACATCAGTATATGGCGCTATAAACGGACTGCGGGACGATCGCCTTGATGGCACCATCAATCCATCTATTACGTTCGTCACGCCCGTTCTCTACAGACGCTGCTAGGAGGCTATCGGTGTCATTTAAACGGCACCGGGCGTCCGTCAGATGAGGATGTCTTGACAAAGTGCAGGTCACCTCGACCCAGAAGCTTTCTCTTTTCGGGAAGATGCATATTACTCACTTGACCAGCTCAGCTCAGCTCAGCTCAGCTCAGCTCTCTCTTGCCCTTGCAACTTCATTCCATGTGCCTTCAGAGATCAATGGCAAGATCAGCTTCTCGTCCATATCGCAATGGAGATCATTTACTTGTTGTGCAAATGGTCAAAGTAGATCATAGACGAAGAACGCACTGACGTGGAAGTGAATATTGCTCCGAGCTGCTAGTCCATTTCAACCCATGCCTGATCGATGTATACTCCAAAGCACGTGGTATTCAATATCGTCTAGTTGTAATACTTCCTTCACTTTAAAGCTAACGGACATACTGCATTCGTTGGCTGTAGGTTATACACGGCACGTTGCAGTGAGAAGATGTGATGAGCGGTGAGCATATTAAGGTCTGGTGCATCAAGATTTCCGCTTCAAAACGTCTCAGAAACGGAGTTGTTGCGCTTGCGTAATGCTGGTAAAGGTTGCTCAGGACCTCCGGCCATGCCTTCGGAGACCTCCGCACGAATCGTTTCGTAAAAGCGCTTGAACTGAAAAGTATCCACCTGCTTGACAGACAAACAATTCATCAATACCCATTACATCCAAAAGATAGTACACAGAGGAATGATCGTACTTGGCTGCGTCGGAACTCGACGAGATACACACCGCGCTGGAAGAGAAAGACCTGCACAGTACAGGTCAAGAGACCAGCATACCGCACTTCGAGCTGGTAATTGTCCCAGTCCATAGTCACATCCTGCGGGACTTTGGCACACTCGTACGGAAGCGGACATGGATGAACCTTCAAAGCGTTCTCAACATTGGAAAGCACCAATCGTGCCGGTAGAGCTGTAAGGAACCGTGTCGAGCGAGGCACGACGTCATTATAAGATGGAGGAGGGGCCAAACAAATCGCCTGCAGATTCTCCGGAGTAGCATTGCTCGTAGCGTCTGGTCCCGAGTTTGCTATGACTGCTAGTGGCTCTGTCAACGTGCGATCAATTGGAAAGCCAAGCTTATCATCGGCGGCCAAAACTGATTGCGGCACAAGCGGAGGAGAGCGACCGAGGATGTTGGAAGAAACTCCAGCCTCGAAGACACTGAAGTTTCCTCCAATATCTCCGTTTGTGAGGTCCCTAAATCGTCCGCGAGCAAATCCACGCAGGAACAGTTCCGGGGGCGAGTTGCGTCGGAATCGTATCGGCATTGTGTCCCGAGATCCAGTCACAAGCGGAGGTGACACAAATCGGTGTCGGTGTTGAAAAGTAGCTTGCTGCAATGTTAAATCAGCACGCCCGACTACGTTGTCACTGTCACCACTATCGCCAGCTTCTCTTGTAGCCTTACTCGGGGAGAAGGATGGCATAGTAGCTTCACGGTCAAGCGGCTCCTGCTTGAAGACCGTCTGAGTACCAGTAAGCTTGCAAGCATTTAACTCATTTGTCAAAGCCGTCATCGAAGCATCGCCTTCATCTTCCAATTCGATATTGTTGTTGTTCTTTCGATCACGAGGAGAACTTAAAGGGGTTTGACCAGACATGGACAAAGTCTCGTCCACTGGCGGCATGTAGCCGACTACGCCTGCAAGGTGCTTGTTTACACAAAGACCTTGCTGTGGTGATGGCGGACAGCGATACGCATGATTGTGAGGGCTGGGCGATTTAGCAAGTAGTCTGGTGATGGCTTGCGGTGGTACAGAACCTAGTTGGCTGGCGTGCATTTGCTGACCCAATTCAATGTCATCCTGCAGGGTGTTAATCGTCACGTTCATACAACTCTTGTAAGATAAATGAGGCAATTGTGGTGGTGACTCGGGTGTACTGAGAGGTGCGCTATTCCTCAGCGACTGGTCATCGTCCAATGTTAACGAACTTGACATTTTTAGCTTCTCGCCACGTACCCACACATGATGCTGGGTTTCCTCCACCGATAGACGCATGCATGCATCTGGGTACAGTAACTGCGCAATCAGAGATTTTAGTTCTAGCGTGAAACGCGTTGGAAAAAACCAAGACGGGAACTCAACTACGTCCGTCGGGTCGTCATCGCTGTATTTGGTATTGTACGACCACTTGCGGAAACGATCATAGCGAACACACTTGAGTAAGTCCTTTCCAAATGGCAAACTACCCGCGATCATTGCATACAAAATTACACCAATCGACCAAGCATCGGCCTTTGCCCCATCGTACCCCTTGCCAGTGTCCATAAGAACTTCAGGTGCTACATAGTGAGGAGAGCCAACGACCGAACGTAACCTACGTATAGCTGGTTGATCAACTCCGTTTCTGTTGGCACCGTTGTTCGCGTTATTATCTGTAAAGGCAAAAATTGCCGATAGCCCAAAGTCTGCAATCTTTAACGTCGAGTGCTCCTCATTGTCAGCGAGAAGCAAATTCTCGGGCTTGAGGTCACGATGACAAATGCCTGAGTTGTGGCAAAATGCTACGCCAGAAATGAGCTGACGAAAGTACAAGCGTGCACTTTCTTCATCTGTACCACAATCAAGCTTGATCCGGTCAAATAATTCACCGCCTCCAGCCAATTCAAGAACCAAAAAAGTGGTGCATTTACTATCTTGTACGAGTTCCAGTGCTTCATCGAGACGCAAGACATTTTCATGGTACTCCAACCCCGCCATATTCGATATCTCACGATGAATCAATCGTCGAGTTTGTGCAAACTTGATAAACTTCAGTGGAATGCAAGGAATCTTGATCATTTGGTTCTTTACTTGAACTTCCTGATACAATTCAGCTAGGTCTGTTAATTGTCCGTCCGTATTGCTTTCACATTGACTCAGGAGTTCACCCCACACTTGAATACATTGAGGCAGTGTAAGTTCTCGAACATGTCCTGTAAATGGATCTTCAACAGCTGCAATAGCTTGTTTCGACGTCGAGTGAATCAACCACCACACATTTTCCACACAAATCCGTCCCATTGTCATTTTTCTTGATCCAGCATTTGATCGTGAAGCATAAAATCGTCGATTACTTTTCCTGTCATTATCAGCTTGACAGTCCACCTCGTTTCGAGGCAAAGTTATGACGGGTTTGCCCTTTACAGCAACGAGACATCGAGCCAATAGTGTACTTGGACATAATTTGTAGCCAACAGGATTTAATATCTTGATGGCTACATGCTGTTTTGTTCGTGTGGAAAACGCTTCGTACACTCTAGTACCACACAAAAAAACGACAAAACAATCACAAATTTAAACACTTTGTATCGAAAAACGTTCGAAAAGGTAAAAAACGTTCCGAAATGCTTGCAACATTTCGACTTACACGCCAGCTGCACCACCTCCGAGATATCCTCCAAGCTCATAGATAAGGTCATTATGACTGTAAATGGCTTGGCCATCGTAGTGATCAACTTGTACAGTTTCTAACTTGCATCGCCATTCGTTCATCATAATGAACGGCGGATTATGAGGAGTCTTAAAGACCTACCGAGACTTCTTGCAGTGGAATCAGATGTAAAGTCAATGGACTAATAAGAAGCAGCTGCTAACAGGGAAAGGGATGATGGACACACGCACTTTACAGCGTTCAAAGACGTGACGTTTAAATGCAGATGGACGCACGGGTGAGGGAAGAAATAAAGCGTGCAGACAGCCCGTGGACAGTCCTTTGCTGCTGCATAGGCAGCAAGACTTAAATGAAGCCATAATCAGATCGTGGAGTTGATGTTTTGACCAATGATATCATGTTATTTAGTATTTTAACGAATCATAAGACAGCACTGACTATTTTTGGATTGTAACGGATAAGACGGACGGAATGAAGTCATCTGGACGCCAGATTACACAAGGTTGCTCGAAGGGAAACCACGACATGTCATTGGCCAAGCGAATACTGACGCAAGTTGCTTCATAGTTCAACCCATAAATTGGAATAATAATGAGATACCTAGGGGTTGAAGTTAGCTAACAATAATTGTGATTGGCTCACAAACACAAATTGACCTACCCCCGTAACAGCCCCTACATTGTGGTGTGTGTCACTCCAAGTATCCATTTGACCCATTTCCGTCATTTAAGTCATGACCAACGCTCTGCTGGGTGGTATCACACTAACGAATGCCCAAAATGAGTCCATTTCAGGCGAGACACTGGGTCAGAATGACAAAGTCTTGGCGCTTTACTTCGCTGCCGACTGGTGTCCCGATTGCCGCGCTTTTCAGCCAATACTCAACCGGTTTTACGAGACTACGTGCAATGGTTTGGACTTGGTATTTGTAGGCTCAGATGCTTCGGCAAAGGACCAGCTTGCGCACTTTAAGGACAAGCAGGGCCCCTGGTGGATGGTGCCTTTTGATGGTAAGACACGTACGCAGCTTAAGCGTAGGTACGGCATATGTGCTGCTGCAGAGGTGACCGAGCTGAGCCCTATCATACGTAAGGGCGGCATTCCCACACTTGTGGTGATTCGTCACAATGGAGAGGTTGTGGACTTTTATGCAGCCGACAAGATTGAGCGTGAAGGTGTCAAGGTTCTTGCAGAATGGCAGCAGTAAATGTACTGTAGTGTAAGAAGGGATGCAACGGATTGAATGGCTAGACCGGACTGCTCATTCTGTACTTTGCTGGCATTGATTTTCCACTTTAACAAGCCAACGCGTCCTCGGACTGCGTTCGAGCCAAAGGTTAGTTGCGTTTATACCGATGCGAATGCATCGACGGTCCTTAATTCCGACGTCGAGGACGTTAGGATCAACATGTTGTCAAAGTAGCACGCCAAAGCCGAGCACTATCCTCACACCGAGCTTCTAGCTCTTGACTCTTCAACAAGAACAGCAGACAAAAGCACAAACGATGCTTTGCTTTTCTTTCAATATAAACTGGACAGGACTTCAGCATAAAGAACATATAAAAACAAAGAGTCCATTCATCCCATGGCCGTTGATGTCACGTCGTCCGTTTCTTTTGCCCTAGGCAGTTGCGGACACGATAACACTCGTTGCTTCGGCATACAGGAAATTACCCAATTCTTCAAATGTATCCGGGCTAATACGATTCTGCTCCATTGCTACAATCATTTCATTGTATAATGCATTGCCCAATGCTGCAAACATATCAGCTGTAAACCCTTGAGGCATGATATTGTCGTCATTAGTGTCCACCGTCGACAATGTCTGCAGGTCACGCATGATCACACCAGAAGGCAGTTTCATCTCCTGCAACAGTGACCGCAGTCCGTCATCATGTCTGCATCGTCGTCGTTGAGTCTTTTTCTCCTCTCCTAGTTTTGTTACGGCAGTTTGAACTCTCTCACACTCGCTGTCATCTGATACCTCATCCGTAGCAGCTTCAAGCTCCCGGAAGAGTCCGTAGAGCGTCTTCAATCGCGCCCAGGCGTGTGCAGCATTGCGCTGCTCGTCCAAAGACAGTTCGGCTATGTGACTTTTCTTTGCCTTTGCTGCTTCTTCCGCAACGATCAAATGCACACCAGAGACGTCTTCCGGACGTTTACGTAAAAAGTTACGGATGGATTCATCGTCACGTAGACTCGTGTATGCGACACTAGGACTCGAGGGGTAGTCTTCTTCGTCACTGGATGATCCACCGCCGCCGTTATCGTGGCCAGTGGGCGCCGGTAGATGCAATCGAGTACGCTGAATCGCCCGGCGCAACATTATAGCTGCCTTAGCAGCGGTTCTAATTATGCGTCTTCATTTTTCTATGAGAATTTGAATAGGGAGGTCGATGAAGATGCGCTATTATAAGGTTACGTATTCTCGGTCTTTTCGCTTTACCAGTATCCTTAACAGGTCCAGTTAAAGTTCAAAATAACGTGATGCTAGCATACACAAATATGCACGCCATAGCCTAAAGCTGTACTTATTCTCAGAGCGGGGATAACCACGCTACATTACTAGATACTGGGTTATGGCCCTGACGGCGACATCGCATTAGATACCTCTACACATGGTAATGAAGTTCACCTTGCTCACAGAGCAGAGACGGTGGTGGCCGGTGCACCGACGGACCCATACGATGAGCTTCGTAAATAAGGGTATGTCGAGCTGAGTCGACAGATTAAACTGACGCACGAGGTGACGCAAGTGCCCTCAAATTACATGTGGCTGGATTCCGGACGGCAAAAGCAAGTCAACATGAACGAACGGGATGTATACGCACCTTATGCGGATGGTATAGCGTGTAACCTAGACCCTTTTTGACCGACCGTCTCCGATAAAGCGCGAGCGCTACTTGTCTTATAGACTCGATCCTTAGATCGCCTCGCAACTTACCGGTAGAAATTGCATGTGTAGGTAGGTTTCAGTCAGGAGAAAGCTTTAGGTATGCGTACGCATAGATGACAATTATATCTCGTTTCCCTCCATATCTACCAACTTTCTTTGCAACAGACTGCTTCGAATCGCCTCAGCTCACAATACCGTCCTGAACAGCATCGTTGTAAATTCTCGCTGGGTAATCGCCACAGCGCGCCGCCATACGCGGTGACTGGTGACTAATTCTGCAAATGGTGCCAATTTGTGCAAATTACTGGATGCAGCATTTTGTCATTAAGAGTTTGGAGACATACGCACAGCAAGCCTATCATGGAAGACATAAGGGAAAGGATGCGCAGCTGATGGCTATATCGTACGCAAATGCTGGCACAGGCGGGCGACAATATTGGATCGCCTTCAATGTAAAGGCTGTACTCCTGCTGTCCAATAACTTCAAAGCCGTTGTTCAAACGATACGAGGACGGTTCCGTCTTGGGAAAGGACATGGTCGACCATTTCCTGACACAACGCAGAGAGAAGATGCCGGTTGCTGTGTAACAGCAACAACTCGCTCGAGGAGGTGTTTGTTCGCACCGTTCGCTGGTTTCTCAATCTTACTGATTGTAGAGGACAAGTGACTGTCCTGCCAGAGCAATAGAATCTGCATCCTCCCAGCGTTATTACTGGTCTTTCTCGGCATCAGAGCCGTTTCAAAATACACTAGTGGCTCTTGTTAAAGCCGTTTTGTGTTTGGTATTCCAGGACCGTTTTACTGCGCCAGGCGACTTGGTGGCCAGAAAATGACTCGACCAGACTATGCTGCTGGTTCAGCAGCATTGATCTATAAAGCTACATGAATAAGGTGCATTATCGAGTGCCTTACTGAAGCCATGTGGAACTTGCCTTTTTTTGCGCCTTTTTGCTCGGTCTCTAATCAGTTTTAATCTTGTAATTGAACTAGAACAATGAAGTGGACCACCTTTTTTCGTCATTTGTTACCCATTTTTAAAGAAGAAAAAAATACCGTAACGTAAAAGCTGAAGCCTCTAGCCATTCGACGATTAGCTCACGTTCCTTGCGCGTTCTGTCGCCTCTTACACTCTCTCTCTTCCTCGTCGTCCTTTACGATCTCACAAGCTTTATCATCATCCTGGATACCTCACTAAGTATTTCTTTATACTCACGATAATGGATCAGAATCTTGGAAATTCCGAGGCTGTTCACTTAGCACAGGCATCGGACTGGAAGGGATTACAACGGCTATTAGAACGAGATCCATCGATGGCTAAGCAACGTGGTGATCACGGTATGCTGCCTATCCATTGGGCTTGTACTGTACGTCGTGTACCATTGTCCCTTCTTGCAAAACTACTATAAGCATATCCGGAAGGAGTTCAAGTTAAAAATGAAGGGGCATTACTGCCACTTCATATTGCTATTCGAGCACGTGTACAAGCTTCATGTCTTCGAAAACTTGTACGTGCTTATCCGGAAGCTGTGAGTGAACGGACACCGGATGGTGTCTCGGCTCTGAAAATGGCACAAGACATTGGACTGGATGTAGATAGTTTAAAGGTGCTTTATCGAGCGCACGAACGGACGAGTCTTATTCAGCAACATATTAGTGGAGATAGCAGCTCATATGATCGACGGAATGTCGAGTTTGATTCGAAACGAGGGATGAGTGAACAGGAAAAAGGTGAAGCTTCTTGGATCAAAAGACCGGAAGATGAAGACAATGAGTGGACTGATACTATTGTACCGGAGCCTTTCGTGGGAAATACTGACTTTGGCGGGTTTCTTTATGTCGGTGATGATGGGGAGCTAGACGGGGTTGAAAAGTCAGCTTTGGAGCCAGAAGATAGCATCAGTATGATGAGTGAACAGTCCCTGCTGAGCGACATTGACGGACTTGACACGCCACATGACCATCTTGTGTCGCCATTTTCGACTAGCATTGGCAGCCAAGATGACGTCAGAACTCCAAGCTCTGGGTTGTCATTTAGCACTGCCCGACTTCACTCCGGCAGTCGTCGCAGATTACTTGAGGATCAGAACCACCATAAATCTCAATTGAAGCAGAAACGTATGCAAGACACGGCATCGTTGCTTGCCCAGCTACAAAAAAATGGTGTCGTCTCTGAGTGTGAGCTGCGAACGATGATGTCAGCGATGAGTGCCGATGCTGCTGTGGGAAGAAACGAAGAAGACGCACCGAGCCGGATCCACAGTCGTCACCTGTCGCTACCCCTCATGCCTAGCTACGAAAACTTCCAACAGAATTTAAGCTTCCAATTCTACAATGAGGCGAATGACGAGGCTGAATACGGCGGTAATGACAGCATTGAACGAGGTGCGACAGGTCCTCAAGTCGGTCCAAAAGACCAGCTTTTTCATTCAGCACGAGGACTCTCTCGGCGATCAGCTACACGTAGCGGGTCACAAAGAGGCTCGCCGCCATTGTTTCGAAGGTCACATCGTCGGGCGTCACACGGATCAAATGACCGAGACCATTTTGACCTTGCACCTGAGTGGAAGCATGACGGCGAATGCTCGATCTGCCGTGCCAGTTTCGGTATGTTCAAGCACCGCCACCACTGTCGCAATTGCGGCAAATCTATCTGCAGCCAGCACAGTGCGGACAAGAAAATCTCGATCGAAGATAAGGGGTTTACTACCCCGCAACGTGTGTGTGTCACGTGCTACGCCATGATCACTCATAGTCGATCGCTTAAGCATGACCTTGAGCTTGAAGACAATGGCCGTGACAGTTCATTGCTCAACCCCATTGCCTTCCAGCAGCACTGTGCGTTCACTTCAGGAGCTGGTGCTAGTGATCGTTATGGTGCTGATGATGCTTCTTTTCCATCTTTGACTGCCCCGTTGCCCAATCGAAACATTGCTCTTGGAGGGTCGCGAAGCTTCACCATCAGCGATCGGAGTCTTAGTGCTTCGCCTACATTTGGACGTAACGGAAAGTCTCGAAATCAAGGTGTCCTAGCTGCAAGTGAATCAACTGAAGGAGCTGGGGATCGCAGTACCACAAATTATACGTCAAGACTGAGCGGGGCACCGTCCTCAGCTGTGCACGAGCTGCGTAGTTTACTGGCTTCACAGCAAAAGCAGATTGAGCAGCTTGCTCAAAGCAACATGCAGATGCAACAGCAGCTTCTCGAGCAAGAAGAGTTAAAAGCTGAGACGATGCTGCTTATTACTCAACTGATGACACGCGTTTCAGTGCTAGAACTGCAACAAGATCGAAGTTTCCGAGACAACAAACGCCAAAGTGTTGGAACTGGAGACAGCGAGGATGAGGACGAGGAGTTTCCTCAAGATGACATCAGCCCGTGTAAGCGGTAGCCATTCGTTATCTTTCCAGCACCAACAAGACAATGAGATGAATTAAAAATTGGTACATGATACACGAGCGAGCCTCCTTTTCAAGTGTGACTTGAGCACTTAATCAACCAAACAATAGCGTTTTTATTTAGAAAATCTTGTAAATTTTCTCATTCCTGCGGTTTACTCCGTGTCTTGTGCATCTGTAAAGTTGCTGCTTTATCCAGCAACTCTACGTATGCGACGAGGTCTTCTCGGGAATATCGGAATGTGCGCTGTCCTTCTTGTTGAAACGCGAGGTGACAGTGTCCATGACGAGGTACACGCCAAAGATAGCGGAAGCCAAGCCCATACCTGTAAAGGGTTTCTTGGCACAGTTGGAGATGAAGGGGTGGCTTCTCCACGCGTCCTGATGAGCAAGAACCATCGCAAGCAGTGGAATCGAGTGAGCTTCTTGACGACCGCAAATTATATTTAATGCAACTTTGCAAGAAGATGTTGCCAATACGTAAAGTTGCACGCTGCTTATATAAACTTCAGTTGTTTTTTAGCAACTCAAGTAATTTCAAAATTGACTACCACAAGACAGAATGACGGTATGACATGCACTTTATCCTTTCTGAAGGATTTACTATCATGTTTCGTATGCCTTTGGACAGGAGAAATCAAATGCTCGGAAAGGAGGATCAGGTGTAGCCAACGTAGCTCGACAGACATGGGATCGTGAGCATTATGAGAAACTCGCGGAGCTTCGTGCGAATGGTCAATTCGAGATTGCACAGGTGAAGGCGTTCTTTGTATTTAATGATTGTAACATTTTATACAGCATTTTCATATGTAATTATTGATACATTTGTATACAGACGAAAAAAGTGATTGCGTCTTCAAAAGAGGAGTTCCAGACTGCTAATGAAGGAGCTGCAGGACCTGCGGGATCAGCACGAGCGTTTCTGAAGGCTCGTTCTGCTAAAGTAGCACTAGAAAATAGTGTGGGCACGATCAAAGTGATCAAATCAGATGAATTAAGTAAACACGGTGGTTATTATTGCGAGGTGTGTGAGTGTGGCCTCAAGGATTCGGTGGCTTATCTGGATCACATCAATGGCAAAAAGCGTACGTTGGTCTTTTACTTTTATAAAGTTTATTTGACTGAAGAGGCAACTTGTTTCGGTATGCTGCTGACTGTGCTACTGTTTTGTGTTGCCAAGATTTGCGCAAGCTTGGCTTTAGTATGCGAGTGGAACGCTCGACAGTGGATCAGGTGAAGAATCGATTGCAGAGCGCATCCAAGCGTAAATATGACTTTATAACGACAAAGAAGCTGGACACGATGGAAGGTACGTTGCTACGTTGCTATTAACGACGGTGTTGTGTCGTCTTGTGAAATCTTGGAAGGATATAAGTCATGCTCATTCTTTTGATATGTGCACATAACAATTCGAACGAATAGATTACGAGAAAAAGTTGAAGGCAATTGAAGAAAACGAGGCTCAAGTGAAGCAGCAGAAAAAAGAGCAGAAGAGAGCCAAGAAATTGGGAAAACAGGTATCGGACCTCGTTACGAAGCACCATAACGTTGTGGAAACCATATCTGATGCTGATGATAAAGTTCCTGATGACACTGAGGCGGAGATGATGGCCATGATGGGTTTTGGTGGGTTTGGTGGCTCGAAAAAGTCGTGAAATTGATCATCTGTTAGATCAGTAGCCAGCACTAACGTAAAAACGAAATGATTGTTTAAACTGTGTTATTATTTGATTAAACATAGATATTACGTATTTAAGGTATTCAATGCTGTCCCAGAAAAATTGTCAAATATGCCTTAGTTGGTATTTGAACATCCTTAAAAGAGGCTGGAATATTAACAGAATAAATACTCGAGCCAATGTCTGGTTTTGACCGTCATGACGCGTCGCTTGCGCCACGTGGACAGCGCTACAGCACACACAACTCTCACCAAGATCATCCTCCTACTTCTACGCTAGTGCTACGTGGTCTTCCACGCACTGTCACTGATAAAATGGTACAAACAACTAGACTCTAAATTTTGTCGTTTAGATCAATTTTAAATTAGAATAGATACAAATATTTAGAACATGATCGAAAACTGGAGTAGAACAGAATGAGTCGAGATATATTACCGAGCTACAGCAACGTGTCAATTACTTACCGTACACATCGTCATTTCTCGTCCAGATTCTCCGTGCTCTACAATCTTTTCAACCATTACAAGCTCGAATCATTTACGATAAGGTACTTGAATTAGAATTCTAAAATCATGTAAAATACAGTTCTAATTTTTATAAATATTCTTATTGATATTGTAGACCACCGGAGAACCTCGTGGACTTGCTTTTGTGGACTTTGATAGTGTGGAAAAAGCAATGGAAGCCATGCGCACATTTGGTACAGTATTTGATTTACTAGTCTCTTTTTCTCTCGCTCTCTATCGCATTTTAACACGTTCTAAATTTTGTGCTTTTGTAGAATTGAGACCTTTGATACTACAGAATCGCCACGTGAACATCAATTATACCGACGGATTTCGTCGAGATGTTGCCTCTTGTCGACCGAGAGACGCAATTGGATGGTTTCGACGTGAAAATCAAAATCAAGGACAGTCCAGGCAAACACGACCAGACTGGATTTGTGATGAGGTTTTTATTGTGTGCTGTGGTTAACTGTTGATTCTTGTGGGCTAATTGCTCTTTTGTGTGTGTTGACAGTGCAATGTAATAAATTTCGCTCGTCGAACAAGCTGTTTCCAGTGCAACGTACCGAAGACAAGTCAAACGAAAGAGATTCCAGCAACGGCAGCATATCGCGCTGATCATAGGCGTAGTCACGACGACTCTCAGTGTGGCGGAGAGACGGGAAACACGGTTCATCTTTGACTGCACCGTCATCTTATGGTGCTCTGTCAAGAGATGGCGAGAAAGCATCTCGAAGATGTGGCCTGGGTCTAGACTCTACCTGGAGCGTTCCTCCATCACATGTACTAGTGGTGCGCATGCTCCCACCCGATATTGAGGAAGGCGAGGTGCGTACGCTTGTGAGCCTGATCATTTTTTTGCTACCACACCTGACTTTATAATGGATTCTACTTGCAGCTTCACGTGGCATTTGCTGAGTTTGATGGTGTACAGGATATTCGTCTGATCCGAGATCGCGCAACCAATCTGTCACGAGGGTTCGCCTTTGTCGAGTTCCGCGACATCGAAGTACGATTCGGTGCTGTAATTTTGCTAGTGCTGACGAAAATTTGTGGTCGTCGTGGCGTTTGTACTACTTGTTATAGACAGCGACGAATGCTCTAAACCGATCTCAAGGCTTAACTGTACAAAACATTCGCGTGGATCTGTCGTACGCGCGCGATACTCTCTCAACGAGATCACACCATTCGGTGGATTCGCTTGAAGGATCGCGCACTAGTAGTTCGATGGCAGTGACAGCATTGGAGCAAGCACAGTGGTTGCTTTCTCTACGTCGCGAGGCTGACACGGCGGCGCAAAATGATCAGGTGAACGCATGTTACATTTTTGTTTGCTGAACTGGACGAGACCCTCGTCCCAGGAGTACGAAATAAGTTTCTAATCTTCAAGGATGTTACCCTGCAACACGCTGCTCAAATACTGCATTGCTCAACTCTTTCTGATTGTGATCTTCAGCAGAACAGCGTTGCAGCAGATGTAAGCGCTTTTTTGGATAGTGCTGCGGCTCAAGTTGCTCCTCTCGTTCAAGAACCGAAGAAAATGTGGCCTGCACCATTCGAGACAGCAGGCGGCAGCTATGTGTATGTCAGCGAGAAAGGCCTATACTGGGATCCAGACAGCATGTTCTACTATGATGCGCCCACCAAGGTTTACCAAAACTCGTTTACAGGCGCGTACTACCGGTGTGTGAACCCTACGAGTAGCGGAGCGGCAGCATTTCAGGTTTTTGTGCCGCCACTACCTGTTGATGATGAAGCATATGAAATTTCTACTGCTCCCAAAGTTAATGTAGCGAGCAAGCCAGCATTGAGCCTATCACTGAAGAAGGACAAGAAGAAGGCTTTGGGCATTTCGCTTGGTGTTAAAACTACTGCTTTTGCGTCGGCTTCGTCGGTTTTTATGAAAACTAGCCCGGTCGGAAACGGTGCCACCGCGCCTTCAGTCAATGCTGTCAATATGGCTAGCATCGGGATGAAGCGCAAGAGTGCAGATGATATCGCGAAGTGGTCACAACGACAGCGTGAAGCAAATGAACCGAAGAGTGAAGAGCTTAGTAAAGCACCTGCTCAACAGCAACTTTTACGCAGTACAGCGGTAGGTGTATCGGCCGTCAGCCGAGGCGAAGCTGCAAAGTCTAGTGCTACCTCGCAGCAAAAGGCGACGACAACTGTTTCGTCGAATACTGTGGATCCTGTTATTGAGGCATTGACTACTGTTCCTGTAGAAGCAC
The DNA here is from genome assembly GCA_947646735.1 of Peronospora farinosa. NCBI lineage: Eukaryota > Oomycota > Peronosporomycetes > Peronosporales > Peronosporaceae > Peronospora > Peronospora farinosa. The sequence continues at coordinate 415,401 of CANTFK010000228.1, forward strand.
CCATTTGTCTGGTAAGCTTAAGATTATTCTTGCGACCCCATGTAGCAGGCTAACGTATGATTATCTTATTTGACACCGATAGCTCTGCCGGCGAAAGTTCGGATCGCTAGACATTCTTCGCAAGCACGAAACATTGTCAAAGTTGCACCTGGCCAACTTAGCGAAGGCTAAAGAGAACAAGCAACACATTGCTGCGCAATATCGTGAACATGAAAAGGAGATGGAGCGAGATGCCAAAAAACAGCGGCAAGATGATTATGCGCCATCAACTTAACCGTTTCGAAACAATCAATGGAGTGCTCCTACGTCGTCGAAACCCGATCCTGCACCTACAGCTAGCTCTCTTGAGTCCGGTATTGGTGGTAAAATGCTCAGGATGATGGGATGGAAGAGCGGCGAGGGTCTTGGCAAACACGGTACTGGCATCACGGCCCCGATTAAAGCAGCTAGTGGTCGGAGCGACTTGGCAGGTCTCGGTTGTAAAGCACCACTTTCGACCTCCATAGACTTCTCGGATGCTACCTGTGATAAAGAACGCCGACAAAAACTAGTTCGTGCGCGGTACGATGCCGACAGTGCGTAGGGCATAAGAGATTCACGAAAGCATACAAGAAAAATTGAATGGCGCACATTGCGTTGTGCTGTGGTTAAAATTGTTGCTGAAAACAAGAGACTGCGATGCTCATGGAGCAGGAGCCTTGATTTGATCTCATGTTAATACATCAGAGCAGCTTCTGCACAGCCTTTTTCAGCAAAGACTTCTTGTAGCCTGAGATCTTCTCGTGGACCTCTTTGCCATCTTTAAAGAAGCGGAACTCCGGGTACGCACCGACCTCAAGCTCATCCTTCAGCTTTTCCACTTCGGGGATTGAAACATCCATTTTCGCAAACGTCACCTCCGGGTGAGCCTCGGCCAGGCTTACCACAGTTGGCTCGATCTGCGCACATTTGCCGCACCACGGAGCCATGAAGTCAGCCACAACAGGCTTACCGCTCTTGATCAGCTCCTGGAACTGAGCTTTGGTTTTCACCAGCGTCAAGATAGCAACATCATCGTCTTCTCCATCGTCGTCCTCACCAACTTCCTTGACCGATGAAAAGTACACGTGGCTCCCCGTCGGGTTGGCATTGATGGTCTTTTCACCGGGCTGCCAGTTGGCAGGGCATACCTCTCCGTGCTCCTCAACAAACTGCAGCGCCTTAATGAGACGCAGAGTCTCATCGACACTACGGCCAATTGGCATATTGTTGATCGTAATCTGTTGCAGCACTCCTTCCTTGTCCATAATGAATAGACCACGGAGAGCCACGCCGTCCTGCTCCACCAGCACGCCGTACTTGGCTGAAATGACTTTAGTAATATCCGAAACAATGGGAATGTCCATCTTCCCCAATCCACCCTTGTTACGAGGCAGACGTGTCCAGGCCAAGTGACTCTCGGGTGAGTCACAGGACGCAGCAATCAGCTGCGTGTTAAGTGCTTTAAATTCCTCTGCTCGGTCATTGAACGCAATGATCTCAGTGGGGCACACGTACGTAAAGTCCTTTGGGTAAAAGAACAGTACCACGTACTGACCACGATACATGTCCAATGACACGTCCGTAATCTCTCCATTCACTACCGCACGGGCAGTAAATGGAGGTGCTTGACACTGCACACGGGCATCAACAGGGGGGTACTGCACAAAAGAATCATCTTCCTCATCTTCAAGAAATAAATCGTTGTCATCATCGGTCGCAAATGAGCGTATGGACGTGAATTGAAGAGATGGACGAGTGAATTGAACGGAATTCAAAACAAAAGGAGCAGCAGCACGAGGCACCACATGCGATCGAAAGGCACGAGCGATCGAAAGGCGACGAATAATGGGCACAACACGCATTTTTAGTATTGGAGACGGTGGTGATTGATATTCGAGAAATGAGTTTCTGACCCTACGTTTAAAATAGATGAAATGAATCACTGGAGGTGAGGATGATAAGTGTCTTTTGAATGTATTTCTCCTCTTATTTTGTTGGACTTTTTGGAGCGAGCTCTTGGTGTCGACGGGTGGACAGTATATGCGCATGACCGTGAAGCTAATACTTTGTGGGCCTGCCTTGCTAGTGCTAGGCTCGAGACAAACATGGCGACTGTCGTGATGGGTCAAGGCGTCATTGGGCGGGCGGCGTCGACTGCAGAACCTTTGTTTGATGGTAGTGTTCTGTGCGTCCCAGTATTTGATCAAAGTCATCAAGTCGATAGTGTCGTTGTATTCTACGGGTCACAAGGGACAAAGCAAGATAACGGCGGAACTTTTAGACAGTGCGATGTGGAACTATGCAATATTGACTGCGGTCACGTTGGAAGCTCGTTACAGCGCCAAGCACTTGAAGATGCGGCAAAAAAGGCGCAAGACAAAGCGCAAGCTTTGCTGGAGCTTTCCGATCTACTGTTTTGTGAACTTGAGCTATCTCCTAAATCAACGGCGATGATTCTGACAGTGGCGCGGGCAATTGTTAAGAAGTCGTGGTTTCATGTTGCGGAGTGTAACGTGTATTTGAGAGATCCGCTAACTTGCGAGCTTTACTCACCAGGCAATGCAACTCAAGGTGATCTCCGTGTTCGTCTATCTCAGGCTAGTAAATGTGCTATGGTTGCAGCACGTACTGGCAACGTGGTGAATGTACGAGATGCAACAGCGGATTCATTTTCGCACGAGCACCACTCGAAAACAGTTTTAGCCGTGCCCGTTAAGGATCCGATTACTGGAGCTGTGCTAGCAGTGCTGGAATTACGAGACAAGCATCTGATCAGCTCACAAGAAGATTCACAAGCTGCATCAGCAGCTACCAGTTTCTGCAAACACTACTTTGATCATAACGACGAAGACCTCGCAAGAGGAATGGCGCGTCAGGTCGCATCTGCATTGCGGAATACCCAGCGTCTCGATGCAGCACGAACAGCTCAGAGAAAAAGCGCTGCTTTGCTCTCTCTGCGCCTTCCTGCGTATACTGGCAATATGCCCGGAGAACAGGCTGGAGCAGTGTTTTCTTTCGTTGAGGCAGCAGCATGCCGAGCTTTGGAGGCTTCGCATGGTGCTCTTTTTCTTGTTGATGCACCAAGCCGTTCACTGTTTGCCCGTGTGGGTGCTGACTGGCGAGGTTATGCGCTATCAATCGGTCAGAAGTTACAAGGTCGTGTTGCTTCCACTGGGACAGTCATGCGTCTCCGTGAGGCTCGTACCCATCCAGAGTTTGACAGTGATTATGATCGCTTGATGGGTATGCAGACATCAAGTTTATTGTGCGTTCCAATCAAGGCACAGCCGTCAATGTCCTCATTTGTCTCCTCAGGAGCTTCTGGCCGATCTGAGCGCCGTTGCAGCAGCTTCAGTACGAGCAGCAGCACGGACGATTACAGCGATGATCGGCCAGTTATTGGCGTGTTTTATGCTGTTAACAAGATCAACACTAGCGGTGACACTGAGGGGTTTGATGCGGAAGACGAGCAAGTTCTGCGAGCAATTTGTGTTGAACTCTCTGCTCTCGTAGAGCGCCGTGCTTGGGAGCTTGCGTTTGAGTCTCCTTCGTACGAGGACAGTGAAAGCAGTGACAGTGAAACGGAGGGTCACGTGACGCGGACGTTCTTGTCGCAATATACCACAGCATCACCTGTGCGGCGTCGACGACGACCTCGTTCACGTCTTCCATCTGTCGTCAACGATCTCGATCATGCTGCAGCAGTTGTCGCTTCCACATCGTATCACGAGCGCTGCTTCTTGAGTAGCAAAGGCGGATGTGGGATGTAAATGTTATCTTCGCTTCAAGGTGGCATTGGCCTTGCCACCAGACAAGGAATTCAAGGCCCAGTTTTACAATGGAATTTGGACCCGTGGCAGTTTTCACCGGCACAGCTTGTTGACCTTGCCGTGGATATGTTCGAGCTTCATGAATTGATGGACAGGTTTGATTTGCCTGAGGCCACTTTGCGTCGCTTCCTGCACAGCGTACAAGCCCAATACCTCGATGTACCGTATCACAACACGTACCGTGCCTTCGCGACACTCCACATGACGTTCTTGATGCTCAGTGCACAAAGCAAAAAGCTTGCTCCGTATCTGATTCCTGCGTCAATTGCACTGGGAGTTGGCCCGACAACGAATGCTCAAGCCGTTGAAAGAAGCCGACAGAAGCGGTGTGGTCAACTGGTTCTCGCTCCGCGCGAGCGACTTGCACTTTTTGTGGCAGCTTTTTGCCACGACATGGGCCACGATGCCCGCACGAACGACTTTCACGTGAGATGCAACTCGCGACTTGCTCGTCGTTACAATGATCATTCAGTTTTGGAGAACATGCACGCAGCTGCATGCTTCGAGACCATGCGAAGGCCCGGCCATGATATTCTTGCTGGTCTTGAGGATAGCTCGAGTGATACTGTTGGCAGCCGTCGCGTTGTCCGCAAGCGTATCATCCGTTCCATTCTTGCCACGGATATGCACCGGCACGCGAGTATCGTGGCCAAGCTGCATGAAGCACAAGTTCGTGGAAGCCGTAATGACGGTGACGCGTTGTGTGAGCTGCTCGTGGACGCTGTGATTCATTCGGCAGATGTATCTGGTCCAACTCAAACTTGTGAGCAGCATTTCCGCTGGACAAGGAGGCTGCTTGACGAGTTCAACGAGCAACATGCTGAAGAGGTTGAATTGGGCATTTCTGCGACAGCTTTCATGGATGGTCGACCGGACTCGGCCGAATTTGCAAGGGTAAATTTGGCTTTCGTTGGCTCATGTGCGTTCCCTCTGTGGCGAGCAATGGGAGGAATGTTAGCCGGATTGGAAGGTTGTCTTGCAAATGTGGAGCGAAATCGTGCGATGTGGGCTACTAGGTTGGAACAAGCAACACAGTTAGAAGCTAACGAACGTACCGACAAGGTTCCAGCCACACCTTTCACCCCCACGAAAGAGACGGTCCCTGAGAGGCTAAACATTGCCATTGTAAGTGTCAGCACGCCGGAAACATGCGGCTAAACCTCAACGCCAAGTAATGGACAAACGTAGGAAAAATGCGACCGACGCCTCACGATACCTGCGAAAGGTCTTTGGACACCGTGCAAGCCACGGATACTTGTCGTGTTTTATAATCCAGCTTTAGTTCCAGCGAAAAAGTTGTAATCATTAGCATTTAGCAAGTAGGACGACCCCGCACGCCTAAGCATTATGATGCCTGACGCCACTCTTACAACAAAAGATGACATTGTAATATGGTTCTACTGGGTCGATATAGTGCAAACAAAGCCGTTTTTATTTCTCTTCCGCTGCTGTAGTAGACAGTCTCTTACTGATCGCCGCTCTAGAATTAGATATCGCTAGGTGGATGGATGCATATATCTATTTAATGGCTTCGGTTGTCCTTCAAAGACAAGAAACTTAATGGACGAATACAATCTAATCACAAATAGTCGAGTTCGGCTTAGCAGTGGTCACCGAGGACCTCTTGCTCCACGGTATCTGAGTTCGTGATGGTTGGAGATGTAGAGGTGGTATTACGAGGTCGAGGTGGTCTGCGGCCACGTTGTGATGTCCGGTCCCTCGGCAAAAATTGTAAAGCCGTCGGTCGGTACGGCTTCCTTCGTGCTGATGTTGTTGGCAAACCAGAGGAAGCGGAAAGACTTGCGAGTTGCGATGATACGAGAACCGCCGAAATCGACATTGTTGGAAACAAGTGACCAGCTTGGGACCAGCGACGATGGAATATGCCGAATGGCGTGACCTTCGTAGTTGCCGCCCGAGCCCGTAGTCACATAGTAGATACCTTTAGCGGTGTTCTTCACGTTTTTAAAGATCTTGGCAGTGCGCTCGTATGCGTGGACGTGACCCGAGATTATGGCGTTCACACCATTAGCCGAGAACACATCCTCCAACTTGGCCATCTGACCGCACTGCGGCTCGAAGTACGCATTGCCCGAGAAGTAAGTGCCATTCCAGCACTTTTCAGCATCGACGATTTCGAAGACGGTAGGAGAGCACTGGCACTGGTGGTCGATCCATGTGTTGTAGTACGGGTTGTGCCTAAACACAACCACCCACGGGGTAACGCTACGGTCCACGCTTTCCAAATCCGTCTTGACCCACTCAAGCTGCATGTTGCGGTCCTCCAGCCACTCGTCCGTGCCAACAACCGTTGCATTGACGCCGCGCGATCCGGTGTAGTCGTCCAGGAATACACAGTGAATGAGACCAATGTTTACCGAATACCAGGTGTGCAGCTTTTTCTTAGCTTCCTCGGTGATCGGTGTGTACACGCGTTTGATGTAGCCCAAGTAATTCTCAGCCTCCAGTTCCATGTCTGGTGGGTACGGGTACATGTTCAAGTGGCCTGACGACGTGATGGTCTCGTGATTGCCATTGATACCAATCAATGGGTAGGTTGATGTAAAGGACTGTTGTTTTGTAAACCAATTGTCCCATTGCGCGTGCAGTCCGTTGGCATACGAGTAATCTCCAACAATCACAAGAGCTTGGATGTGCTTGCCTTCGAATGTTTTGTGCTGTTCAGCAAATGTCGCCTCGGAAAAGGTTGTATCACCAGGGTCTCCAATCACCCCAAGAATGGTCTCCTCCTTGTCGGAGCCAGAATGCAACAACGACACGAACGTCCCCGTGAACTCCGAGTCACCAATAGTGTACGAATATTTCGTCATCTCGTCAAGATCACACAGTAGTGCTGTGTGTAGGAACGGAGACGTGTAAGCGTAGTTATGCTCAGCCTCCGACACCGAGTATTTAACAAAGGTGCTATCGGCCTTGACGGTGGTACCGTCGGCCGTACCAGTGACCAGGTACGACTTTGCCACATCCGTGGCGAAGGATACGGCGATACCATTGGGACAATCAACTGCGGAGCTAGAAACACCGAGATGGACTTGACTCACCTTACCAAAGGCCAATTGGACGGACAGAGTAGCCGTCATGGCAACAAACGAGGCGATGCACTTGACCATTGCGAGAAATATTCAAGAATCAGTGTGAGCGAAGACGACCCCTATCGTGTTGTTAAAGCACTTGAGTTGTAGAAAACAAAATGCAAAGTGAATATATTTAGGTCCTTAGTTCACAAACTCTGTTGCTACTCTAAGCCTACTGGATTCTTCGACTACACGTTTCTAATCGCTATATCGCGCATTACTCATGGGATAGCCGCACATGAGTAATCTACTCTACACACATGACTCATCAGATAGTCACTCATGAGTAATCCACGCTAGTGGTATTACTCATGGGATAGGCGCACACCTAACTAATCAGACCGTACATTCTTGTGGTTGCCGTTTGCATGCCGAGTCGCTTCTTTTACAACATATCGTCCTGCGGACTGATGCGTCAATGTCCCATCTGGCTTGGTCTAGCACACTTGACTATCCTCTAGGCCATACACTATCATTTGAGATTCAAGAAGCCCCTTACTTACACTGTAAAAGAGATGGTCCATCTCGTCGGCCCAGATTTTTTTCAAAAAAGAGCGCTACAATCATCGATCGTATCA
>CANTFK010000229.1:0-20896 GCA_947646735.1 Peronospora farinosa
CCGAGGTTTACAATGTTAAAACTAAGATATGCATATAAACTGGTGGCTGTAAAGCCAAAAGAGTACTAAATTAATGCTTATGTAGCAGTGTGATACACATTAAAACATACAGCCTCGTTACACCCTTGGGACGAAGTGCTTTTCGAAATTTGGAAAATCCAAGGGTCGGTTGGATCGAAGGGACAAGAAACTCCGCACCAGGAAGAAGGGACCGGAGAGGAAGGAAACTTCATGGGTGAAGCGACCATTGGCTGAATATAGTTGCAGGACCAGCAGAGGAGATGCCATTGAGATATCTGATTTTGGGGCTGGATCTGTGAGCAGGAATCCAAAAATAAGACACTTCTCGCTGTCTGGCGTTTGGTCTAGGATGAATGCCGTCTGTACCTTGGCGGTTCATATTAGGGCTCGATCCTCGCAGCGGTCCCTTCCGTTGAATTTTTTCAAGTCCGACGAGACCGACAATCTTGTGGTGGTTTTTTCTCTCAAACAACGTAGGAGAACCACAAACACACACACAGCGCCGGGCTGCCGACTTACTGAGAGTACACCTCGATGAGCACCGTGTCGCGTCAACCTTGGGTCTCACCTTGTACACGTCGGCTTGGCTGGTCTTGATCCTCGTTAGACGCAGAAGACTTAAAGACTTGGTCTTGTATGGAGGGACTTGGGGGCCACGAGTGGATATGCTTCACTCGGGCCCGGGTTTCTTGGGCTCAATCGACTGGGTCGAGAGCAATGCACCTGGCACTATGTACCCCTTTGGTGGCTGACTGTTCTTGGTCCTTGGACCCTTTGTGTTCTTCATCGTAGGAAAACCGCTTCCTGTAGCGGGTCTTTGAGTCTTGACACCTCAGGACAAGACTCAAAGACCCGCTAAAGGAAGCGGTCCCTTCGCTCTGGATGGTACCACATGTCAACTTGTGACAGAACAACTGGCTCTTTTAGGACATGGTACTTGTACACTCTGCACTTTAAGGAAACCTTGTAACTTTTATAACCTTGGGTCAACTGGCCACATGGGGTACCGTGTGACATTGGGTCATCCGGTCACCTAAGGTCCACCGGTCACCTGGATCATGGTACATGGTCCACCTTGGGAACGTATAATACCCTCGAGGCACTAAACCTTCTGGCTCTTGGACTTGTGCCGGCTCTGCACTGTAGGGCAACCTGGCACTTCTCCAAGTGACTTCAGGACTCTGAGCCTTCGGTACCCCTGTCCCTGGTGACTGGAAACCTTCTCCCCGGTAACTGGTACCCCTGTTCCTGGTGACCTTGGGCTGAACCTCGGGACCTTGCGAGACGTAATCATAGTCATTCCCTCGAGGGAGTACCCTGGATTTCTGTGCCCTTTATTACAATGTCCTCAGGTCCTCCGATTCTCCTGGCACTTCTCCACACTCTGATATGCGAGATAACAGTAGGTTTCCTCCTGTCATTGCCGTGGCCCCGGTCGCTCGCGCTGAGGTCGTCGGGAACGTCAAATCATCTGGGTCATATTCTAAATGGGTGGACCTTGCCGACTCCATGTCCAAATCAGGGATGTCACCTGGTGGTCCCAGGTGCTCAGCTTTCTGGGGAGCTGAAATAAGCTGGTTCCTCGTAGTCTTTACCCTGTCATGTGCATTCTTGAGTGGTGTGTTTTAAGTAGACTCCTTCTCGTCGAGGAACTTAGCCATCACTTTTAAAAAAAATATGACTGGAGCACGCGAGAAAAATCTGGCTCGAACCTTGTATTCAGATCCTTTTGTCACCAGTAACTTCGGATCTGTGGTGGAGTGGGTTCTCAAAATTGTATGATGAGACCCCAAACCACTCACTGTGCCGGACTGCCGACTGTCGGAAGGGGTATCCCGATGCCGCGTATGAACCTTCTCTCACCTTGTGTACCCGTCGGCTGGCGGGTTGCACTCTTCGGAGGACTTGGTGACGATGTAGATGTCTGCCTTGAAGGAGGTAGACCTGGGGGGCCTCGAGTGGATATGCTTCACTCGTTGGGCCGGTAGGTGGCCACTCGATCGACCTTGTCGAGAGTGGACTAAGAACCAAGTTCTTCAGGGGCGCTTGTCGTCCCTGGCCTTTTCCTTCGTGTTTCAGGGGTATGAACCACCTGACCTTTACGTTGCTCCCGGACCTTGAGGTGAGGGAGACCGCTTCCGATAGCGGGTCTTGGGAGGTGTTGCTACTCGAACGAGCTCACAGGCCAAATATGTCCTGGAGCTCTATTCGCCCTTGAACTTCGCTACGCAACTGTCTTCGAGGGGGTGCCAAAATATATCCCTTCCCGGAACAGTGAGTAGCTTAGAACAAGTTCTTCTTGGGTGACGGAGTCGTGCCACGTAGATCGCAAATTGAGTAGTATTTAATATAGTCCTATCCTTTTAACTTCTTTACTCTATCCTTGCCTGAAGCTCTGATTCCTTGCGTCGAATGGTCTGATCCTTAAATTAACTGGTCCGGAGTGGCTGAACCCCGAGGGGCCGAGGTCGACCAACGAGGGACCGGGTCGACCTATGAGGGACCCGGGTCGACCAACGAGGGACCGGGTCTACCAATGAGGGACCCAAGTCTTCCAACGAGGGGCTGGGCCGACCATTGAGGGACTCAGTCCACCTTCTAAGAAACTTGCTAACCGTCTGCTAGTTTTTCATGGCTGTGCATTACTTCAAAGCGGTTATGGCTTGTCTTCTTGCGCTCGAAGTCCCGGAGTAAGGCTCCGCAATTCAGATCCACTTCGTCCACCCACGAGGGGTCAGGGTGGCCCTTCCATTGCACGAGGAAATCTCGTTGTTTCCTCCCATACCGAGTCTTCTTGCCTGTACGACTCTCCAAAATTTCTTCGACTTCATACTCGCCCTCTTCCAATTCCCGCACCCAGCTGTCTTCTGGTAACAGACATTCATCGAAGTCGACTCGATCCGTTCCATCCACTTTCAGCTCGCTGTTAGGTCGATCGGGAAACTCTTTGACGGGCTTGAGCCTGGAGATGTGCACGATTGGTAATAGTCTGTATTCTGTACCTCGTAACTTCAGACGTACTGCATGATCTCCGACTAACTCCTGGACTCGGAACGGTCCGTGCCATAGGTGGGCCAATTTCTTGGCATACCCCTCTTTCACCCGGTCTAAGTATAGCCATACCCGGGCCCCTGGCTGAATCTCGTGACCGACTACCCCTTCATTTTGTGCTTGCACCCGAGCCTGACTAGCCGCCCGTAAATTCTCGTTGACTTGGTCTCTTGCTCGCTGATAGTGACTCTGAATCCGATATCTCCATCTCCGAGGTCCTGATTCTCGACGTCGAGTGTTCACCACCGGTAACATAGTCTCAAGAGTAGTCCTAGCATTCCATCCATGTACCAGATAGAACGGTGTTTCCTCCCGTACTCTTTCTTGAGCCGTGTTTAACGCGAACGTTAATCGTTCCGCGTATTCATCCCAGTCTCGCTGTCCCACGTCGGCTACGTACATGTTGAGAGATCTTGTTAGATTCTGGACCATTCTCTCCGCAGTGCCGTTCGCTTGAGGCCGGTAGGCCATGGTCGCTCTCTGCCGTTGACCCACCATACGAATGAACGCTCGGAAGAAGTCCGACATAAACCCCGGTTCCCGATCGTGACGGATCGTCTCACTGGCACCAAAACAGCGGAAAACGCATTCTTCATATCCCTCAGCCACTGTCTGGGCTGTCCGTGACGCACTTGCTTTAGCCATCACATAACCTGTGAACAGGTCGACCCAGATCAGTAGTTCCGTATTTCCTTTATGTGACTTGGGGAGAGATGGTATGTGGTCCATCGCGATAATTTGGAAGGGGTACGTCGCTTCAACATTCCCCGGAGACTTCCCTTGTAACGTGGGTCTCCCTTTCCCAGTCTCACAATCCATGCACTGACCCACATATTTCTGAACACTCCGGAACAGACCCCTCCAATGACAATATCGTCGGATCCGATGATAAGTACGCCCGATTCCCTGATGGAATCGCTGATGGCCGCCTTCCAAACTCGTATGATAATGATGGAGGACGTCGGCTTGGAGACTCTCAGGTATCACCAATCTGGCAGTTATGTCTCGGTCGTCTCCCTTGATTCTCTGGCCGGGGCAGTACACCATCAGTCCCTCTTCACTTATCTCGTAATCCTCCGACATTTTGCTGTAGTTTCTGGCCGCTTCCACCGAAAAGTCTTTCCAGTCTCCCTTCAAATATGCCTTCAACTCGCGTACCCAGCTCTCCTCTTCTTGCGCATCTCGGATCCTATCCATCCGGAGTTGTTGTACCACATCTTCTTGCATGACCTCTCCCGATATTTTGACGGGGAACCGTGACCTCGTCACCGCGAATACCCTGATCGACGGACCCCGGTCTCTAGGGACCAACACCTCTGGCAGCCGATTGATTGTTTCTAGACCTGACCACTCTCCTCTTGGTATCGACTCGACCCCTTGCTGCTGATGTAAAGCCGCACTGGCCAACTGGTCTGCGCTCTGATTCCAGTATCGTTTCACATGTAGGACTGCGTGGGTGGGCCACGACTGGAGCTTACTCAACGCCTTGGCCCGCAACGGGGATAAACCTGAAGCTTTGCATTCAATCGCTCCACGCATCTGTCTTATAACCAGATTGGAGTCTCCACAAATAATCAAACGCCGTCGCTCCATTGGCTCCAACAGGTCAAAACCCAGTAACATGCCCTCATATTCAGCTTCATTCACCGTAGACTTGTCGAGATATTTCGATGCAGCTGCGACTATAGTCCATGCAGGGAGTCTCCACACAATAGCGCTGCAAGCACCTCCCCCTTGTTTCACCCGGGCCGACCCATCGAAACTCATCACATACAGTTCTTCGTTTAATTCCACTGTGGGCGTCGGTAGGTCGAGCCACTTGCCTGGACTGATTCTTGGGAGCAATTGACGACAGAATGGAGTCCACATTCTCTCGAGGCGTGATGCTGGCTGCTAACGCCCCCAGTACCTGGTCCTCGCCTTTCTTGCATTTCACAATCTCCAAAGCCCACTGTGACAACAGAGCGGCCCAGTTTCCCAAGCGACCTTGCAATTCCGAAGACTTCACTAGCCAGTCTAGTGTAGAATGCCTCGTCAGAACCTTAAGAGGTCGGGTGACCAACATCGTGAAACAAGTTTCCAATATCCGTAACAACGCCAACACTTCCTATTCCACTGTGCTATAGTTTAACTCGTTTGACTCGACGGTTCGGCTCGTAAACATTACCGGCATGTACATGCCGTCGTAATTCTGCACCAACGACGCCGAGATGGCCCAATCCCTTGCGTAGACAATGATGACCGCCTCTGTAGCCGGGTCGAAATGTCGTAGGATGGGCGCCGTAGCAATCTTGTTCTTGAGCATGGCAAACGCTACTTGTACCTTCGACCATTTTCCTTCGTCGTCTTCCTGGGCCGCCACTTCCTCGTTAGCCTTCAATTTGCACCTCCAAGCGTGAAAGTCCACCTCTCTCAGTTCGTAAAGGATCGACGCGTATATGGCATAATCTTCGATGTACCTGCTGTAGTAATTTAGGCTTCCTAGAAAGGACTGCATAGCCTTCAGCGTTGTCGGTAGAGGTAGGTCGAAGACTGAAGATCTTTTGGGTGGGCCTCTAGTCCCCCTTTGGAAACTCGATGTCCAAGATACTCGACCTTCCGACATCCCCACGTACTCTTGACGGCACTGACCGACAAATTCCAATAGTCACACACGTCTAGCAGCCGCTCCACTTTCTGGCATAATACGTCCCACGATTCGGCCGGAACAAGTATATCGTCAATGTATGATCGTCGACCCAATACCGAGAGGCCCGATTTTGCATCGGGTTCCCCTGTTGCGAACAAATCCTCTGTTTCCTCTGTGGCAGTCCCTGGCGAAATCCGTAAGAATCCATATAACGCACTATCCAACAACCTTTGATATATCTGAGGCGCATTCTTAAGCCCAAAAGGCATCCGAAGCCATTCAAATAATCCCAGTGGAGTAACTAAAGCTGAGATTAGTCTCGCCCTTTCGGTCATACTGACGACCCAAAAACCACTCGCCATATCAAGAGAACAATACCACAAAGCTCCGTTCAGGTCCTCCAGTAATTCGTTAATCAACGGCATCGGGTATACCATGAGCTGGGTGAGATCATTCACCAACCGATAGTCGATACACAATAGAATATCGACCCCATTCTTCTTCACGATAATTAAAATTGAGCTGGCCTATGGAGAGGTGGACGGCTGAATGATCTTTGCTGATAACAGTCCCTTGATCAGGTCGGCTAGCTTCTCTTTGAATTGAGGGGCCACCTTTCGTACGCGTTGCGCGATCGGTCTTGCGTTCCCCACATCGATATCGCATATCGCTCCTCGGGCGGCCGGGGGTAAAGCGTTACCTTTGCCCATCAGCAGATGTCGTTTCTTCCATATTATTTGTCGCAACCGGTCCACCTCTTCGGGAGTGTTCCCATCTGGATCAGGAATCTGTATATCTTCTAACTCTATGCCTTCGGATGAGGGGTCCATTTCCGGTACGACCGCCCACCCTGGCCTTATGTCCTCGGCCCAAAGTTCCCCACTCTCGAAAGAACACACCTGGTCATCTGCCTGTAACAAGTCTACCAGTTTGGCTTCCTTCTTCTTGGTGGTGGTCACTGCATGTAGGTCTTCTTCAAATACAATCCGCTTTTGGGCGGTCCCCTCCTGCCAATTTACCCTCTCTTCGCACGGTTGTTCTTCTCTGTCGGGTACCGGTTGATGCGTTATATTCATCATTGGGGTTGGGGCCGCTGGTCGCTGTAAGATGTGTGGCGGAGTCTTATACTCTGATCTCTCCACTAGTGGCCCCACTTCCTCTTCCGTTAGGTCGACCTGATGGTCGACCTGGTCGGTAGTAGATTCATAAGCCAGATTTAGCCATTCCGCATATCTTCGAGAGCCTACCGAGACAAACCCTGGCGTTCTCGGAACTTTCTCCCTAGTCAACCACATACCTACCTTGGTATCTTCATGCAATGTTAAGGGGCGAGGGCTGACATTGGTTATCTTCAAAATCGGTCGACGCCCTATCCCTTGTATCATGGTGGTCACCCATCGTTCACCTCTCGTTACTCACAATTTACACTGTTCCGAGGTCGACCTTTTGAGAGGCACTTCCGTACATCCTCCAACGGATATCTGTACATACCGACCCAATTTCACATCCGATACTCGAGTATTGTACAGTGTCCTTCGCCCGGTCAACTGTACCCTGACTTCATCGGGGAGGCAAAGAGTTTCGTCGGCCAACTCTAACCGGATACCGGCTGGGACCATGAAGTCCATCCCCAAAATTGCATCCTGGCCTACCATAGGGCCTACCCACACCTTAAAGATGTACACCAAGTTCCCATTCAGAGTGACCTTGATGCAAGTGCGTCCCTCCGTGGTGTATACGGCTTCCCCAATACCAATACATTCTTGTCGTTCACTTTCATCAATTTGGCAGCCTACCTTACGAGCAAAGGCGATATCCAGAATGGATATCTCGGCACCAGTATCGAACAACAAATTTGCATGGTCGTTGTTGACCTTTCCAGAGGCTTTCGCTTGCCTGAACCATTTAGTAGGGGCGTGGTATTTCCAGTTACCCCCTAGACTCTCCTGGCAATAAGTCCAACTCCATTACTGAACTTTCTAGAACAAAATTATTAGGCTCATTCAAAGAAGCACCATGGACCACAGGGTAATTTCCAATCTTCGATATATTTCCAATCATAACTGGAATACCCGTCTCCTCCTTGGGCTGTTTCTCAACATATGCAAAGATGCAACTATTGTAACGCTCGGCTCGTACCAGATTCCAACCTGGCGAGCGTCCTAATTTGTCATCTTCTCGAGTTTCTCCGGGAACATCCCTGCATGCTTGGCTGGGTTGTACCATTGACGGAACAAATTGTAGAACTCCTCCATCTGGCACTTCCCAATCTCGTGAATCTCTCCACAACCCCGGCATACAAACAGGCAGCGATCGGATGGGTGACCCTTCCTTCCACAGCGGTCGCAGGTCAATCTTTTCCAGCAATTCAGATCTCCATGTTTCTTGGACCCGCAATATGCACATCTCGTGTTTGGGGTCGCTGATGATGGGCCGGGTCGCTGGTCTACTGCCTGGCGATGTTGGTCGGCCTCTCTAGTCGGTAGATTCTTTGAGAACCTCACACTTGGGTCCCTCCCCGCTTCTTTCTCCATAAGGTAGACTCGTCTTAGATCTCCTTCGTTCTCCGAGGAGTCTGGACTGGAATCTTCAGAGCTCGAGTCTTCCAGGGGCGTCCGTACTGCATGTATGGAGCGGCGGTTCATATCTCTCGGCCTGTCTGGTAGTGCAGGTGTCTTCTGACGAAACTTGTTTGATCCAAACAGCATCTTGCCTCGTCTTGCTTTCGTCCGCTGACATGCTGTCAATACTTCCTCCAATTCTTCCACGTCCGCCAGACGCAACATAGTCAACTTGTCTGCTAGCTCTGGGTCGTCCACCGTCAAAATGTAGTGATCGACATGGTCCTTCTGAACCTTGGGCGACCCATCCTTAATCTTCATCTTCGCCCTGAGTCCAAGCACATTCAGGCGGTACACATAATCCAGCGGGGTCTCTTCCGACCTTTTCTTCGCATGGTAGTACTGGCGGACGACCGGTACCCCCGTGCCACAGAGCCGAATCATGAACTCTTGGATTAAGTCCTTCCAGTTTCCTCGGACTGAGCGACCCAGTTGACGATACCAATTCTGTGCCGGTCCAGTCAGCAATCCTCCAAAAACGAGACATCGTTCATCGTCTGGTGCTTGGTCTCTTATAAATGCTGCCTTGACCGTCGATACCCAGCTGCGCGCTCTGTCTTCGTCTTGGTCTCTTCCATGAAATTCTTTAAGGTGCGAGGTTGCCGATAGTTTGATGCGAGGGACCATATTTGGCATCTGTCCCAGCGCTGCGTTCGCCATCATCGACTGAGGTCCCCTCAAATCCATGTTGTCAGGGTTGAACTCACAGGAACCGACGGATTCCATATCGACGTCGGTCATCGTATGGCCTCTTGGCATTTGTATGCCTGGATACTGGTCATGGTGAGCGGTCTTCCTTTGCGCCTCTGGTCTTACTTCTGCTACACTCCCGTTGGGGTGTGCCCGCGGTACTTGGCGTTCATTCAAAAATCTTGCCATCGCCGCGTCGAAGAGGTCCGCGTCGAAGAGGGTCTGCAGATCAGGTAGGTCCTTCCCCCCCAGCATCTTCGTCACGGGGCAGAGCAAATTCCAACTTTTTCTCGTGCTGATTTCCCATTGGTTGAAAACCGGAATGATTTTCATTCTTGCCACGCGTCGCCGTTCCGAGACCACTTGGCTCCTGCTCCGCGCTGCGCGCTCGGGCCTGGAGCAGCGCCGCTCCAGTAGGGCCTAGGGGAATCCTCATTACTGAGTCAGTCGACGATGATCCTTGTGCTCACTGCCCCACTACACTTTGGTCGCTCGACGGCAGGAGGTGTAGTGGACATTGCTTCGCCCCTGGGTGGACAGCGGCTCCATACATTTGAGGGTAGACCGCGATGTCTTGAAGCTTCATCTGGCTGTCCCTGGATCTTCATCGTGGTCCCTTCCGCTAAATTCCTTCAGATCCGACGAGGCCAATAACCTGTCGTGTGTTTGTCGTCAGTGGTAGGTGCACCTTTGCTGGCGTGGTACCGACTAGGATCGACAAACGCTTGTATATCTTCGCTAACGTCGTTGTGATTCTATCGATCCCCAGGAAAAGCAGGTTGTCCGGGTCGATCCTTCCTGCGACCTTGTTTGCTTCCCGACGAAGGGTGACCAGCGCAGTGATCGCGTCTGTGACGGTCTGCAGATGTGATAGGGTCGACACCGGTCCAGTAAGCTGACCTAGCAGCCGGATCTCGAGGGACTTCGCGACGGGATCGCTCTCCAGGAATGCGTTCAGCTTGCGTTTGTGGTAAGCCTTCGTGACGTCAGCGTCCGACCATGATGCCAGTCCAGACTTCTTGGGTCCTATCGACTTGGTGTTTCCTGCCGCCTTCATCCGGAACTTTGTCGGCTTGGACTGCGCGATCTTGGTTTGTTGTTTTTTCGGGGACCTTAGCCTCTCGGTTTTCGCCATCGGCTAATAGTCCTCTGGATCATGATAGGCATCATGACCCAAGGTGTCCTCTACGAGGACATAGGGAGGGTATTTAGGTTTTTCTTCAATAAATTCAACCTCGACCATGTTGACCGGGCCCCTCCCAAGGCCCGGTCGGTCCTTCTATCCTTTGTTTGTTTCTTCTTAAGTCACTGACTATCGGTCTTCCAGTGACTCTTCGGTCTTGTGCTCCTTCTTGACATGAACATCTTTATTATCTTGGGACTCGCGGTGAAATCCCGCGTCTTCCGAAGATCCGGGCACGCGTACCATTGTGGTGGAGTGGGTTCTCAAAACTGTATGATGAGACCCCAAACCACTCACTGTGCCGGACTGCCGACTGTCGGAGGGGGTACCCCGATGCCGCGTATGAACCTTCTCTCACCTTGTGTACCCGTCGGCTGGCGGGTTGCACTCTTCGGAGGACTTGGTGAAGATGTAGATGTCTGCCTTGAGGGAGGTAGACCTGGGGGGCCTCGAGTGGATATGCTTCACTCGGTGGGCCGGTAGATGGCCACTCGATCGACCTTGTCGAGAGTGGACTAAGAACCAAGTTCTTCAGGGGCGCTTGTCGTCCCTGGCCTTTTCCTTCGTGTTTCAGGGGTATGAACCACCTGACCTTTACGTTGCTCCCGGACCTTGAGGTGAGGGAGACCGCTTCCGATAGCGGGTCTTGGGAGGTGTTGCTACTCGAACGAGCTCACAGGCCAAATATGTCCTGGAGCTCTATTCGCCCTTGAACTTCGCTACGCAACTGTCTTCGACGGGGGTGCCAAAATATATCCCTTCCCGGAACAGTGAGTACCTTAGAACAAGTCCTTCTTGGGTGACGGAGTCGTGCCACGTAGATCGCAAATTGAGTAGTATTTAATATAGTCCTATCCTTTTAACTCCATTACTCTATCCTTGCCTGAGCTCTGATTCCTTGCGTCGAATGGTCTGATCCTTAAATTAACTGGTCCGGAGTGGCTGAACCCCGAGGGGCCGAGGTCGACCAACGAGGGACCCAGGTCGACCTATGAGGGACCCGGGTCTACCAACGAGGGGCCGCGTCGACCGATGATGGACCGGGTCTACCGACGAGGAGCCGAGGTCTACCGACGAGGAGCCGAAGTCTTCCGATGAGGGCTATGGTCGACTCCCTTCGGTACAGGTTAAACAGTACCCTGGTAATGACCTCTCATTTGTTTGTATTTCACATTCTCAGCCAATGATCGCTTCACTCCGAGGTTCCCTTTATATCCGGTCCCTTCTCTCTAGTGCGTGGTCCCTTCTCCCTAGTCCACGGCCCCTTGTCCCTTCAATCCAACTGGCCCCTGGGTTCTTCACAATTTAGGAAAGCACTTCACCACATAAAAAATTGAACTCTGTTTAGTGTTAACCAATCAAATACTAAAACCTACGATTCTGCCTATCGTAGTCCAGATATATTACCACGTGTCGTCCTTTTAAAAAAATCATATCTCGATTGTGGTTCACACCAAATACCTTCACCATCCCGATCCATCGGCGATCTTGCCTGATTCTTGGATCGCGATCTAAATCAGGTCGCGTATAAATTCAGGATCGCGGCCGATTCATAATGCGTGATTCTTGTAAACTGGATCGCGGTTCTGAGTCAGATCACGGTTCTGAGTAGGATATCGGTTCTGAGTAGGATCTCGGTTCTGAACTGGGTCGCGATCCTGCACAATGTTTCGTAATCGAACCTTAATGTGTGATCCACATAACTTGAATCGCGATCTACACTTTACGAAAATTGTTTACTCGCTCTTCACAGTGAAATAACAGAATCATGGATCGCGGATTCACCTGAATACTAAGATTGCAGTGCGATCCAGACTTGGATCGCGGTGCTATCCAAACTCGATAGCAATAAGATATGTATCTCGGATCGTGATCTATCCATTACAATTAATAGAGGGCGCGATCCTCAATTTGCAAAATGCCACTATTTCACATTCAAGTAAAATCCGTACAATTTCAATACATCCAGTGTTTCAACCGAAACTGGAATCAAGTATATCCAAACGGTGATCTATTCCATGGTAATCCAATATAACCTGAAATTGTAATCCATGTAACGATTAACGGTACTTTTACATTCGATCATCCATGAATTAAGATCGACTTCACTACACCCAATAAGTCATTTTAGTAAGTGACTTATTGGTGGACAGGGAGCCTATCGTTAGCGGGACAGGGATACAGCCGTTATGGGAAATGGATTCAACCGTTATGGAAAGGGATCCAACCGTTAGAGAGAAAAGTCCCAATAAATCGGCTCTGGATTTATCGAGAAAATTATTGTATGGACTTAGCCAAAATTCTCTTATCGACTTTACCACAATCGTCCCCTGCCCCGTTAGTCGACATACAGTGTCGATCTAATTGTGCATCGTCTGTCCAGTTAATATTCCTCGAGGTGTTTGTGAACTAGTAACACCTGTCGCCGCGCACCCGATCTTGGGCGGTATTGATCGCGAAAGTTAGACGCTCGGCATACTCATCTCAGTCTTGTTGATTAACGTCAGAGACATACATCTTTAATGCACGAGTCATAGTTTGCATCATACGCTGATCAGTTCCATTTGCTTGAGGTCGATATGCCATCGTTGCCCTTTGTTTCTGTCCAATAATTCGGTTAAATGCACGAAAAAAATCCGACATAAACCCGGGTTCTCGGTCATGACGTATTGCTTCACTAGCACCAAAACGACGGAAAACACACTCTTCATAATTTTTAGCGATAGTTTGGGCTGTTCGCGTTGAACTTGCTTTGGCGATCACGTAGCCAGAAAATAAATTCACCCAGATAAGTAACTCGGGTATTTCCTTTGAACGATTTAGGCAGAGACGGTATGTGATCCATGGCGATAATTTGAAAAGGATAGGTAGTCCGTAGATTCCCCGGTGATCCTCCATCAATCACGGGACTTCCCTTTCCAGTCTCACAGTCTTTGCATTGATTCACATAGCGTTGAACGCTTCGATACAAACCCCTCCAGTGAAAATGTGCCCTAATCCGCTGGTAGGTTCTTCCAATTCCTTGGTGACCCCCTTCCAAACTAGAATGATAGTGATGCAGAAAATCTTCTTGCAGATTTTCGGGTACCACCAGACGAGCGATTTTGTCCCGATCTTCGGATTTCGTTGTGGTCTCCGGGAAAAAAATTAGCAAATTATCTGTATCCACTTCATAATCATTAGCCATGATTTCGCTTCCACGACCGTCAATGTCGAGATGTCACCGACCAAATGTGTTTTCAGATTAGCAATCCAACTTTTTTCGTCTTGGGCACGCTGTATGCGGTCACTTCTCATCTGCTGCACAATTTTATCCTGCAAAATCTGTGGTTGTCGACGTTTTCTTCGTGGTGATCAGGTAATCGCCGCTATTTTAATTACTGATTGGTTTTTTAATGCTTCAGTGATTCATCCAACCAATTAAGCGTAATTAAATCTCGGCGATCCTCATCCGTAGTCACACTTGACCCCTCTTCTCGTTGCAATGCGATACTAGCCAATCGATCTGCGCTCTGATTCCAATCGCGCTTCATATGCAGAAACTTATGAGCCGGCCACGACCGCAATTTCTCCAACGCTTTATGTCGCAATAATTGTAGACCTGACGCTTTACAATCAATCTCACCACGCATTTGTCGTATCACCAAAATTGAGTCTCCACAAATTATGACTCGTTCCCTGTTCTGGTTTGCGAGTAATTCAAAACCCAGCAACATGCCGTTGTATTCTGCTTCATTTACTGTTAGATCCGTTGAATATTTGGAAACTGCCTCCAAAATTGTCCACTCTGGTAATTGCCACACAATAGCATTATAATCTCCACCTTTACGTTTTACTCGTGCCGATCCATCGAAACTGACGACCAAAAGACTTTCCTTCTTCCCCACGTTAGGAGGCGGCATACTTATAGTCCTTCTTGGCTGTTTCCGGGGGGCGATCGCAATTAGTACCTCATCGACTTCTTCACGGGTCATTATACTTGCCGCCAAAACTCCAAGTATTTCGTCTTCTCCTTTCTCACATTTCTTAATCTCCAACGTCCAAGTCGATAATAATGCGACTCACCTTCCTAGTCTTCCATTAAGACCGGAGGATTGTACTAGCCAGGCCAGCGTTGAATAACGTGTAAAAACCTTTATCTCTCGCGAGGCTAGCATAGTATAGCATGTATCCAGAATCCGGAGAAGTTCTAACAACTCTTTCTCGACCATCCCGTAATTTATATCATTCGGCTTCAACGTCCGACTTGAAAATGTTACCGGCCAATATATGCCATCAAATTCCTGCAGCAAAGCCGCTGAAACCGCCCAATTTTTTGCGTAAACCACAATAACTGGAGGTCGATCTGGATCGAAGTGTTTGAGAATCGGGGTATCTGCGATCTTGGCTTCGAACATAGTAAACGCGATCATCCATTTGTCCCACCGAGTCCGACCATCTCGATCTGGATCGCCTCCTTTACTAAAGCCTTGATCTGTATCGCCCCCTACATCAGGGTCTCGATCTGGATTAGATTGATTCGTTTTTTGCCTGTCCCAATCGTTACTCCTTCTAACATCTTCAGCCAGTGTATTCATCTTATCCAAACGGCGGATTCATGGAAATTTCCTTCCCGTAACTCGTACAACACCGACGAATAAATCGCAAAATCTTTGATAAATCGGCTATAGTAATTCAAACTTCCTAGAAACGATTGCATCGATCGTAAGGTCTTTGAAAGGGATATTCACAAGTGATCCTAGATTTTTTGGATGTGCCTCTATTCCGGCGAGTGAAACTTGATGTCCCAAGTAATCTACCCTCCGTCGTCCCCAAAAACGTTTATTCAGACTTATCGACAAATTCCATTCGTCGCATATTTCTAGCAATCGTTTTACCTTATCGTATAAGGAGTTCCACGATGTAGCTGGAATCGGTATGTCAGAAACATAACCCGGGGACCGAGGTATCATATCAGCGACCATCCACCAACCTAATGGCGGTCCATAACTTAAAATCACTGCTTGATTACCGATATTAGCTAGCTGTAGATACTTGATCTGACCCGGTCCCGTAGTTACTGTAGGTACCCACTTCGGATCGCGCCTCACCAAGATCTTGGCTTTAGGAGGACTAACTCCGATCTTCACTTCGGTCGATTTACCCACTGGGATCACCACATATTGATCTGGAATTGTGATCACTTGTATGGTCGCCCGGTAAGGAGTTCTTCGTCCATTTAGAAGTATCCTGACCTCATCCGGCAAACAAAGTATTCCATCTGCTAAATCCAGGCGTATTCCATCTGCTAAATCCAGGCGTATTCCAGCTGGGACCATAAAATCCATACCCAAGATCACTTCTTGTCCAACTTGATCGCCCACCCAGGCGTCAAAATAATATACCAGTGATCCACTTAATGTGATCTTGATTTTGGTACGTCCATACGTCATATACGTGTTCTCACCAATTCCAATACATTCTTGCCTCTAACTCTCGTCAATGACACATCCTACCTTACGAGCAAAGGTGGTGTCGACGATCGAGACTTCGGCTCCAGAATCGACTAACATTGTAGCCTTCTCATTGTTGATCTTGACAACTGCCTTAGCTTGCTTGAACCATTTTCCTGGGGTGTGATATTTCTAATACCCCCTTGGTTTGCCTGGCGCTAGGTTGATTTCCATTTTCGCAGGCGATCGGGAATATTCATCCACACTTACGACACTTGAAATGTAACGCAAATAATTTCAATCCTCACATGTATTGATCGGATCGATCCGCTTGTTAACCTCTTGATACGTAGTCTTCTTTTAAACAAATGCATAAATGCAAAGCCTAGAACGCTCGGCTCGTACCAGATTCCAACCTGGCGAGCGTCCTAGTTTAACATCTCCTCTGCCTTCGGC
Source organism: Peronospora farinosa (assembly GCA_947646735.1). Classification (NCBI taxonomy): domain Eukaryota; phylum Oomycota; class Peronosporomycetes; order Peronosporales; family Peronosporaceae; genus Peronospora; species Peronospora farinosa. Next base: position 16,084 of record CANTFK010000229.1, read on the forward strand.
GGGAGCATCCCAGCGTGTTTGGTCGGCACGTACCATTGGCGAATTAGATTATAAAATTCTTCCATCGGGCATGATCCTCCTTCGTGCATCTCCCCACAGGCCGTACACACGAAAAAAAACATTTTTCTGAAGGATGTACTATACGCCCAGGTCAACCGTTTTCAACACCCACGATCGTCATGTTTCTTCGATCCGCAATGGGTGCAGGCTCTTGGTGGGTCAGTGTGACCATGACCTTTGCCTTGATCGATCACATTCTGTCGATCACGATTGTCGATCACATTCTGTCGATCATGATTGTCACTCTCATTCTGTCGATCGCGATAATCTCTCGGCTTTTCAGCTGGGTCATGCGTCATCGCGGAAAACACGCGGCGTCGATCCACTTCTACTTCAGATCCACTCGATTCCGACTCTGATCCACTGTTACCGTTTTCGATATGGATCGCTCTTACTGCGCGAGTCGGTTTCGATGACGCTTGATCGGGTGCAGGGGCGGCTCGTTGACCAAATTGTTGGATCCCATCGATGCCTTGCCTTGACGGATCTCCATACGTTGACACGCACGTAGAGTTTCTTTCATGTCGTCAGCATCGTCCAAACGTAATAAAGTCAACTGTTTCGCCAGATCGCGATCATCCAGTGTCTCAATAAAATGTTCCTCATGTTCACGTCTGGTAGCTGGCGTTCCTTCTCGAATTGAAATTTTTGCTCTAATCGCTGCCACATTTAATCGATAAAGATATTCCAATGGGGTTTCATTCGATTGTTTCCTTGCATGGTAATACTAGATACACCATACACTCCATATTGTATCATGAAACTTTCCAATAGAGATTTCCAGTGGTGACGAGTCGATCGGCCTAGCTGGCTATACCAGTTTCTTGCTGGTCCCGTCAGCAGATCTCCAAATACGAGACACTTTTCGTTTTCAGGAGATTGATCACGTAAGAAAGCAGATATGACTTTACTAATCCAGCTTCTGGCTCGATCTTCGTCCCTGTCTCGCCCAGTGAACTCTTTTAAATCTGCGATCGCCGATACTCGGATTCGTTGTGTAGTGAATCCACCACTTAGCATAGCTTCTGCAGCTGCCACCAACGGTCGCCTTAGATCCTCGAGTTTTAAATCCAGCGGATCGTCAATATTGGATCGACTATGACGCGATCCGACTGACTCCATCTCCACGTCTGGAATATTCATCATTTGAGGAGTGGCGTTGATCCTTGATCGATTAGCATTTTGTAGAGCTAAAGTCCTTTGATCGTCTTCGTACTTCTTCATGGCTGCTTTAAAATAGGGATCCAGCTGGTTTGATCCAAATGGATTCATTTCTCGGACCATGGGTACATCAGCCAATTTCGCTCCCGTTTCGATCGGCGTCGTTCTTTTACGTATAAACGCCGCACCAGACGGTCCCAACGACATCCGTTGAATAGAAATTGATTCTTCCGAATCCGCCTCCGATTGTGCCGATGCATACTGTGATGAGCCCGTTTGATACGTCTCAGTGGCCGGTGCGATCGCTTGGTACTTTCCAGTGAGAGGGGTTAACGCCTCGAACAACGATCGTCCTGCCTTAATCACTTGATCGTGATCACATTCCAACAATGTGGCCGCATCAAACACTCCAGCAGTGAATCCAGCCTTCTTGAGTAACTTTAACAAACGACGAATCGCTGCATTCTCTTTGTTCTTCTTCTCGTCTGCGCCCCTACCAAAACGCTTATGATCTGGGGATCCTTTTCTCATATGCGTCTGCGGCGATTCCTTTGCCTCTGACGCTTCAATTCCAGGTTCAGTCTTAATCGTGACATTTTCTCTCAGGGACACACAATGAAATCCCGAGTCACCAGAAGATCCGGGCACGCGCACCATTGTGGTAGAGCGGGTTCACATAATTTATGATGTGATCCCGACTCTCCACTGGCGCCTAGACGACCGACTAACGGAGGGGGTACCCCGTATCCGTGTAACTTTCCTTCCTCACCTTGTGTACCCATCGGTAGGGCGGGTAGCACTCTTCTCGGTGGACTTAAGCTGATGCTAAACTTGACCGTGGCTGGGATTGGTTGGGGGTTCTATCGCGCGGAAATCTTCACGCGATCGAGGGTTACTTGTGGCACTATATATGAGTCGTCCTGATCTCTCTTGAGATCGCCTTGTCCAGAAATGTAGATGCTTGATCCACTTGATACACTTGATACACTTGACCTTCTGACCACTTGAGCCATCTCGCGATCTTGTACCTTGTCCTTTACGTGATACTGCGTCCAATCGCAGGCGAAGTTTGTTCGTGAGAGTCCTTCTAATCCCTGGCCAAACAATCCAGGGATATTACTTGTAGTTACTGGTGGAAGAAGCTCTTGATCGTCGGGGGGCCAAAATATCCCACCCGGAAGAGAAGTCTGCGTGCGTAGTTAGAAGTAAAAGAAACTCTGTTTAGTGTTAACCAATTAAATACTAAAACCTACGATTCTGCCTATCGTAGTCCAGATATATTACCACGTGTCGTCCTTTTAAAAAAATCATATCTCGATTGTGGTTCACACCAAATACCTTCACCATCCCGATCCATCGGCGATCTTGCCTGATTCTTGGATCGCGATCTAAATCAGGTCGCGTATAAATTCAGGATCGCGGCCGATTCATAATGCGTGATTCTTGTAAACTGGATCGCGGTTCTGAGTCAGATCACGGTTCTGAGTAGGATATCGGTTCTGAGTAGGATCTCGGTTCTGAACTGGGTCGCGATCCTGCACAATGTTTCGTAATCGAACCTTAATGTGTGATCCACATAACTTGAATCGCGATCTACACTTTACGAAAATTGTTTACTCGCTCTTCACAGTGAAATAACAGAATCATGGATCGCGGATTCACCTGAATACTAAGATTGCAGTGCGATCCAGACTTGGATCGCGGTGCTATCCAAACTCGATAGCAATAAGATATGTATCTCGGATCGTGATCTATCCATTACAATTAATAGAGGGCGCGATCCTCAATTTGCAAAATGCCACTATTTCACATTCAAGTAAAATCCGTACAATTTCAATACATCCAGTGTTTCAACCGAAACTGGAATCAAGTATATCCAAACGGTGATCTATTCCATGGTAATCCAATATAACCTGAAATTGTAATCCATGTAACGATTAACGGTACTTTTACATTCGATCATCCATGAATTAAGATCGACTTCACTACACCCAATAAGTCATTTTAGTAAGTGACTTATTGGTGGACAGGGAGCCTATCGTTAGCGGGACAGGGATACAGCCGTTATGGGAAATGGATTCAACCGTTATGGAAAGGGATCCAACCGTTAGAGAGAAAAGTCCCAATAAATCGGCTCTGGATTTATCGAGAAAATTATTGTATGGACTTAGCCAAAATTCTCTTATCGACTTTACCACAATCGTCCCCTGCCCCGTTAGTCGACATACAGTGTCGATCTAATTGTGCATCGTCTGTCCAGTTAATATTCCTCGAGGTGTTTGTGAACTAGTAACACCTGTCGCCGCGCACCCGATCTTGGGCGGTATTGATCGCGAAAGTTAGACGCTCGGCATACTCATCTCAGTCTTGTTGATTAACGTCAGAGACATACATCTTTAATGCACGAGTCATAGTTTGCATCATACGCTCATCAGTTCCATTTGCTTGAGGTCGATATGCCATCGTTGCCCTTTGTTTCTGTCCAATAATTCGGTTAAATGCACGAAAAAATCCGACATAAACCCGGGTTCTCGGTCATGACGTATTGCTTCACTAGCACCAAAATCCACAAACACACACAGCGCCGGAATGACGACTTACGGAGGGGGTACCCCGATACCGTGTCGTGTTGGCCTTGGGTCTCACCTTGTGTACCCGTCGGCTTGGCTGGTCTTGCTCCTCGGTTGACGCAGAAGACTTAAAGACTTGGTCTTTGTATAGGACTTGGACTTGGTGGTCCCCGAGTGGATATACTTCACTTGGGACCGGGTTTCTTGGGCTCAATCGACTTAGTCGAGAGCGATGCACCTGGTACTGCGTACCCCTTTGGTGTCTGACTGTTCTTGGTCCTTGGACCCCTTTGTGTTCTTCCCCGTAGGGAAACCGCTTCCTGTAGCGGGTCGTAGAGTCTTGACACTTACTTGACTCCTCAGTCCAACTATCCTGAGGTTCAACTTGCGTTGCTTGAGCCGTCTAACACCTGCTGGACGTCGGGGGGCCAAATGGTATCCCGCCCGGAAGAGGTGTAGCGACGGAGAAGCTTAGGAGGGGCGCTTAAAGCTGCCACGTGTAATGCAACTTCGAGTGTGTTTATTTACCTTATTCTCTGTATGCTTTTCTTGCCTAACCTTAACCCTTTGGTCTAGATAGTGCCACGTGTCGACTCTTGGAAGAAGAACTGGCTCCTTGTTACCTGTACTTTCTGTAATCTTCGATATTCTATGTACCGATTTTGCACCCTCGGACATTGGGCCCCTGGGCCCCTGTACCCCTGTACCCCTGGGCCTCTGGAACCTGTTTCCGGGACCTGGGGCCTGTGCTGACTCCGCACGTCTGGGTCCTTATATTCTTAATAAGGCGGGGCCTGGTGTGTGGTTGTAAATCCGCGAGGCCGGGTCGTGGTCACTCCCTCGGGGAAGCGACCAGAAATTCCCTTTCTCTCTGTTCCATTTCCCTCAAACTCCAACTTTCCCTGGCACTCCACCACACTTATCTGGGTGGATTCATTTTCTGGCTATGTGATCGCCAAAGCAATTCGCCGCGAACAGCCCAAAATATCGCTAAAAATTATGAAGAGTGTACTTTCCGTCGT